>OZ012679.1:167056729-167531729 GCA_963942445.1 Argyra leucocephala
TCCATACCAAACAGAGACAAAAACATTAAAACAGTATATTGGGGATTAGAAAGCACATTCAATTAGTAATATGTATTAAACATGTACATTCTACTTTTAAGAATTAGTTTAAGTTAGTTTAGATAGTGTTAATAATTTGGTTAAGTTATGATAGCTAGGTATAGGTTTTTATTTAAAATAGTAAGATATAATATTGATTTTTTAAGCCTTATTTTTACAATATATTAGGCAAATAGTATGTAAGCATACAATAGACATTGTGAATGAACAAAACAAAAATTAATAAGCAATTAGAATTAACATAAAAATTTAAAATTAATTTAAATGTTAACAGTAGTTAGTTATTAAAGCCGTTTTTCTTCAACTTTTTATACGTTAAGATAGTTTTAAGTTTTGTATATTAAAGACACATAATAAAAGTTAAATTTAAAAAAAAAATAAAAATAATTGAATTCAAAATTTTAATATCATGAAACAAGAAAATAAAAGAAATTAAATGAAATCTTCAAACAGAAATTGGAAATTGGTTTATTCCTTCGAGAATTCAAGCATTATAACTATGAGATATTCTTCATGGAACAAAAAATTTACTTTTGCATATTTTAACAACTTTGCGATTGTATTAAAAAAAATTGCGGAATATGAATTTATAATATGCCCTATAAAATTTAAAGTATAATTCCTTTGAAATACCGAATGAATAATAAGTTCTCGAATTTTAACTTACAATGATTTTCACAATAACAGCGTGTTTATTATTTTCGGTTGGAATTTCAAACTTCTTTAATATAGTTTTGATTTTGAACTATTTTGTATTTGAGTTATTCTATGTTTATTTGAGTTAAATTGTTATATAATTTTAATATACATTTTTTTATAATAATATTCTAGTTAGTAGGTATCTTTAATTTTTATCTATGTTGGAATATTTTCAAGTACGATAATATTTTGCATAGTAATACCAAAGATAATGTTATACATTGAGAATAAAAAGTAAAGAAAAAAAATCAAAACCTCGCTGTCATACCAAATCTATCAAAATTCCACTTATGTCAAAAGATTCTTCCACTTACCTTGGCATCACTAATAAATATACATTAAAGTGTGTTTGCGTGTAAATCTATATATATCCATATGAGTTTCTTATTCAATATATATATGTTCACATGTAACTATGTATTATATTTAAAATATAATAGTTATAATAGTTTAAAATAATGTGCTAGTGTGTTCACTTACTATATAGACAGACATTAAAGTAATAAAGAAAAATAATATTTGGCTTAGTTGAGGAAATTCAAATTTGCCAGTTTCCGGAAAGGATTTCAATGCTGTGAATACTGAAAATGAATTTCCTTTCAAATTTTTTTTTTGTAATTTTGGTTTCTATTTTTGAATATTAAAAAATTGAGAGATTTATATAGTTATATTTGAGTTTGCATTTCAAAAATAAAAAAGAATTAATAATGTACCTAAATGGTAATGCGAAATAAATGATTAAATAATGAATTTTGAGTTAAATTCTATTATAAAGTTAAAAATTTTTTTTTTACAAAAACTGAATAATATAATTAAAACAATATTATATTGTAGAAAATTTTTAATAGTTTTTCCTAACATTTAACCCTTGTAATCAATGGGAGATTTTGAAAATAAATTTGTGAAATTAAGATTTGCTTTTTTTTAGATTTTGCTTTTGTAATATTAAAACTTTTCATGCCAACAAATAAAAAACACATTTTTTTTAACCTTAATTCAGATATTTTTGTTTTTGGTTTTTCATTAAAGGAAACTGAATAAATCCCTTTTTTGTCATAATTTTGTAAAATTAAATTTAAGGTCTTTAATAATGCAAAAACAAAAAAAAAATATCTGTTATAAGGACAGTATAATGTCATTGGGATTTGGGATACATTCATAAATATTAATTATGAGAAGTTTGAAATGGTTTAATGTAAAGAACGTTAAATGAAAAAAAAATTAATTATATAATTGAAAATAAATTTTTAACCATAATTTAAATATAAAAGAAAAAAAGTTATTAATTTATTAACATAAATTTGGATAGGTATGAATAAAAAAAATTTGTGCGCTATAAAATAAAGGGAAAATGTTTTATATTAAATGTTTCATTTGTATCTAAAGATATTAATTTATTTGTTTTTATTGCAAATAATTTTTCGATAAAAGTATTTAATGTATATTTTAATATTAATTTTAAACATTTTACCATAAGTCAAATTCAATATCCCATATTGACAGAACAAGAAATGATATAGCCTTAAAGATACTAAAAATGTTTACGTAAATTTAATTATTCAGCATTAAAATTAATTAAAAATTATTAAATAATTAAAAATTAACTAATTTGATTAAATATTTTAATCGATTTCGTTTACCATCATTACAAGACCTTTTCCGTCTGATGATAGTGTAATAGACCTCTCTTCTGAAGATGGTGTAATAACCGAAATCAATTAAGAAATTCAATAGAATTAGTGAAACATACCTAGACTGTTTAATTTTTATTTTCCAAAATGTTTCACCTAGATTCTACAGCATATTCTATAAAATATTTTTAAAATTAACAATTGCATATACACACATCACATTCATTCATGCAGATAGAAGCGGCAGTAATTTTTTTTTGTAACACTATTTTTCATTTTATATGTAATTGCAATTGTATAAAATAATTAAAAACAGTGTAGAAAACAACAAAGTGAAAATTAAATATTTTTAACAATTCATATCATATCATCATATTATTATGTTTTTGATTATGATGATAATTATACTAATAATAATGTTGATAATGATAAAGATGATGAATAATATTATTAATAATTTTAATAGATAATTAAGTATAATTCATTAGCAAATAACTTATTGTCAGATCATAAAACGTACATTTCTTTAACATTAAAAAACATAAAATCATTTATGAAATCATAAAACAAAAAGAAAAACAAATCAATGAAATACTTCTTTACCCACTTACATGCGTATATAAAAAAGAACATAAAATAGAAAAGAAAAAGAAAATATAAAAAAATATAAAAAGAAAATAAAATAAATAAAAGAAATAAAAAAGAAAAACATATGTTAGTATTAGTATATTTTTTTTATTATTTTTATTTTATGAAACAAGAAAATACAATAAACTGTTAACTTCTTGTTACTAGCTAATTTTGAAGAAAAGTTCAAAACCTAATATAACAAAAAAAAAACAACACCAATAACAATAAAATAAAAACAAGATGTTACATACACACAACAGAGAGATTGTTAACTAAGTTTCCTTCATCGTTTTCATAATAGAAAGTTAATAAAAATGTCTTAAGGCATTCTTATAATAATTTTGGATTCAGAAAATGATTTCAATAAAACATTCAATTTTCATTGTTAATTTTTTTCTTTAATAGCAAAATATAAAATAATAAAATTCAGTTATTTTAAATTTTGTTGAAACAAATTTATGTAATTTGTATTTAGCATTGTAATTGTTTATTGTACTAAATTTGTGTACATTTTAGTACATACTTCAGATATTTGTTGTCCTATATCAACTTTGCCTAAATGTATGTCATGGTGTTACTTAGACAACAATATCAAAAACGAAACAAGTATAAGGCGCTGAAGTAAAAGATGATGCAGTTTTGAACAGCTAACGAAAGGTTTTAATTTAGAAATCAAATAAATAAACAAATCAAATAGGTTAATCAAATAAATAAACAAATATTAATAAATGATGGCTCTACAGAACACAACAACAAAATGGTTCGACATCAAAAACATTTTTATACTAAAGGCATTATACATTATTTTTTTAATACTTGATTTGGTAGTTTACAACCAAAGCACTAAAATATCATGTAATTTAACAATGTTAATTTACTGGAATCACTTCACTGGTTACTTTTAAAGCAATATTATTTTACATATATTATGGAAAACTGCAAAATGTTATGTAATTGGAATATTTCGTTCAAAATAATTTTTTTTTAGTTAGTTTTTGTTTTGCTAGCAAAAAAATTTAGAATACATTAAGAAGTTAAATCTGTATTGATATGTTATACATGTTATATTACATCACGACGACGAATATTAAATTTTTTGAGTATTATGTACGATTGCATTAGATACATTATACATTATACATATATTTACATGTGCGAATGTGTACGCACAAATTATACTCAAAATTTAACCTTACAGTAAAATAAAATGTACCTTTAAATAAACTAATAGAAACGTACAATAGTAACAACAACAATGCACAAACTTATACAATAAAAATGAAAACAAAAAGGAAAAGGTTATAAAAAAATCATAAAATGATATTTTGTAAGAACACTGCAAGAATACAACACAATTTTTTTGTTGGTTGTTTAATATAATTACAATTAAATTATGTTATTTTTTGTTTAACATTTTCAATCAATATAGAAACAACTTCATAACTATTTTTTTTTTTTTGTTGAGTAGAAAATTTATCGTAGTATATTTTTTACATAAAATAAATGTTAATTTTATATTTGTTATAAATTTTCTGATTACTAGACGTTGTCCGGGTCTAACAAAAAAAATAGAATATAGAATTTACTTATATAAAGTTTGATTTATGAACCTGAATTAAAAAAAACAATCAAACAGCATCTCTGATGATATTAATGGTATTATAGCAATAAAGATATTTTATCTTTTCTACAACCAGTTTGAATTTCTGTTTCAAAGACATGAGCATGCAAAACTTTGATTATTAATCTAGAGTCATTGCATAGTTTTGGCTGCTTTAAATTTCGTAGAAGTATGATTGAAGCTCTATCTGAAAGATCTACAGATACAACGGTTTATATACAAAAACATCAAAACAACAAGGATACTTTCAAATGTCCTTTTCGTCCTTAAAAAATAAGACCATTAAAGATATATATTTTTAGAAATATAGGGACACCAGGTATTTTTGACGTATAGCCATTAGGTCCTACGCGGTAACCATCTCCCTCAGATATGCCAAATTTTTTGTATAATTTTTCTCTTTGAATTTTTCGACAATACTGAAATTGAAATATGGAATCCCACATATGAAATCCACAAAAATATTCAACTATTTACTCTAGAAGTGAGCGTTTTGTGGATCTTTTTTATCATTTGGAGAATTCTAACATATTTAGAATGTTTATATAAAATTTATTTATATAGGTAAAGGATACTTTCCTTTTTGGACATTCTTTTTCTTGCTAAATAAGGGGAAAAAAATTATTTCTAATGAAATAATATAATTTCGCAAAATAATACTAATACAAACCCATAAATTTCTAGAATACTTATATATAAATAATGAACATAAGTTTAATAATTAATTCTGGCATGTTAATTCATTGAGTTCAACAAAGAATAAATTATCACTCAACATTAAATAAATCTATAAAAACTATCCATACCTCATTTATCACAGACTATTCATCTTAAAATATCTATTTATATATGCATACATAAATCCTCCATGTCAAAATCTTATGACTTTGTGATTCAACAAACATACATATAATTTTTGTTTCGATTCTACTCTTTTTGTTGATTATATTTTTGACCATATTTTTTTCTTATTTTATTATTTTTTATAATTATTATGCTAAGTTTATTCATGTTACGAAAATATGTTGTCATTTCGTCTTGAATGAATTGTTTTTTATAATACAAGTCAAAATCAGAAATCAGATATCTTTTGTTGTTGTATGTTTTGTGTCGTTTGTAACTTTATGTCTTCTTTGAAATGTCAATACCTAGTCAGTAAGTAGTATTAGTTTTCCAAATGGAACCAAAAGTAAGAGAGCATCATGTTTCGTAATAACTTCTTCAAATGCCAATGGCATTAACAACAAAAAACAAGAATTTGAAATATTCCTAAACTTACGAAACATAGACGTCTGTCTCATGTCAGAAACACATACGTAAAAATTTTGTTGTAAAACGTTTCGAGGTTAACCATTGGTTATATAACGTCTTTTTGTAAGGAAAGATAAATTCTACAATTAAATCTCAAATACGTTCTTAGAGGTCATTTTAGTGTCACAACGTTGCACTAAAGAAACGTTGGATTATATTTTGAAATTGAAAGTAAAAGTTAGTGTTATTAATATTAACTTTGTTGTAGAAAAATTAATTAAAAAAAGGAAAAAAAAGAAATTCTATTATTTTCTAATTTTACATTTCCATTATTTACTAATTTTTTTTTTCCTCAGAAGCAAATTTTAAAATTTATGATATACATATGTACATAAAATATAAATTTTATATCCTTTCAGTACACACATACATTTATTAATATTTCTTTTGATCTCTGATGAAAATATTCTATTCACGTGTTAATTTTTTCTTTATTTATCCTTTCATTACTTTGTACAAAAATATGTATATAAAAACATGGACATAAATATTCACAAAATGAGTGATTCTCATTACCATAGTCATATTATTAATTCTTTACATCCTGAACGCAATTCGTATTTACAATTACAGTTTCATTTGTACAAACATAATATTATGATTATTTTTTAACAAATTAAATTCATTAGTAGTAAAATTGCACATTTGCACGGGTCGATGCATGGCTTGACGGGTTTGATGTAGCAGGTTTAAATTGTACGAATATTATAGACAAGTATATTTGTATGTATTATGATGAAGAAGTGGGCAAACAAAACACTATTAGATACAAAACGGTTACTTATAAATGAATGCAACATAATAGATTTAATATTTAAATCTGATACACGGAAAAGTAAGACATCTTGTTCAAATTGCTATTGCTATTACATCTTCAAGAATGGATGTTATACATCTAAATGTAGGGCGAACAGCACATTCAACATTTAAATTAGCATTTAACTTAGCGAATTCCGTAAGTTCCAGTTTGTATAGTGTCTAAAAAGGAACTACCTTGGGATGTGAATTATTGTTTGAAGCTTTATGAGATCTGCGAAATAATAATAATATCGTGGGTGGAGTAACATTTTTGCTCTCTTAAGAGTTTAGGAAAATTTTGCAGTGGTTCAGAGAGGATGAACGAGAGCTGATGAAATAAGCAATTTTCTCGGTGATGAATCAGCGAAAGCTTTCGCTGGTTTTTTTTATTCCACTTGGTGGTGGAATCATAGCGGAAGTTTCTGGTGAAATTGAGATAACCAGTGACATGGGATGTTGTGTTATTAATTTCTAATGTGTATCTAAACATGAATAACTTTAATAAAAAGGCCCACTTTTGGGTTTACAAGCGTGCAATTGTAACATCAATAATAATACTACTCTAGTTGAAATAAACGAAATTCTTTTGAATCAACTAAAAATATGACGTTATAAATTATCCAAATTATCCTTCCATAAATTAAAGCTAAAACTTAGAATTACTATTTTGTTACTTAGAAGCTTATATCTTCCAAATTTGTGTAACGGAACTACATGATGTTATCGTTATTGATAATTAACCTATAATCAAGATTTCATAACCAAAATTTCAAATTGTTTCAACCTACATAATGTGTCAAAGTTATTAAAGTCTGTATTTTTATCAAAAAGGTGTAGTGAGTCTTATTATAAATCTTTATGTTTTAGAGATTAATAAAATAATATATTCATGAATGAACTTACATAATATGCATTTATTCGAGGATATACTATAGTTGCATAATATTTTATACAAACAGTAACCATTTTGAATTTTTGAATTTTAATGAATTTATATTATAAATTTTCTAAATTTCCTACAGATATTGCAGAAAATCCCAAAGGCAAGCTTTTCTATTTTCCTTTTTTTTCTTAGTTTTCAATTTATTCTCTTTAAAACTAATTTCTATTTTCTATGCACGATACTTTTATGTTGATTTAAAGAGAATAGATATGCAATTACCAATATATAAATATAATCTAATTGCAAATTATTTTAAATTATGATAATGATGATGATAAGGGGATAGAATAACTCTTATAGTAAAGATAGTGCAAATATGAACTTCAAATTTAAAATTTTATAAAGTTGGTCAAGTTTTGAGGTGAAATTTTTAATTTTTGCTTTCTAAATTTTGTAAATAATTAATTTTTTTATAAATTCAGTTTGAAGTTAGACATTATTTCATAAATTATGTTTTATTTTGTTACACTACATACCTACTGAGTGTAAGCAATTACATGTCTAAAAATACCTCTATAATGATGTAATCTCTATAATGATGCATTTTCTACATGCATTACATGTTTAGAGATCAGACCATTATGAGAATTCCGTTATTCATTAGGTTTTTGAGTTGATGATTTTTAAATCCATTGAAACTTTTGTATTTACTTCTTTATCAAAAATGTTTTCTGAAAAGGGTTTTCAATCAAAAGGTTTTTTATTCCACTATTCATCAACATTCATAGCAATCTCGGGAGATCCACAGTTTCGTAGTCAGTTAGGACAACTTGTATTCATTATTATCATCAATGATGTGGTTTCGAAAATTTGCAATAATGATTTGAAAATGTATGTTGATGACATGGAGACTTTAGCGACTGAAGACGAACATCTAACATCGATACAAAATATTCATATTTACTTATTTATTTTAACAGTTGACCCTACAGATAAGTCTTCAGGCCAGCTTACAAGTTCCTTTTCCCTTTCGGAATGTGGGCCCTTTATATAGTAATTATTTGGTACTTATATACATATTACCCAACCATTTAGCTTTAGTTATATTCTAACTGATGAACTTTTAGAAAAGGTTAATTCAACTAAGAATCTAGGGGTTTGTTTCGAAGATAAACTATCATTCAAAATTCATTGCAAAAGCATCATTAATAAAGCCAGTTCAATGTTGGGCCTTATAAGATGTTAATCAAAGGAGTTTAAATTTTTTTATACCTATGAGATATGTAGATCTTTCTTTCATGTTTTTTTGTCTTTATCTAAATCAAACCGTGCACGTTGAGGAACGGAAAATAAATGGTTTTTTTTTTAAATGAATGCTTGTTGAAATTGTTCCAAGTTTAGTTCGAAAAACTATAGTTTTTTGGGCAAAAATATTAACAGTTTAATAAATAGAAGAATATTCTTATAATATAATTATCAGAATATTACTAGCTTATGTATTTGTAAATCATTATTAAACTGTATAATTCTTTATACAAATTCAGTCTATGAATTAAGAAAAGAAATAATATTTAATATAAACATTAATACTTAAAAACAAACATACTGTAAAACGATTTTATAAAAATAATTGAATTTATATTAGTTAAAATAAAATATCAAAATTAAAATTTAATAATTCATTATGAACTTTATCCTTTCATTAGGGGATTAATTTGCAATTGCGAGAGTAAATTGAATCATTTGATTGAATATTTTAATTGTCATGTACATGAATAATTATTCTTAGACAACATAAATGTTTTAATTATGAAAATTTAATTAAATATCAGTTATTTACGTTAGTTGATTCAATCGAAAATTATGATGCCCTGTTTTTTATATTGATTTTGTTTGAAGAGAAGCGTTCTGTAAAATAAAGCAATATAAAGAAGTTTTTTGTCTTTTATTTTTTATTTAAAAATTTATCATATAGATCTGCTGGCATATTCATTAAAATAGATACATAGATATTGACATTGATATTTACCCAAATTGAAAACTCATTTATAGGTTCTTTGAAAAAATTACCAATGACATTACACAACAAATGCAATATGACAAACAAATGCTATATTTTTTGAATGTCGCTTTTGTATAAAAATTATCAAAGTTATGTTACATTAGCTCAGATACTGGTCAAGTTGGTTCGTTTTAGAAATCAGTTTTTTTCTTACTTTTTACATTTTTTTATCTATAGTTTAACCTTGTTTTTCTTTTTATTTTTTTCTATCGTTCAATAATATTTTGAATAATATAATGCTACTTCAAATTAAAACATTTTTTAGTTTTTAATTAATATATTCTAAATTAATTGTTCGGCTATTTTGCATTTTTCATGACAGAAATTCAACTCATAAGCAATCAAAGTTTACTACTTTAATTCTAAAACTTTAAAAAAAAATTATCTTCAAGATAATTAATTAATATTAAAATTATTCGAACCCACATAAAAGTAGCGCAGTGAAATAAACCCATATACAATAAAGCCATGTTTTGAATGAGAAATAAAGCCACATCGCGAATTTTTTCTTGTATCCTCGATCCAATGACTTTATTTTCGTTTGGATATAACATATATATTTTACATGCATTTCTTTGGAACTCGTTTCGGTACAGTATATTTATTGTTAATATCACCATTTATCAACAAATTCAATTTTTTCACTTTACTATATGAAATTAGAATTTGTATTAATTTTACTATATAATTTGAATTCGTAATATTTTGGAAAACGATATGGTTTTATTTCGCAATCGTATTTCGCAATTGTATTTCGCAATTGTATTTCGAAATTGCTTTATCTCTGATTTATTGCGTATGTCTTTATTTCACTGCTCCTATATACAAGTACCGATTCAACATTGTTTAAATATCTACTTAATCCTTTTTATTTTTACTAACATTCAACAATTTTTCACTACTATTATAACAAAGAGAGGAAAATAATAACAATTTAATTCTTAAAAATATTATTATCACACCACCACCATCCAGTACTATGTACTGCTTGTATTTTATGGTTAAAATGCAAACGTTTAAATAAATTTTTATACTTAGTTTCATTTTTATTTTCTTTCTCTCTCTGTCTTTTTTCACACTTAATCAGTATTAAGTTGGGGATCTTTTAACAAATAAAACATTCTTCAAATTATAAGCATACTTTTTTTTCTTGCTATAGAAAATTGAGTAAATCTGCATACGTTGAGTGATTTTGAAATAAACAGAAAATTTTTTAGGATTAAAATATTCGTAAAGATATAAAATGAAAGGATTACGAAAAAAATAATTGCAATGAAGAAGAAAAAGTACATATAGAAGCAAAAAAAAATGAGGGTGAAAGAAAGCAAATTATTATGTGGTAATTGAGAATTCAAGTGATAGTGATATAGTAACAACGTTAGTGTATGTGTGTAGATGTTTAAAGAAAGGCTCCAATGGTGTGAACAATTAATTCAAATCTTAAATTGTTATGCAGTTGCAAAATGGGAGATAAAAATTTAATTTTTATTCGTTTGTTCTGTTTTTCTTAAAATTACGAATATGAGTTTTTTTAGTTGTTTATTTTTTCAAGTGTATGCTAATAAAGTATGCAAAGGAAAAGTTTTTATATAATAATTTTATATTATTTTGTTAAGTAAGAAATTCAGAAAATGTGCTAAAAAAATATTATACCTAAACAATATCGATTAATACATGGTTAGTTAATTTACACGCATTTTTCATCTAGAAATAGTCCAAAAATTAACATGCATGGTCTCTATTTGAAAAGTGTTAATGTAATATAAACCAACTGTTGTCCGGTAACTTTGAACGGAATTGATAGTTTTTGGTCTCCTATAATGATGACAATCGGTTTGTATTAAACTTATGCAATTTCTTCATGATGGCGAAATTGTTTGACTAGTTGGGTTGAACAGAAAAAAATTGTTCTACTGTCTAGGTATATCAATACTAGCCCGAATACTTCGAGTGGTGTAAACAATTCTTTGCAAATTTTTATAACACTAATTGAAATTGTTTTACTTAAATTAAACACCGTCATTAATTTTGCAATATAATCACATTTTCAAACTCAAGTGTAGTCCTAATTTATTTCTATTTAAGTAATTTAAAAAAAAGATTAACTTAACTGAAAAGGAGTTAGAAGTATACGATTTGTTTAACGTATTAATTTCACTAGTATTTTATATGCAATCATATTTGACCTCTTTAAAGTAACGCCTGTATGCTATACGCTGTCGTAGGTTTTAAATGAACGAACAGGTAATTTCGCGATTTGTTTTCAAAATTCAAACAAATCATAAATGCATATTTCTATATTAATATTATTATGAAGTTCGTTTTAATCCAAAATTTTACGCTACTAAAGATATAAGGTTCTTTAAAATATTTTTTTTCTTTTTTTTTTTTAAATATATTCAAACTTTCATTCATTTATAATTTAAGTAAATTACAATACATACTGTTATTTGATGATCCATTAAATTGCAATTCAAAACATTTTCATAGAACCATATCATATCATATTATTATCCATTTTTATATAGGAAGTGGTACACAAAGAATTTATTTTGATATAGAAAGTAGTACATAATCATCTAATCGTACATGATTTTATAAAAAAAAAAATTTGATTGTGAACAGAATTATAATGAAGTTGCGATGTATGCGCAATATTAACATGTAAAAAAAACTACAATATTTGTTTTTCCTAAAGAAATTTTTGGTTTTAACTTGACAAGAAACGAATTGAGACATTTTCAGAAAAACTTGTTTATTTATAAAAAAAAATTCATTTTAGTATATGTACATATAATATATTATACGCTAACAATGTCTGTAAAACTTTCCACCCCGGTGAATTAAATCAGTGATAGAAACCAAAAAGTTTATATTTATTGCTTTTTCAAATAATTATCGTCTGAAAATAAATCTTTTATAGAAAAATATATCGAAGTTCTAAACCCATTTAAGAAAACTATATATTTAAAACAAGAACCAAATAGAAAAACATCAAAAACCAATCAAATATGAAGCTTGTTTTTAAATTAGAAAAATTTTTTGAAGCAAATATTTTTTAAAAAAAATATTCTTTTTGTTGCCATGGTTGTAAATCTTGCAATGCTTAAGCTTTTGTGGTTTTGTAAGATTCGTGATATTTTAAGCTTCATAAACATTCTAGATTTTCATTAACAATATTCCAACAAATTTAATTTATCTTCTAGTAGTTCTAAAATCTCAAAATTCACCCTCATCCATTAAATTTTCTATCTTAAAGCGGCTAGTTTAGTTTCATTGATTTGAAATAACATTGATATTGTTATGATTAGTATATAAAAATACAAATACATAGTTTGAAATACCCTTACACTTTTTTTATTTTCACCTAAATATATTGATTAAATTACGTACATATATAAAATAATAATTAATTATTTTTTGTTTTAAAATGTAGAAAAAAAAAATTAACAAATTACAATATTTCCTTTTCTTATGTTTTATTCGCTATTTTTATATATGTTTTTGTTTTCTAAGCTTTCTTAATCAGTTTTGTAACCCCATTGCCAGCAGTTGGTATTCAGAAATCGAAATAGAACACGCGAATAAATATAATCAGAAGAATTAATTATTTTGAATAAAAAATTGAATGCTTCAATTAAAATAAACAAAAAAAAGTAAAAAAAAACCATAAAAAAATAAAGCCTTTGAAATATCCGACAAGGACAAATATTCAACAATTATTTAAACGTTGGTTAAACCGAAACCACCACTAAGTCATGTCAGACTTATAATATATTATCACATTTTTGTCTTTTTCATAATCCATTGCCATGATTTTAATAGGAAAGTGTTTGAATATTTTTTTTTGTAAAATAAACAAACATTTTGTATTCATATGAATTTACATAAATATATGTATGTATATATGTATGTATATGTAATTTAAATTAATTCCACCCTTGACATAAACCAAAAAACTTAAATTGTTACAGTAAACTTAAAACAAATCTTATCTTATTTTCTACTTAATTTTTTGTGTTAGTTAATATTTTACAAAAAGTTTTATAAATATGTAAAAGTTTCCATGCACTAACATCTTTCAGCCAGTTGTATTTTTTGCTTTCCTGGTTTAAAATCCGGGTTTAATAGTGCCGTGAAAATTAAATAGAACTAGTTAAGTAAATAGAAATTCTGATGTTCTCCATATCTTTTATAATTATATTTATTTATATATAAGAAATACTATAATACATATGTATGTACATATATATATTTAATTTTGTAATATAATAAAGTAGACTGTGTTGTTGTTGTTGTTGAAATCCCAACATTTAATTCAATTAAATCCGTTTTTAGAACTATTTGTCACACGCGATATACCATGTCGAGTCAACGATTGATTCACACTGTAATGTAATAATACACATTATATTACACAAACGCATATACATATATATCAGGAAACACGGCCAGACAATACGTTTCTCTCTTAAACTCTTTAGTCTCTCTTCGAGTTTGTTTCTTTTAATTATTCATTTGAACAAAAAAAAATTAATGCAATAAATTTACTTTTTATTTTTATTCTTTTATAATTTACAAGAGTTATTCAAGGAAAAAGAAATTTAAAAGGAAAAAACAGGTTTTTGTCCTGCAGGATATCTTCTTTTTATCAAAATCAACGGAAAAAAAAATTTTTAATTAATTTTTTTTGTTTTTTGATTTAACAAAAATATTTTTTAAATAAAATTAAAAATATCACCATGAAATTTATATCAGCTACAATAGATCAACTTAAAATAATAGATGCCATTCTTTTTAAAAGTCTTAAACAAAATTATGAATAAGTCTTCTATACATAAATAATTAACACACGTGACAATAAGACTGTCAATATGTGCTTCAACTTAATTTAATTTAAAATATTCGTTTTCTGATAATGGTGTAATAACCAAAAACAATACATGTGCTTGAATACAATTTAGTGAAACAAATCTATAAAGCTTCATTTTATTTTTTACAACAAAAAACTGAAATTGCTAACTCTTTTATGACAATTTAATTTGGCAGACAATTGAAATGTGCTTTCGGAATTTTGGCGAATATATCGTCTACTAAAGATACTATGGTAAACATACAGTATCATTTAAATGAAAGGTTGACTTAAAATGATTGAATAAATAACATCCTGTAGTTTTTTATTTGTTACTTTACTTTGTTATACAAACAGTTGAATTTTTAATTTTTTTTAATTTTGTTGTATACTTTAATAATTTTAAAATCATCGACATGAAATATCATTCATCAGATGCGTTCTTAAAATGTCTCCAACAAGAATTAACTATGATTTTCATATTTATTTCTTATCATTAATGACATTCTCCTTAACATTTTAATTATATTCTTTCTTAATATTTATGAAACATAATTAATAGTATACTACATCATTCATAGATACGTACATAAATATTTACATAAAACATTCACTGTAACCGAAGTTCACTTCAAATAAAAACTCTAAATCTTCCTAAAATATAAATACGTACACAAGTACATAATATATTATTTTTCCATATAACATTTAACCATCAAGCCACACATGCTATATTTTATCACAGATCACATAAAAATCTTTGTTTTATTTTTCTTATTTTTAATGTTTTATATCTATATAACGTTGTATTATAACGCGCTTCAAAAACAAAAATGTATTTTTAATATCATATCCAAGATACGAATTTGAATTTTATGAAAAATACAAAAGTATATTACTAATAAAAAGTATTAAATTTCACACATTGGTACATATATACAAACATGGATATCTGCATTATATATGTTCAAATAATAATATATTAAAATTTTATGTAAATATCTACTTATTTTTAATATTCAAATATACCTATGTGAAATACAAAAAAAAAAACATAAAAATTACAAACCGCTAAGAAATAAAGACAACGCCATCATTTTAATCATTATCATCATCATCATTAACATCATCATGATAATCATAGTTGATATCATTTTCTACAAACCTCCCTTTTCATTAAAATGTAATGTGAATGTGAATTTGTGTATTCAACAATCAACATAATGATTATAACGTAATGAATACACTTTAATTGTATAAATGTAAGTAAAAATAAAGTTCATATCCTTTTGCAACCCCAGTCTCTTCATTAGAGATGTACCTTTTTGTAAAATTTTTGTTCTATATTTTTTTGTTTCTATTTGACTTTTTTCCGAAATAATCTCTGTTCACAGTATTGGATTCAGGATTTTTATGTTTCACAATTTTATTGTTTTAAAGAAAAGAAACTAAATAAAACAAAAAAATAAATGAAAAAAAATCCTTTTGCCATTACTTATAAGATCATAAATTTTTTCAAACTATTACCAAAAATCCTGATGCAACTTAACACTTTTTCTAAAATTCTAAAAGTTGTAAGCTCACGTTTCGTTTCTAATATTAATAACTAACTACATATTATAAAACATATTTCTTAATAATTATTAAATACTTATTTCTATTTCATGCGCGTACACTAGGGTTACCACATGGTTAGTAAAATTAATAAGTATGTGTAAATTATAATTATTAAAAGTTGTTTTAATATGATACTAGACTAAACATACAAGTATGGTATAATTAAATTGCTATAGTTGGTTAATTGATAATGATATAAAATATTATTGCGTGTTATCGGTTCGGTAATATTTAATATTATTTGTAGCTCAGCTTGTTCCTTATTTATCACATAAAGAATAATTCAAATATTTTATTTATTACCCTATAGAAATAATATTACTATACTATATACATAATAGTGTTCCACAAAGATTTATTATTTTAGAAATGTTTAATATTCTAGAAAGATTTACTCTTTTAGAGAATCTATCGTTCTAGAATATTTTTAATTATAATATTCTAATTATGTACGATAGATACATATGTGGATATAATAATTTAAATTTAATGTAAATATTATTATCAATATTTAACTATGTGTAACGTAAAGCAGTTAACAGCTATATGCAATTTTTTTACGTAAATAAAAACTGTTAAGAAAGTTGGGATTTCCGTATTTGTGAATGAAGCGGTTTCATTACAAAGTGCAATATCAAGTTTAAATATCGCGTTCACAGACAAAGTGTATAGAGTCATAGAGATCTCAACGTTGCACATTAAGTTTAATTTTAGCTTATTACAAAATATTTTATAATTTATTTATTTATTTATTTCATTTCAATCTACAAGAATAACCTTATCGATTATTGTTTTATTGTTTAAGCTTGTTTTGTATGGTAAATTAAATACTAAAATAAGTTAAAAAATAAAAACATAAAAAAAGTTCAATGTATTCTACGTCAAAATAAATTTAAATATTTTTTCTATTTGCCTTATTTCAAATATTTTGAAAATTATTACAGTTTTTATAAAAAGTTTTAACATTGTTTTCATTAAATAAATACATAAATTTAAAAACATTTTTGGCAAGGTCAATTATGTTGAATAAATAGCAAAAAAACATGTGTATACAACTGTTTAGTTCAATCTGTTGAACTCATAATACTTCGAAATTGAAACTCAAGGTGGGTTTTAGCTGCTAAACAATTTAAGTTTAAGCTGCTAAACATTCAATCATACTCTTTTATTTCAGGAAGATAAACTTCAGCTGTTTGAAAGCTTAAGTATATTAGGTATCATAATTATTAAATCGAAATAATACTAACAAGTATATTAGGTATCATATATTATTAAATCGAAAATTGATCTGGAATGATACTTATATTTGATGTTGAAAAAAACGCGTTTTTTTAGCGGCTATAAGGCTTACAGCTCCTCCTGTGATCTCTTGAAAATCTATAAAGCTTTCCTACGACCCAAAATTGAGTACAATTCTCACATATTGACTGGTGATTCTAGTATTGCGGTAAAATATTTAGATAAAGCCCACAAAGTCATCTGTTAAATTATTTTATTTTTATATATTATACATTTACTCAAAAAATTGATAAAAAAGTGTTGTCGATATAAAGAAACTTCCTCTCATATTTTAAAAATATACTTCATCAAAGTATAATATCCCAAACTAGTGTGAAAATATCACAATTTCAGGGATAAATATCTTCAGTAAATAACATTTACTGTTCTTATCGTACGTATTCGTACGAGTTCCCAATTCTCATATAAAATCAATTCATGTCTATATTAGAGCCATCAAAATATTTTCAAACTTAAAATGTTGACCAGCTACAACCCACCTAAGACAAAAAATCGAAGAAAATTAAAAAAATTATCCATTACAATATTATTTTTATTTCAATTATTATGCAACACTATTATTGAAATAAGAATTTGAGGACATAATAAAAAGCTAATTCTGCGAGGACTGTTAGGGTGCTTATCTAATTATTATTTTGGCCTAATGTAAATAAAAAAAAATAATATAAAGCGATATATAATGTATATTTAGTCAGTCAGTCTCATTAGATGGCAACCTTTGTAAATTCTTCGATAGAAGGGTAAGCATAATATATATTGTATACATTTTATATATCATAATTTTAATCCATTTTGCAAATGATGGTTAAGTACGGATTAAATAGAAGTGAATATGTTATGGTTTTTAGTGGTGGTGGTACGTTAACACGATAATGAATAGAAAAATTTTTTTTTTCTTTATGTTATTTCTATATACCTAGTAGATGTATGGAATATTATACAGAGTCGGTTATATTTCTCTAACTAAGGTAAACGTTCAGCAGTATTAGAAAAATTATTATTACAATATGTAAGTATATAATATGTTCATATGTTTGTGAGTATAATAATTTATTTTGCTAATGTTTGTGTGTTGCATTTATTGAATAAGTGACTTTAATATCATGATAATAATTCTGAGGCATAAAAAAGGATTAATTTTTTTTTTGTAAAAGAAATTTTTTTATAATATACAAGTTGTGTGTAAGTGAAGTTTGTTAGGTTTTTAAGTTTTAAAACAAAAATCACTTTTCACTTACTTGATTTTTATTTTTTAGGAAAGCATTACCCTTTTAGTACTATATAATTTTATTTTGTGTTAAGAAAATATGATTTAATATGTAGGAATGCATGTAGAAAACTAAAACTTGATTTTTATTTTTTTTTATCTATCAATTTTTTCAAATGGTAAAACTCATTGAAATAACTTTGTATTAATAAAAACCTGCATGAAATCAAACGCGTAACTGCTTTAATAATATTTTAAAACTATATTCCATAAAATATTTTTCACAGAGCATTCTAAACACATTTAATAGTATTTATTCAAAAAAACACATTTCATTTAGATGGAAAATATATGAAAAGCTCAAATTGGATACAATATTCTATTCAATAATAGATTAATTCATTGGAACATTATGTACCGTACATACTGCTAAAGCGTTCATTCTAAAAGTTCTAATTGAGATAAAAAATAAACATTCACAGTGCCGAAAGAAATTTGATAGAACATATTAAAAAAATGTGTAGAATGCAATTTCAAGAAAAGAAGAACAGTACCAAAAATCACCAAATGGATCCAAGCTTCCAAAAAAAATATATAAATAAATAAAACTATATGTTGGAGTTATTCAAATCTTGAAAATTTATGTTTTCAATTTTATTTTTAATTTCAATATTATCAAATTTTAAATAAAATATATCTAGTCCTAGCAATTTAACATATTTATATCACCTCCTAAAGATTTCTTTTTGTTTTATTTATTGAATCACACTATTCTTACCACTAAATTTATATTCCAATTTCTATATGAACATACACATTTACAAACATGTATATTCTGAAAACTACTTAAGTTGTCAGTTTTACACATTTCAGATTTGATTCCCATTAAAAAAAAAGATAAGAAAAAAACAGTAATATTTCACATTTCTATTTAAGAGACTAAATAAAAGAACAGAAATCTATAATTAAGATCCTTTCTTTCTGCTATTCCAATTTTATTATAAGTTATGTAACTATTCTGTTCTATATACTTATTTCAATGTTCAATATTCTCAAATAAAAGAGAAAATATACTTAAATTTAGAAAAAAATTTAACAGTGCAACAAGAAGTTATTTCTACTGAATTTTTCATTTTTATTCGTTAAAATAATTTTTTATGCGCTCTTCAGTTTCTATTTCGATAGTAAAATATTAAAAAACTAAAAAAAATCAAAAAAAAAATCAAGAGCTCATATCGCATTTTGAATTTATTCAAACCATTTTCATTTTACTAGAATTCGTTATTATATGAACAAAACGTAAGAGAACTATCTGATCAGGGATTCGATGATATAAAATGATAATAAAAAAAAAAAATAATAAAAACAGAAACCACATTAAATGAACTCGAATTCCCCATTCTAGAAATCTAGAAATCAAGTTTTAAATGTACTACCACCAATCTTGTTAATATTTCAATAATGAGATTTAAAAACAATAACAATAAAAAAAATTAAGATTTTTACTTTAAAGCATTCAAAGTATCTCTAATTTTTTATTAAAATTTTTATTTCGGTATAAAATACAATTTCAGCAGTTAAGTTTTTAATAACCTTTTATATTACTCGATTTAAATACCTTGTTTTTTCCAGTTTTGACATTTTAAATCATCCACATTCTACTACTATTGGAAATAAATATAATATTAAGGAATAATTAGAAGTGTGCTGTCTTTAGATTAAGATGTATTATATGATAGTATTAGATAAAAACTGAAACAAACAAAAGATGCTTTAGAAAATGAAATATGAAATACACATACTTAAAATAAAATCTCTATTTGTAACTGTTTCGTGATAGCATCTCCAAGCAGATTCACGCTTACCACAAATTTATATATTATATTTATTTTAGTAATCTATGCAAATAGTGTTGTGATAAGCATTTGATGCAATAGTCTGTGGTATATGTCATCTATACTAAAAAAATAATTTAATCAAAAAATATCAAATAGAACGAAAATAATAAATACATAAACAATAATCTAGCAATTTTCTTGTGCATTTAATATACAAAAATATATACCAAGTATTTAATATAATTTAATAATCTGTAAGATCAACTGTTAAAATAAATAAATAAATAATTTGTGCATTTCAAATTTTGATCTATAAAATACACTAAGTAATTAAATTTAACATTTATGACATACAAGCGCCTCTCACATGAAATAAATGCAAATACTTGTAGTGGATATAATAAATAAGGCTAAATAGATAAGGCTAATAGGTAAGGCTAAATAGAATAAGAGTAGTAAAAATATAATGGAATATAATATAATAACTGCAACTGTTTGCACACTAGACTAATAATTTAGTAGAACAGAAGAGTAAAATATCATCATTACAATATTAGTATATGTAATGATGATTCGAATATTAATTTTATAATAATTTTGCTAAGACACATAGACTAAGTCCTACAATACATATTTTTAATAATGCTTTTACAGAATAATTCAGTTATTTTTTTTACATTAATTATTTATATTTTTATCATTATAGAATAGGAATAAAATTCGATGGCACTTTACTGAATGATATTCTATACAATTAACAGATACATATTCACTCTTGTATAACTTAAAATAAGAACTTTTTTTTATTCAGGTAATACTGGGTAGCACTTTTAGATTTAATATTTAACAAAAAAAAAAAAGAAAGGAAAAAAAATAAAAATAAATGAGGTGCACTTGAAAAATGTTCTGTGCTGAAAGATTTA
Source organism: Argyra leucocephala (assembly GCA_963942445.1). Taxonomy (NCBI): domain Eukaryota; kingdom Metazoa; phylum Arthropoda; class Insecta; order Diptera; family Dolichopodidae; genus Argyra; species Argyra leucocephala. The sequence goes on from OZ012679.1 coordinate 167,078,161, forward strand.
TGTATATTTAATTTAAAAAATTGTAATTTATGTCCTTATAACAGGAAATGTTAAAATAAATTTAAAGAAAAAAAAAATGAAAATAAAATTGAATAATAAAATAAAAAACTGATTTTCTGATTCCTATTTATAATTATACCCTTATTTTCATTTCATATACATATCTATATACTAAAATACGGATTCCAAGGTGAGGTAAAAATTGTTAAATAAAAATTAGAAATTAAAAAATCATAAAAAAAATGTTTAAAAGGGGTAAATAAATGATGTGAATAATAACAAGTGAATACAAGATATTATTTGAAATTTTATTTTGTTATAATTAATTAGTTTTATTAATTTGGTTATATTATAAATAAGATTACATTAAAAATTAAATAGTTGCGTAAATAGTTACAATAAAAATTAAATTAAATATTTGCTAAATACAATACAGGAGTTTTAATTTTATAAAATGATTAACTTGAATTAACTGCATTTTATATTGAACTACCATTATCGTTCATCGAACTTTCAATTTTAATGTATCACTGTGAAATCTTTGTAAGAGTTGTTTAGTGTATTTTAAAGTTATCTTAAATATTGATGAATATTATTACAATTCAGCTTCAAAGAAACGCAAAAATTAAAATTTTTTTATTTATCTGGATATTATATTTTTTTGAACATCCTGAAAAGATAGATTTTTCTTTAATAGAGAAAATAGTCGAATATTTTCCTTTTAATTTTACTGATATGCTTATCATACAGATTACATATCATATGGATTTTTCTTATTGGGCTCAGTCTTAGATATATATTATATAAACCTGTAACAAGAAAAAAAACATTGAATCCAAATTAAAAAACCGATTGCTCTCAAGAGATGTTATTGATGAATGCACCGAATAGTATAAATGAATACTTCATGTATCATAAAAACAATATATCAATCAGTATCACTTGACAAATTGCAACTGCATGTTTCAAAAGTTCCTTACTTTTATTTTTAAACAGTATTCAAGCTTGTGACAAAGTCAATCTACATATATTTACAACAATTGGATACTTTAGCTGAACCTCAATATGCACTAATTCTTTTTTTTTAATTCCTTTTCTTTTGAACTCTTTCTATCATTTTTGAGAAATCAAAAATTATTACACTTCCAAGGTCCTGACCTAATATTTGGTAGCTATTAAGATAAAAAAACTGTATATAAAATTATAATATAAGTTAAAATTTTATTCAAAGCAATAATTATATGAGTACTAAAATTCATGCATATTTCCATATAAAAACAATATAATCTTTAAGGACTTTTTTCTTTGAAATTCATCTGCTACACACATACAAATAATATATCTTATACAGATATATGTGTAAATATAAAATAGGCCCATACCCAACAAGTGAATAAATACCTCTTATGTTATTATTTTACACTTGACTATTGAACTGAATTTTTATTCCAATTTAAAATATTATGATGAATTAAAATATCTCGATTAAAAAAAAATTCAATCAGTGACGTTAAATGAACGAAAATCTCCTTGAAATGGTAAAAAGTAACAATCATTGCTTATTTTTTTTTTTTAATTTGAACTTTTATGAATATAATAGAGAATACTATTTAAAAGTAAATGTCACATCTTTTATTTTAATTATACATACACTGTATATATATTTACAACAGCAGTGATATATAACTTTTATATAAATATATAAGTATATCTACATCATATAATATCCAATTTAATAGAATAATGTAACAATGCAACTAAAAATGTTTTGGTGCAAAAAAAAATTAATTCTCATAGTTACAATGCGCATGTTTTTAGTTTTGACTGACTCTCTTCCTCATAACAATAACCAAAATCTAATTTGTTCCATTTTCATTTTAAAACAAAAACTGGAAAATATTAATAATATGAGTAATTTTTAAAATTCTGATAGAGACTTTAGAAATCATTGGAAGAGAGAAAACGTTTCGTTCAATTTTTTTTATTAATTTTTTTGTTAGATAAGTTTTCAGAATTTTCAGTATTTATAAATTTATACTATTTTTTATTAGGTCATATTTTTATGATTTGTTTAATATCATGGGAAATATTGCCTGGGAAATAATTATAAAAATATTTTACAATAATAATTATTATCTCATGTGTTGGATCAGCTTTTTGTGTTAACACATTTTTAAATGTCATGGTTGTCAATATGTAAATTTATTTTTATAATAAAATTATGTATACTATATTTAATTTAAAATACATAAACTTTTTTTAAGCTAAAAACTAAAACTCATTTTACTTAACTCACATATCAAGTAGGTATGGGTATTATTGTTTGTTAGGATGTGTACTGTATAATAATTATGTTTGGCTAAACAATTCTTTTGATGACTATAATTAGTGAAAATCTTCGTTTGAAATTATGATATACATAATATATTATTATAAATTTATTAATTATTAATTGTATATTATAATTAATTGCAGTTTAACACTATAAATACCATTATTGTTATTATTAGTGAGACAAAGAGGTTATATTTTAATTCCTACTTAATTTTGCGTTAATCTAACGGACAAAGATTTTTTTCCCAGATTTAGATAAAATAAATAAAAGAGGTTGTCAAGACAAAGACAAAGGATACTGAACCAGGTCGAAAAGCAAATAAAGCATAATTTTTTTAATTCGTTGGAAATCGCACCTGGGATCTTTCAGTCAAAATGCAGGTCCTATACCTACTGCCACCCAGTTTAATTTGAAATTATTTTGGCAATGTGTGTACCACCAATGAAACATCACCTTTATATTTACTATTTCATAATTTATTCTTCCTCAACCCAAAAGCATATTTCAATATTTTTCATATAATCTTGTGGTTTAGTTATTTTACATTTTAATGTTTAATGAATTCGAATTTGTGGTTGTCAATTAATTTTAAGCTACATGTAATCATTTTATTCAATGTAAAAATATTTTAGAATATTTCAGTTGCAATGTCATATAAAAGTATTATTAATTTTAATTGCTAGAAGTTAAAAAGATTGCCTGTTTTACATTAAAAAAAATCTCTGTAACAGTAACATAAAAATTGTACATGTTTTTGGAAGGAATTAAATCAAATCTTCAATATTTAGAAGAAAGTTTTTTATATATAAAATAAATTTTTTAACTCTGTTATTTCCCCACAACATAAAAACTCTTGATATGTATGGATAACAGTGTACATGTTTGCAAAAAAAAGTATATGAATTCAATATAATAGAAAATATCCTTTTCAATTTACATCTATTATTATATCAGATGTGCACATCCTTTTTCTAGTAAAAATATTCATAAATATTTATTACGAAATAATATGGTATTACGTGGTATTACCTACCTTCCTAACTTAACAAGAACAATAATATTTGTTTTTCCTTCACATTCTTTTTTCTTTTCCTAATATTTCGTTTCTTCTTTTGTTTCTCTGTTTCTCTGTTTCTGTGTTTTTTTTTTATTATGTTTTATCTGTTTATTTTTTGTTGCAATAATATTAAGAATACAATCGATATTTAAGAATATCAGATTTTCAAATCTCAACTATTTACAGTTGACTTCACTAATCTTTAAAATCGTTTACATATACAAAAAAAAAGAATAATAATAATATATGCACTGAATGCTTAGAGTTGTAACAAAGGTAGGAAAATGAAGAGAAAAGAAATGAGAAAAGAAAACTATTAACTAAAAAAAAAAGAACAGAAGAAAGATAAAATAATTTTAGGAACTGAAAAAAATCAGTTTAAAAAATAATTCATTGAAAACTTTTCCAAACAATTTTCCACTGAACTCATAATTTTCACTTTAATTCATGCGCCTAAAATCTTACTTGACATATTGTAAATATTCATTAAAGCTATTGTCGCGTCATAAATAATCAGTAATCTCCTCAAATTCCACTTCCCTTCAATTTTTCTAAAAAAATAATCTTCATTCATTATAATTTAAGTCTTTGAAATAAGAAGCAAGAAAAATATTTCCAAAATAAAAATATTTGAGGGATAAGAAGGTGTTTATAAAACAATGAAATGAATACAGATGTGAATCATTTATAAAACAGAAATAAGCTATGCAATAGAAACAATAAGCAGGAACTATATTTTGACACTGTAAGTTATTGTTGTTGAACAGACATTCAAAATATAAAATTTAAAAAATAAAATATTCAAAGGATAAATAAGGCTATTAAAACTTGGATCATCATTTTCTACAATGTAACAAGAAAAACAAAAAAACGACAAAAAACATCAAAGGATTTGGATTTTGGAAATATTTTACACAGAATAATTTATTATTCTTAACAGATGAGACGGTGCTAGTTAGTACAAGAGAGTCATGATAAATTTGTTTTTTAGAAGAGCAAAGAAAAGAAGTTAAACCATATTTGAGTGGAATTGGTGGAGTACTCTAATTATAAGTATTTGGAATATTTGACTCATCAGTCATCAGTTCAGCCAAAAATGAAATCTATCATGTAGTGATAATAACTTATAAGTCACATAATATATATACATATATATCAGTCATCTAAATATGTTTACATAAATCACTAGTATAATATATTATTTTTATGCTCATTACGAATGCTCCAGTGTTTATTACTAATATGTACTCCCAATTATAATATTATTACTTCAGTATTAGATTATTTTATATAATTGAAAATGACAATTTTAACATTAAAAATTTGTTTTTAAATTCAGAAACGGATTTTTTTAAGTAATAGAACTTGGTTCCGTCTAACAATAGGGGTACCAAAATAATTTTAATACTAAGTAATTAAAATTATTGTCGCTATCTAGTATATTAATTTTTATGAAAACTTTATTAATCAAATTGGTTTTTTTTTTGACAACTTCGAACTTTAGTATCAATATTGTGCATTATTTTTTAAATTTACACAAATATATATAATATTTACATACTTATTTACAACAGTTTTTTCCCCCCTATTTTTATTATATTATTTTATTTATTTATTTATTTATTTAACAGTGGACCTGCAGATAAATCTACAGGCGAACTATAGACCCTTTTCCTTTTTTTAAAGGTAAAGTAAAAACTTAGTATCTAAGGAATAATGTAAATGATTCAAATGAAAGAATTAACAATTCAGCAAATTAACAATTATTTAAAATTAACATTTAAGTAAATTAAAGTTATATTATTTTATTTGTTAATTTTTTAATGTTTTTTAATACCTTTAAAATGTTTTTTTTGTTGCTCATTTCATTAAAATTTTTAAAGTGTAACCAATTATTTTTTGAAAATAAAAGAAAATGTAAAACAAAGTTTTCATAATCAAGATTTAACATTATTTAACAAAAATTGATTCCATATGATAATATATATTATATTTTATAAAATTCAATATACAACATATTCTAATATTTCACAGATTTTATTGCTATACTTACTTACCTACATTATATTTTTTTTGTTTAAACTGTTTTTTTCGGAAAATTATAAATTTTCGTGATTTTTGACAACTTTTTAAAATTTTTATTTATTTAATTGTTATAAATTATTCAATAGCTATGCTCCTGTTTCAAAAATTGTGTTAAGACCATGTAGCGGCTACTCTAGAATAAATCTCATGTGTTCATAATCTTTTTGTTGTATATGTAGGTGTACGTCATTGTTAAATATGATCTGTGTATTACTTTTTATAATGCAAGAATAAGATTTAAAGAAATTAATTTACAAATTAAAAATTCAACTGAAAAATTAATTACATGATATATTTTTTTTAAAATGTCAATTTTCAGCCTTCTTCAATTATTGTTGTTCACTATGGAATATTCCAACAATTCGTTATCACCAACATTGTTTAAAATCACTGTTAAATTCAAATAATAAAAATAATTTTTGTAATGAAATTAAAGAATAAAATTCTTAACAATTACTGAAAAAAAGCACTAATAAATAATGCTATAGAAACTACTAAATGTAGTATTAAAGCAAAGGCATAAAAAAAAATATATTTTCAATGCTAAGGATATAACTTTATTATGGTTCTTGTTTGTTCTTTATTTTTTTATTATTCTATGTTCAACACTCTATTTTATATCCTATCAACTGTTATTGAACGCGAATATATTAAAATTATATTAACTGAACAATTTAAAAGAACTAAGGGACTCTTCTTACTTACATACAATGTAGATTATAATGAGAGTGATGGTGGTAACCAATGTGATTGTTTGATGGTGACGATACTATGTGTATATGCATTAAAATAGAAAAGAACAAAAAATTCGAAACTGTTACGTTTTGTTCTTTAAACAAACAAAAAACATTTAAAACTCTGTATTAATAATATTTTCGATATTCTTTTGAAAATTTCATAGGACTATTATTTTTTAAGGATAAAATTAAATACAATTTTTTTTAACTTTTTTTATAAAAAAGGTATACAATAAGAAAATATGTTGAAAGTTTTGTAAACTTATTTAAAGATTGTCGTCTTAGTTTTTAAGGCAACCATTTTGTTATTGTATACATTACATGGTTTTTTTTTTAATTTCAAGACTATACATTATAACATGTTTGTAGAGGGGTTGTAATGTATAAAGTCTGTAGAGAGGGCTTTAAATTACTTAATTTTTTTTTTTAAGATTCATGAAAATCAGAGATTAAGTTATCCAATAAAATAAGAGTTTTTGAAATTTTATTAATAAATTATATTATTTTTTTTTTAATTGTGTTAGGAAATTGAAAGGATATTAAATTGAAATTTATATTTATTACGTAAATACATATTTTAATAGATATAAGTATACAATATGAAACAATCTAGAGAGGTTTTTTTTTGTATATTTATCCGTAAAGCTAATTAATATGAACTTGACAGACCGATATGGTGTAGTAAATATGTCATTTGATTTTCTGATTGTCTCAGCTTTGAATTTCGTTTAGGTCATGTATATTTAATTAAATTTTTTTCCCTTAAATTCCTTAAAAAATAAAATTTGTATACACAAAAAAAATTGTTAACAGTATGATTTGATATTAGCCGAAATACTCTCACAGTATGCTGTTTAACAAGGTCTAGTTCTTGAGAACAATATTACTTTTGCACATCTACTTCATTGTACCAGAAAAGTTATTATATTAAAAAATTATTATAAAGTGACTCGTAATGTAATAAATTAAATAAAAGGTAATTTTACCTCTAACTTTTGGATAGGATATATAACAAAAAAAAAAAAAAATAAAACACGGTAAATTTACGATTATGCTATGATTTTTTTTCTGAACCAACTTTTTTAATAGTTGCTTCCCAATAATATAGAAGGTATGATATTTCGTTTCATTCACAAAGTAGTCATTCATAGTTTGTGCAATCTATGATTTAGAAGTTCTTGTATTGTTGTTGTGCTCTAGATTTTTTATATAGTCTTCAGTATCATTTGAGTCTTTGTTGAATATTACTTTCTTGTAAACATTACATACTATTTTACTATAGTAGAGTTCAATTGATAATACATGATTTATTGCTAAGTGAGTAAAAAATAAATACTTCATTATGAAAAAATAACTGAGACTCAGAAAAAAAAATCAATTTAAAAAAAATAGTGCCGACAAATACTATTGCGTTCATATGTTTTGTGACCAGACTGGAGAAACTATTTAAAATTATTATACCCTTAATTTAGTACTATGTATTAATTTACAATATTTTAATATTATATCTCAATCTAACGTTGAAACGAATTAGATGCCATTAATATTGACAGTCTTAATCAATTATACTATAATAAATGTTACATCAATTTCAAAATCTAAATCTTGTATTATTTAGCTAATATAAACTAAATGGTAGAAAACACAAACTATTTTACTTTATGAGTAAATATAATATAAAGCCTACAAAAAAAATTTAATATATGTAACAACTTGGAATTTAAAACAGATTATTTGAATTACCAGAAAAAGGACCCAAAAAATAAACTAAAAAAAAAATTATTCGTATAATATGCTTTCCCATTATATTGATAAAAAATATTCAATTTTTACAAATTTTAAATAACTGAAATCTGGACGAACATAATGTATACACATTATATATAATATTATTAGACTATGAAAAGTTAAGTTTTCCTCCCATAAATCCAGAAAATCAGTTACTAAAAATTCAAAGGATAAATATTACATTTTTTATGTTATTTTCTATCTAAATTTCTTATTCTTATTGGTTACAGTAAAGCTATTTTCATTTCTTAACCTTCATGTATTTTCATATTGTTTTTGGTTTTTTTTTGTTTTCTTTTGTTATTTTTTTTATATTAATATTATTCTAATTTATAGACATATATTTTCTTTTCAGTCTATATCTACATTGTGTACGGGTATAATATATTTTCACATACATAGCAGCTATTAGGTATTAATTTTGTTATTCTTTTTTCCTAAACATTATCCAAAACAATTCATATACTCTGAATGATATAGCCAAAAAAGATGTAGAATAGAATAATAATAAAAAAGCAAAAATAAAATAGAGGATCTTCTGTCGTATCATTAAGTTGTTAAAATGTCTATAACAGTTTAAAATTTATAGCTTAAAAAATTTCATATAATATGTTCTTTATAATATACAAAATAAATACCGTTTCTTTTTTATGTCAACATACAAAATACATATGTATATTTATAGTCGAACACTTCTTTAATAATCCTTATAAAAAGTCTATAATAAGAAAAGAAAAACGAAAACTTTATGCTTATATAAGCATACAAGAATTGTTCAAGCCAAAGAATGTCAATTTAAAATGTCACATCCCAAACATATATATACATACATGTATATAATACTATGTACATCATCTACAAATATTTGGTGGTCGGAATAAAATCCAAACGGATAGCAAAGAAATGCAATATTTGTGCAATATGCAGCACTAAAAAAATCACGTATATTAAAAAATTGGCCGCAAAAATACACAAGGAAAACACTCACAGTAAAAAATTAAATAAAAGAAACAAACTGTTTCTCACTTGAAAATGATTTTTGTAAATATCAAAAATTTAAGAAGATAACAGGCATTAGAAAAAACATAAATTTTCTTGTATAATTATGTTCACTTTGAATGCGATATTTTCGGTCTACGTCTTTTTTCATGTCTTCGTTGTGATTTTCTTTTTTATCCGAAAAAGAGAAAGTTGAAGTCCCGTTAGACTTAGTCGCAATTCTTTTTTTGTTTTTTTTTAATTACAAAAATTATGAAAAATCATGTTTTAAACATTTTTTTTTTTTAATATTATCGTATGTAATATCGTAAAATTACACGATGAGATAGAAAGAAAAATTCTATTTAAAAATAATCCAAGAAAAAAATGTTTTTATTACTTTCATTTAAATACCATTATTTTGTATAACCATATATAACTATCAATTGTTCGGATCGCATCTCTCAAATGTTATACATATTAGGAATTAGGATATCCCTTATATAACCTCTTTTTCACAATTTAAATGTAATTTTATTTCACACATGATATGCTTATATATACATAACTATGTGAATATTTAATGTCCCCATATAAAAATAAGTTTTATTGTTGTTTTCGGAACTGTTGCTTTGCCCAATTAAGAGAAAATTTCATAACATTTGTCTATCCTTCGATTCATGAAAAAAAAATGTACACATTCAAACAAATAATATGTATGTACATACATTTGTGCTCATGAATTTATACATACACCATTATAAAAAACATTTTAATACTGTTAAACAGTTGATATTTTTTTGTGTACAAAAAGTAATAATAATAAAAAATATATAAATATAATTTAAAAAAATGAAAACTTTTTTTATTAGGAAATTAAAAAAAAAAAAAAATCTAGAAATATAAAGTTTTTTATTTTTAAAAGGTGAAATTAAATTTTATTTTCGTTTTTAAATTTTTATTTAAATTTTTTGATTTATATATTTGATTTATTATAATAGAATTATTTTTTGCAATTAAATTTTATTTTTAATAAAATGTGTAAATAAGAAACAACGAAAACATAAAAATTGAATAATAGTTGATTTTATATAACTAAAACATTAATTTCATTGTCAGTACAACTTCAACTAACTTAATGTGGGCAAACAGAAGTTATATTCGGTAGACAAATGGAAATATAAAGGAAATAATCGCCTCGATGTCGTAAATGAAATATTCGATGTTCACTCCAGGATTCCATTGACAATGTGTGAATTAAAATAAATTTCTTTTATATAATTGGTTTTTTGGGTTTTATTGATAATCATAACATTTTTAGCAAACTTACGCGGTTTCTCTTTTATATTTTTGTCCTTCGAATGATTACCAGCTGAAATACTTTGTTGTATTTCAATATTAAGGGCGTTTCCGAACCTCTCACACTTGCACTTTACACTCCCACTAAACCTGTCAAATCGCACTAAATTTAATAAATTTAATTTTGCGATATCTATAGTGTACTTGAGACTACACTAAAATTTTGACAACAAATCAAGTGTGATTTGACAGGTTTAGTGCGAGTATCAAGTGCAAGTGCGAGAGGTTCGGAAACGCCCTAATTACAGGTTCATACTTCTTGGATTTCCATAGATTCATACTTGTTTGATATCTCTTTTTTTAAAGACTTTAAGTTCAACTCCGAATTTTTGTTTAGATCCGAGTGCATATTGTTTGTTAAGAGTTTTATCTAACATATTTTATGGGGCAATATGTTCCGATACAGTTAAACAATATCAACAAATGAAAAGCAAAATAATTTTTTTAATTGAAATTACACATTATATACATACGAGAATATAATATTGAAAGGTAAATTTATCTCTTAATGCATATCTTCCAAGGGTACTTTAAAACCCTTTATTTTAAAAATTAAATGAAACAAATTTAAATTACATATTCAAATTACTAAAAATAATTATTCACGAGATATATTATTAATATACATAATGTTTAATTACTGAAATTATATATTGGACTGCACTTCATCCACCCTTTCTTTCTTTGTAATTGAAAATAATTTCAACTCTTAATTAAAATATCAAATTTTCTTTCATTCATATTATATTATTCCACAATTAAAATTCATTCTTAGATCAATTATCATTTATATATTTTTATTTCAAATATCCTTAATTTCTTCCAACCTTTAATTCTAAAATACTTACTTCCCAATGGCATTAAATGAATTATTCTCATAAATATTATCAGAAAATTCCTTATCCTATACAAAATTTATGACTTTATTACACCCTCTTGTATTACCATTACAAACGATTACAAGTCACAAGAATTAATATTAAAAACAAAAAATTTAAATCACTAGCTGTAAATAATCAAATATTAAAAATGAGTATTCAGCATTCTAAAATGTAATTTTTTACAACGAAATCCTTTGGGACTTTATACGTATATAAAAGAGATGATATTGATATATTGAAGTAAAATTATAAAAATTTCAAAATTACTCCTTCTGTCATAATAATTTACAGTGGAGAAAAAAATCAAATGAAATAAAAAAAAACAAAACCCCTTTTATATTTATTTTTTTAATGCAATCCAATAAGAGCATTGCCAATCAAGAAATTTCTTAATTTAATCGAATTCAAACAGTTTTTTCTATATATGTAGATAATTTGTATTAGGCATAATTTGTATTTGATCGAATATTTTTTTTTAATTAAATTTATCGAATATTGTTTTAGCCTTAGAGTCCGATTATTGGCTCATGTTTATTAAGTCATTAACACCAACGTCAAAAAACCAGGGGGCGGTCGTCATGGCTTTTACATGTTGCGGAACAAAATGTTGTCAACAAATAAAAAGGACTCTAAGCATCATGTTGGTAAAAAAATAACTATTCAGTAGTTTCTACCTTGTAACCAACGTTAATCTAACAAAACAACATCAATGTGAAAGTCTGTTGAAGAATAAGCATTGCAAAGCGTGCTGTTTCGATGCTGTTCGGTGTCGAAATACTAAAGTTCAAATTTATAAAATGCTCATAGTTTTGGTTTTACTCTACGTATATAGCCATGAACACTGCCGGATATATCATGAAAACCGCAATTAGGTCTGTAATGCCGAAATCTATGATTTCTATACTAAGGTAGACCGCCTTCACCCAAGGTCAAGAGAATTTTTGAATCTAGACTCAAAGGTACAGACATCGTGACAGTTAAAAGTTTTGTTAGAAAGATGAAATATCGTCAGACATGAAATATTTTTGTATCTTCAACTGAATAGAATCTGTCCATCATCGACAAAAATGTAGGACGTCAATGAGTCAGACTCAACACCTACATGGTCTGATATTCACAATAAACTAGCCAAATTTAAATATAAAATCTATTTACAATTTGGCTACTCTGAACACCAGTTCAGTTATGTAAAAACAAACAATCTAAGAGTAAATAAAAAATTCCGTGATCCATTCTTAAATACATGTACTTGATGGTTGACTGTGAAATGAAATGGATTCGCAATAATAAAGGTATTTTATTATGTATTTTTATTTTAATCCCTTTCATTTTAGATTAATAATTTGATTAATTTTTATTAAAAAAAATTGTAATAAAAACAAAAAAAAGAACCTTCATCTCGTTCTAATAATAGAATGAACGAAAGAGTAAGAGAATAATGATGTGTATTCTACCAATAAAATGTCATTTACTTGAAAAAAATCAAAAATTCAATCTTTGATTGCATTTTATTTCTAAAATAAAAAAAAATAAAAATTACAAATTGATAGCATTAAAGTTCAAAACATGTGTATATATAATAATATGTATATATACGACTATTTGTTAAATTCAATTGAGATTCATTTGAACAAAATTTTACAGTTATATAATAAGAACCCCATGATCATCAGTCAGACATATCTTAAATCACTAGAGAATAAGAATACTTAAAGCAAATCGATATTAACTTGATAGATTTTTGTGATAAAAAACACAATATCTATCTAAAAATATAGTATACGTACATGTCTACAAAATAGGTAGATATAGATATATTAAATATAAGTAATATATAACTATGAATTAAACCTATAAAAGTAAAATGTATAAATGTACATACTATTATAATTATAAAGCCCTCTAGAATTAAGAGTTTGTATTTAATTTTACAAAAAAAAAAAAAAAATCAAATATCAATGGTATATCAATATTCAATAAATGAATACAAGTTTCTGGTATTGTGCCTTAATTTAAAAAAAAAAAAAAATTGATTTAAAATTAAATTTATTTCAAGAATAACAAAATTAAATATTCTATAATGTGTATATAGAGATAGATACATAATATGAATGTATAAAATATAAATAAGTATTCAACTTAAGTTTTTTTTTTCCTGTTTCTCTTTCTTTCATTTTCATTCCTGATTTTTGATTTCTATATTATATAGATTGTAGAAGATGCAAATTATATAAAGAAAAATTTGATTGATAATATCTTATTTAAGTTAATTAAATGGAAAATTTGAGAATCAAATTATATAAGATAGGTGATGTAAGATCAAAAGTTTTTACATAATATAAATAAATAATAATGCTATTTAATTTCAATTATTATCTCATGGTGCTATAACAAAATTTTACTCACAAAAATTGACCTTTAGTGATTTTTGTACGATATTATCGCACAAATTTTTGGTTACCATCAAGTATTCAATTTTTAAGGATTTTTGTTTTTGTAAAAAAAAATTAAGATATCAATTAGTTGTATTTTTTTTATGTTCTTGATAGTAAAACTTATGGTACAATTACCTTTTCGTGTTTAATTAAAGTAAGGTACTGCAAGTTTTTTACTACAGTATGCGTAATACTATAATGTTTTTCGAGTTTAGAATCAAATTTCTGCTTTATCAACTTATTAAATGTGGCAAATTACTACCATTGTCAAGAATTAGGTCTTCTTAAATTGCGTAGTTCCATTTTATTTATGTTGTTACTAGAAAAATGTCTCAATTATTTTTGGTCATCCCAATTTATTTTATTCCAATGGCACACGGGTGCTGGACGACGTCGAAAAATCCATAAAGCATTTTTTTTGGTTCATCGGGAATCAAACCTGGGTTATTTCTGTTGAAAGGCAGGTGTTCTACCTACTACGCCATCCAGCTTGTAATGATTGAAAAAATTCCATAAGTACTGACAAATTTTATTTTTATAAAAAAAATACATTTGATGCAATACATAAAATTGAGTTTAAGCTCAAAGTTCAACAAAAGAGTTCAAACTTGTGAGGGAGTTAAAACAAACAGCAATTACTTAAACTATTTTCCCTATGTAAATGAGATAATGTTCGTTTGCTTAAGCATATATGGTGTTGATGTAAAATTGTCACGATCTATCTTTAGTAAACATTAGGTAAAAAAGCACAGACATAATTGTGAAATCGAGAAAATTGTGAACAATTTCAAATTTTCACTTACATTTCAAATGTTATATTTTATTGGTAGTTAAAAATATTTTCACGCTGTTTGATATGCTTAGCCATGAAAATGGCTGTGAAATTTAAACAATTTGAATATAAAAACAAAACAGAAATTAAAAATTAAAGCAAGAAAGGGAAAAAATTCTATTTTATTATTTTAAATTAAAAATTATATCTTTTTTTAAAAATCGCTTTTCATTTATTTAAATAGGATTTTACGTTTCAAAATGATTAATTTTTTCTTCTTCTTCCATCGTTCTATTAACATATTATAACATGCTAACTATAAAAAAAATTCTTTCAATTCATTTTCAATTCTAATCTATTCTTTTTTATTTTTTTATTCCAAATTACAATACCATACATTTTTATTTGTTTGAATTTAGTTTTTCTTTCACTTTAGAAAAATAATTTAACATTTCAGTTTTTTTTCAGTTGCTGTTTTTGTCATCATAGAATGTGGTAAGATTTCACTGATAAATTCAAGATTTCACCACAGCTAAAAAACTAAAACTATTGTTGACGTTTCTGTGAGTAGTTCTGTTTAGTTTCTAAATCTGATCTTCTTGAATTTATTAACATAATAAATTATTAATTTATATAAATTTATATATTCATACATTTTAATGTACTCGTAATATTATTGTTTATTGTTTACTTGTAATATTATTGTTAAAAAAACTACCTGTGGATTATGTCAATATATTCATTTTTAAATAAATATGATTATGAATCTAATTTTCTTATATAGCTAAATTGAACTGCAGTTGCACTTATTTTTCCAAATTGAACTGCAGTTCTAATTTATATTAGATTTTAGAATACCTTAGATATTGTGAAATGGCTTTTGTTTTGACTGTAATAATTTTTAGTTTCACAGACTTTATCAGCAAAACTATACTCTTATATCCCAAATGAGCTAAGGAATGAATAGAATAGAACACAAGGCACCGAAATAATGTTCTATAAATGCATATTCATACGGTTAGAAAAGTGGTATAGAAATCTACAAAAATTTGTTGGTGAAATATTATTTCGGTATGGGGTAAGCAAATCTGCCTAAATTTAAAATTTCTAGTAGATTTCATGTGAATGGGAATATATATCAGTATGTCAAAACATTTTTATTATTTTTTGTTCACAAAGTGGAAGGAAATTTTTAATGACAACGTAATTTTTAGATAGAAAAATAATAAAATTTTAAAAACATAAATTATACAATTTATATTTTTATATAAAAAAAAAACAAGAATAAATTGCTTTAAAAAGTAAGTTGAAAATTTGTAATGGCACATCCAGTTTCAATTTCTTTATTACAAATTATATTGATATTAGAATAATAATTAAAAATTATTTATTTATTTCTTTGTCAATAATTTTATTTTCGGTCTTATCACTCTGTTCGTTTTCAATCCCTAAAATTAAATTTATTTTCCTTACACCAGACTAGATGGATAATAAACTTACTATTTAGCATGTATAGGTACTTTTATTAGGTATTAATTAAAATATTGCAAATTAAAAAATAATTAAATTTTTCTAAGAGTTCTAAAGTTCTTTATTTTATTTATAGAAATCGTTTTAAAGCTTAAAACTGTAATGATGTCTAATTAAAGATAAATTATTTAAATTTGTAAATATGATTTAACATTAATACCTACACGAAATATGATAATTTTAGTTAAAGTTCTAGTATGAAAAATTTAAAGTCAACAGATTTAGATGTACTACTCTATTGCGGATAAGTTGGCCCCACTTTTAAACTTATCATCACAAAAAAAAAGCTGTGTTATAAAATATAATAATAAATTAAAAAATAATTAACTTTTTCTAAGAGTTCTAAAGTTCTTTATTTTATTTATAGAAATCGTTTTAAAGCTTAAAACTGTAATGATGTCTAATTAAAGATAAATTATTTAAATTTGTAAATATGATTTAACATTAATACCTACACGAAATATGATAATTTTAGTTAAAGTTCTAGTATGAAAGATTTAAAGTCAACAGATTTAGATGTACTACTCTATTGCGGATAAGTTGGCCCCACTTTTAAACTTATCATCACAAAAAAAAAAGCTGTGTAGGTTATTACTATCTACAAAAGTTTTGATTTTGTATTGCACCTACTTAGAAAATGAAAACAAAAATGAGAAATCATTATTCCAGTACTGAAACGGATTTGAAATACAAACAATGGTATGGGTCAACTTTTTTGCAGTAGAGTAGTATGTATGTACATGAAAAGATAGATAATCGTTTAAATTAAACAGTAATTTTTTTTTTTAAAAAGTAAAGTTAGAAATTATTGCAATTCATTTTCAAATCTAAATCTCTATTATTGAAATAACGTAACTAAAATTTTTTTTTTTATATTATGAACTGATTATAAATCCTTTTCCGTATTATATTATTATATTATAAATAATGATATAACGTTTTAGGAAATCTTAGTTAACCGTAAAATAAACTGTAATATCATTCATAAAAAATATTGTGAAAATCATGTCTAAAAAACAAAAATAAAAATCTAATTTCATGAATGAAGTAAAAATAAATGACCCACACAAGGTTTTATGAAATTTCTTTATAACTAATTTTTTTTCTGTGAAATGAATACACACACACAGTGTTTCAAAAATCGAAAATTTAATTCTTTTTATTGATTTTAGTAAATTTAATTTCTTAATAAGAGTGTAAATTCTAATCAATTTTTTTTTTGTACAATCTGGTACTTAGCCTAGATAAAGTTTACAAATAATAGCTTTTGTCATATTCTTATTAACATGTAAAATAATAGTGTGTTTTTTTGTTAATTTATGTTAAAGGAACTTTAACAATAAGACACAATTAACTTATTTAAATTTCTCATTTGGTCTTATAGTTATAATAGCCAAACTTAGAATAGGTTTTTAATTTTAGAAATAAGGTAGTCACTAAGAAATAGGTTAAGATAGATTTAGTTTTTTAGTTAATATAACAAAGAATTTCAAATTAAAGTTTTTTTTGGTAAAATTTTTCCTTAACTCATAATATATTAGTCATAGATTAAGTAATACTCAATAAACTATAAAGACCTAATTTAGTGTCTATATCTCTTAGTTTTAAGTTAAACAAAAATCTAAAATTAAAATATTACAAATAAAGCACTACTATACTATACTATTTATGTTAAATTTTAATAAAAATATTGACAAGGTGTTTTTTTAACGAAAAGCATTTTTACTTTTACTTAACAAAAGTTTCAATTGGAAAGTATTAATACAAATATAACATCAATCTAAATATTAAAGTCAGTATATAACTTATGTTATATTAACAAGCAGGACGGGTGTTTGGTAAAATGACATGTTTGGTAAAATGGGTACTTAGGGGATTAGGTTATTCTTCTATTCTTCTAAAGATCGTGTCTATGGTGAACATGATACCTAAAATAAAATTATACTATATAACACTGGAAACGAATTCTAAGGTAATAAAACAAATGTATTAAAGAAATTGAAACTGGATGTGCCATTACAAATTTTCAACTTACTTTTTAAAGCAATTTATTCTTGTTTTGTTTTTTTTTTTATAATGACAATTCATTTTTCTTTCCTCTGGGATTTTGGTTTGGCACAATAAACAGTTATGGAATGACTTGCATTAAAATTTCTTATTACAATAATAGTGAAAATTAGATTATATTAAAGAAAATATTAATATGTATAACATATTTCATTTATGCGTATGTATACATCAAATGAGAAAAAGAAATATTATTAACTATATTTTTATCTATTTAAAAATGTTCACTTTTTTTTTTTGCTATTTTTATTTTTCAATCTGTAGTCTAGTCTTTGAAGACTTATTTTTGGGTTGAGTATTTAACAGTATATTAACCCCTAATATAAATGTGTGCTTTGTTTTTGAAGTCTTATGAAATTTGTATTTTAAATTTATTTTGAAATTTTTTTGCAAAATGGTATTTAAAAACTGTTAAAAATCAAAAATGTGTTTTAGGTTTGCTTCTTATTTCGGGGTACTTATTTCCGCAATTTTTAAAACAAAAACTTGTTATAACTATCATTATAAATACTTTAAGTTGGCTTTGTAATTGTAGAATTCTTAATATTGTGAGGTTAATAGTTTATAAATAAATATTGTATAGGATAATATAGTTTTACCATATATGTATGTCTAGTATGATAGGTATGGCTATGTATAAAAGTATGTGTATATCTTTTATTTATAAAAATTCTTACTGTAGTGTTTTAAAATCTTGGAAATATTTGTTTGTGGTGTAGTAAATTTAAACTTCAATTTAAATTAAATCAATTTTTATTCAAATTTATAAAAAAAATCTTTTATGCACACTTAAAGTCGTGCACTATTTAAATGAAAATAAGACATACTATTTTAGTAATTAAAACAGTGCAATAATAATTTCCAAAAATCTATTTAAATGAAATTTCGATACTTTTATTTCTACTTTAAATTAAATCTTTCATCACTTATTATAAAAATTAAATAAAAATTACAATTTTTATACATAATTATTCTTTACATTTTACATTCTTACAACGATCTCGCGAAATAAATTTGAAATAAAAAAGCAATTGTGACAAATGTTTTATTTTATCATGTAGGTACAATAAAAATAAAAACAATGAATAAAAAACATAGAAGAAAAAAAAAATGCCTTTAAGTACCTGAAGTAGAATAGTAATTGAGGAAAACATTTCAAAACAAGTATTACGGGAAAATAACACCATAGAAAGATACAAAGCAAAATTGATATGGTACTTTCTTACTCTTTTTTTATTTTATTTATTCTTTATATTAGAAGCAACAAACACTTACCCAATTCAAAATCTCACATATCTAAATATATCAAGGACTTGACTTGACACTTGATGTAAACATGTTAAAAGTAGAGAGGCGTTAACGAATTTTTCCTGTTTCTTGTTCCTTTTTTATTTTTTATTTTTTATTTTGTGCTCTTTTATTTATATTCTTTAGTTTTTTTTAGTAGCTTTTCCACCTGAATTAATTTTGTAGCATCATTTCATTTCTCACAACCTTTCATAAAATACCTCAGATCTTCATTACCAGAATTACACTTGAACATACATATAGATTCGTTTTTCTCTAAAAACTGTGATGTTGTTTTTATATTTTGATCCTTTAATTACTATGTATTTTGGCCAGACAGCCTTATACTCTTAGATTTCATTAAGCAGAGATGATGGGACATGTAGTAAAATATTTAGAAAATTTTGTAGAAAGCATTATAACATCTTTTTAATGTCCTATTCCATTTAAAGGTATCTATATACTTTTAAGGATATTTTATTTAACATGTCTCTTTTAAAAGGTTTTTTTTCTATTTCTCTCGTCACCTTAATTCTTGTAAACTCAAGTATTTCTCCTTTTATCTCCTGCTATATTATAGTCGTTTTGATTTCGAGAAAGCATTCTAAATTTTTGATTAAGGCATATTCTTATACATAAATATCTGTACGGGAATGAGGATTGTTATTTTTATCATATGTGACATTATGTGTTTTATTGTTTTTTTTTTTTTTTTGTTTTTCTATTTCTCTTTTTTATAGTGCTCATTATCGTACCTATCACAGTTAACAGAAAATTAGAAAACGAGAAAATCATTTTAATTTTAGCTTTAACTGTCACTAATTTTTATGTTTATAAGGTTTGAGAATGATCTGTGACCTAAGTACTATGTATAGATATATATATATATATATATATTTACAAGTATATATATAGAATAATTATATATTTAATTGTATTAAGAGGTTTAACGTTGAAATGACATAATTTAAAATTATGATCCAAGATAATTTTATTTAACCTACGTTCTGTGCTACGTAAGTGTTTTTTGATGTGTATAGATGTTTAGTAATAATGAATTAAATACATATATTTTTTTTAAAAAAATGTTTGTATATTCAAAGGAATGAAAGAAAGAAAATTAAATAAAAAAAAAATTTTTTTTAAAAACTTGCTTTTTCGAAGGGTTACACAGTTTTGGTAGCAACTTTAAATGCACTAAAAGGAGAAAATAAATGAGGTAGTTCAAGGTCTGTTAAAAATTGCAATGTGTGTAATTCTAACATTTGACTTCAGGCAGGAGAAAATAATGTTAGATAAAATTTTACACATAGATGAAATTTATGCTCCTTGCTTTTATAAAATAACCAAAAAAAATAATTTGACTCAAAGGAGAATCGAACTCACAAGCCCTATGATATTAACACGACGCCTTAACCAACTGAGCTAATACCCAATTAAAATTATTTCTCCAAAATACAGACATAAAATAAAATATTATTTTGACTCCTACATTGCCCAATAGAATAAATAAGTAAATAACATTGCAAGCTAAAGAAAAGCAAGCAAAAAATTTGTGGATATAGATCAGATTGGTACATGCATTATGTTGTATATCAGGTAATAAATTTGATTAGGAGAATATTAAAAATTAGATAAATTTAATTGAATATAATATATTAGTATCAATAAAATTTGCAATTGGTATTACTGTATGGAAATCAGGTTTGATTTTTACTCTTCAAGTGGTTGTTGATTTTTTTTGTATTTCATCCAAGTCATTTTCAGTTTATCTAATTGTTGTTAGAGTTGCCATCTCTTGAAAATTGTTGATATTGTGGAGGTAATATCAATTACTGATTTGTTTTGTTTCTATAGTTTATTATCTGTATGTGTTTTCCTTTTACACTTATAGGTAGGTGAGTAGGCTGCCGACAATACGTCGACACACTTAGACCAGTAAAATCCATTGTGATACTCGTTGAACCAATTCAAGCTTTTAACTTTGATGTTTTTGATTTTAATTCTTTCAAGCTCACCCAGCGAGTCCAGAAATAAGACTGGACAAGATGGTAGGCCAAGTTTTCTGGCATGTTTACCAATAAGACAATGGTCCATAATGACCCACAATGACCCCTACCATATGGCACATCTTTTCAGACTTAGAAGGTTAAAGCGCTTCAAGTTCAGCATAGATTTTCTTGGTGATATTGCAGTCTGGTCTACCTAACAATCCGAAATTTGAAGTTTTTATTGCATCTTTTCGAAACAATAGATTACAGATAGCTAGAGGTGCACCCACATTGCTAATTTTTGGAAGGATTTCTAAGATAGTACCTTATCCAGCTAATTGGTCTTAATTTTGCTAGAGAGGGTGACGGTTACCGACTTCACTACTTTAGTTGTATCTTGACTGTCTATGAGTATACAGATATTTCTAGCAGATAGTACGCTGGATCTCAGCTAGTCTGAGATTCCCTTTATTGCCATCACCTCTGCCTAAAATACACTCCAATGATTTCGTAGGCTAGAAAATAGACTTATTTCCACTTATGCTGATCTTTGAACTATTGCTTGGAGGTTGAGGTTTGTACCAATGTTGGGTGTCGTCCATCACACTACGACGCCGTTCTTTAGTACAGGCCTGATAAAATGTTGTATATAGCCATCATTGGAAAATGTATGGATTCATATAAATTTAATATAAATTTAAATATACTCAAAAAGAATAATTGAGTTATATTGATTTTAAAATGTATTTTTATTTATGTGCTCATACACATTGGAAACACAGTAGAAAAATAATAAATAGAAGATAATAAAGTAGCCAGCATATTGGAAGTAAGATTAATATTATATCCAACAACAATAGACACTCTAATCTGGCAAACTTTTAAAATTAAAGTTTCTATTACATTGTATTTCTATATTATTAATATCAAAGATATACTATTATGTAAATTATCAAAAGCATGTATCTCTATTTAAATCCTTTAAGATATATATATGCTTTAAAATATTCTTACATATACAATCTATGACAAAATAATTTCCATATTGAAAAATTCTTCTTTTAATCTTTTTCCTTATTTTCACTCATTCCATATATCCTTATGACTTTATAAATATTGTAAATTAAAAAAAAAATCTTTATTACAAACTTAGGATCATCAGAAATGAATTTCTTTATTGAATGGGTAAAGAAAATTTTTACCAACAAAAAATAAATTTTAATTTATATGATAAGAAGAAAAATAAAACTGGTAATAAATTTCTAATAGAGGCAAGACTAAAGGTCAAGATAAAAGATTTTATCTATAAGTTTATTGTTTAAAGATATAAAGGAATTTTACTCTTTAAAATAAACTTTAAAATAAAATTATATCAAAAATTTTTTTATATTCATTAAGAATTAAAAAAGTCTTATATTGGGATTTACTTCAATTTTCATACTTCAAATAATATTGAAGTGAAAAAAGTACGTAATGCTTAGTAAATTTAATTTTAATTCATATGATCAAAAAGTATTTAATCTTTTTTTTTAATTTAACTTTTGATTAGATGCAATTTCATTCTGAAAATGCTTTAACTGTTATGAGATAAACATAATCTTGATATTTAAATTTAGGATGACATCAAGATATTTAATAAATTTTTTAAAAATGAAAAATTAATTAAAATATCTTGAATTGTTATTAAAAGGCTCGTCATTTATCAAACCTACACATTTTCATAAAAATATGAATAAGTATGTATATTAAAATGGTATCGTTATGGCAAAGATAAAAGAACAAACGCTTTTGGTAAGAAAAATTATTGCTTGAAATATTTTACAAAATCAAAATTCTTTTCGTTTCTACATCTTGTTTTTTAACGTCGGAGTTTATACCATTAATAATTTATTTCCATTAAAATTGATTTACAGTCAACAAAAAACGAATAAAATGTTCAACTTCAGCCATGATTTCTGTTGTCTAACTCTTTTCAAGATAAGTAGTACATTTAGTAGATAAATAGTACACGCTGGGTGACGCAGTAGGCCACCTTTCAACCGAAAGGTCCCACGTTCGATTCCCGATGAAGTAAAAAAAATGCTTTATGGGTTTTTCGACCTGGTCCAGTACCATTTGTCATTGATATAAAATAAATGACAAAAAATAATTGAGAGTATAATCTGGTAACAAGTTAAATAAAATAAAGCTATTCTATTTAAGAAGGCTTAGTTTCTGACAATAGTAGTAGTTTTTCACATTTGATGAATTGATAAGCCAGAAATTTGACAAATAAATGCTCGAAAAAATTGTAGATGTTG
Organism: Argyra leucocephala; assembly: GCA_963942445.1. NCBI lineage: Eukaryota > Metazoa > Arthropoda > Insecta > Diptera > Dolichopodidae > Argyra > Argyra leucocephala. The sequence continues at coordinate 167,101,763 of OZ012679.1, forward strand.
TAGTATAAACTTGCAGTACCGTACTTAATTAAGGACGAAAAGGTGATTCTACCTAAGTTACTGCCAAGAACCTAAAAATAAAACAAAATAATTTTATTGAACTCATTTACCCAGGAGCTGCAAAAGTAGCAGGAGGTGCATAATATCCTCCTGGTTTGCGCCCCATTGGTTGACTTGTAATCCAAAAATACATTTTTAAATTAATTTACAATAAGTGAACCTAAAAAAGATAATTGAACCTAAAAAAAATTTGAAGATTTGTAGTTTTAACCCACGTAACAATTTTTGACTATAATAAGACTCTGGCGCACTCTTATAACACTACTATTAACACTTTTATAGCAGTATTAGTGTTAATTTGAGTGCTCCGCAATTGTTGCGGAACGTTATAAATACGTTATAGCACTAAAATGGAGAATGTTATAAGGCACCGAAGCAATTGCTGTATAATATTGTTTTGGGATAGTATTGTTGTGAAACGTTATAAATACGTTATAGCACCAAAATGGAAAACCTTAAAAGGCACCGGAGCAATTACTGTAATATTATTCTAGGATTTTATATACATATGCATTAGTGTATAAGTTTTTATTTTGAAATTAAATTCATTTGAAATAATTTCATTTATTTTTAAATTCATTTAATCAAGCTATGAAACTGTAAGTTTGACATACTATTAGATCGTAATCTGGAATTAGAACAAAATTATCATAATATTACTGCACGTTTCGTTCTGAAAATATATTCCATTTTGCTCATCATCGTACAAATTATGATAAAATCGAGCGTAATAACCGAATTTGTATGTTATTTAATAGATATACAGAAACAACATCAATCTTTTTATGAATAAAGAAACAACCTAAAATTAACTTGTTTTCTTTGTTACTATAGCCTTTTCATTAAAAGATTTATGATAATATTTTTTTCTTTTTATATTAATTAAGCATTGATTAATATTAATTATAGATTCTCAATCAATCAAGTTAAAAACTATGTTTGTTGTTCTAATATTTATTTTTATTCTAATTTTAAGAAAAAATTGTTTGTAATATGCTTGTATTAATTACAATAAAATGGAAATATATAAAATAGAAAATTTAGTATATAATTTATTTGTAAAACTTTTAAATTTACATACATATTAAATAATAAATAAAAAGTTGAACATATGGAATAGGCTGTAGAATGTTGAATAATGTAAATAGAGTTATATTTCTATCTTGTTTTATTAAAAAAATTTCAATTTCTTTTTGTTTGTAAAATATATGAATTGCAAATCGAAATATGAATTTAAATTAAATGGAAATTTTTATTTAAAAAAAAATGCAAGTTTAATCGGCCTTGAAAAAGGTTTTGACTCAATTTGGTTAAATGGTTTTATATATATGGAAATTAATTAAATACAATCTTCCTCATAATTTAATAAAAATAATAGCAGATAATTATGACAAGGGACGCTAAAGTCTATTATGGGTTTTCCGTAATCTTTAGAGATGGCTTACTCTACTACTTTCAACGTGGCTGCGGTATGTTGCAAGATTTATAATCAACTCTTTTTGCGATATTCCAAGGTCTTCATGATACCTGATAAATAATATGTTTAAGTCGTGAGGCCCTGTTGGTAAACCTTGTTGATGAATCAAGGTCTTTATGCTGGTTTTGGTCTTCCCATCAATATCAGCAATACCATCAGTACCCATCTTGGTTGTGTAGGTAAGCCAAATATAACCTAGCGTTGTCATAGATTCTCGGATCACTTAGTCGACCAAGAACATATTTGCCCTCCTTTCCTTCAACAGAAATTTGAGTTAATCTAAGAATTGCATAACATTATAATTAAATTAATTAAATAAAAAAAATTTGAAAATTAATATTAGCTTCAGCAATAAATAAAAATTAAACAAATTTAACATTTTTAAATTTTGGTTGAAATATTTTTTATCTGATATATCGTCTCAGACGAAGTAACATGACAACCAAATACAGTTTTCTTTAGAAACTGAAAATTTCCATAACATGTCATCATAATATATATATATATATCTTCTTTTAATGTAAACAAACGCAGTCCCTTTTCGTATTGAGATGAGATATCGAAAAAAAGAAAAATTGTTTTTATTTGTAATTAATTTATAAGACAAATTTTTAATACTGGCAATTCTATTGAAAAAAATTTAATCTTGTATTTAAAAATAAATTTCATTAGAAATGAAAATGAACCAACGATATGCATCAGTATTTTATTACATAAGTTAAAACATTCATTAAAATATTAATAAATGGAACTGAAATGTTTTGTTTGCACAATTGCTATGATAAATAATTTACAAATATCTAAAGTTAAAAAAAATCTCTTTAGGTTTTTAATTGCCCTGAAATTTTTAACAACTTTGACGAAATTTTTAAATTAAAATCAAAAACTCTCATATTTATTATAATTTTTTTTGTATTTATTTTATATACAAACTGTATAATAATATGTATATGTAAATTTTCAATAGAAAAGATCGCTGTATTAAATTATTTTACGAGTATTATTTATCCTTGAGCACGACAAGGCATTATCAAAATCCCTGCGAATTGAAAATATCATTTTATACTGTTTTGCAGTTGGTATATATTGCCAAATTTAACTTTTAATGAGAGTTTTAATGTATAAAAGTGTAAATATGTATAAGAGTGTATAAAAATAATCGTCAGACAAATTACGAAATTTCAAATTTAAAAGAAGTTTCGATAGAATATTCAAAAAAAAGTAAAAGAAATAAATGCAATTATAAGTTTTATCTTAAATGTATGTAATACATGTTATAACATATGGTTTGTCAAAAAAATATCTACTTTCTACCAGGTAACAATCAACTATTATAATTGTAATGAAATTATTTAAATTAAACAAAAGACAGTAGAGTATAAAATACTTGAAAAGTTTTTAATGAAAATTTTTCCAACAAAAATTGTGACAATTAAAATGAACATTCAAATAATTGAGATGTTAGTTTTTGTTTATACGTGAACAATTATAATTCTAAATTTTTAATATAAAAAATAAAATCAATATTTTTTTTACTTATGAATTAATTCCTAAACTAAAACTTAAATGTAAAAATAATAATTTTTAATTGTTAGGAAGGTACTTACAAAATTTAAATATACCAAAATAACATTTTTTAATTGTTAATTTTCAAATTATAGAACATGGCCATATAATAATTGAACTAATGGTACGAGAGAAGTGCACAATCTTGTAATTAATAAGTTAAGGCGTACTAAAAATATAAGCAATTAGTTACATATTATAACTAATAGTAGTAGCAAAAGTAAATTTTCAGTTAAGTATACTCTTTGTCTGGTCAATAAACTACATTCAAGTTTATATGAACTTATGACAAAAATCTAAGAAGAGCTTTTGAAGCTCGCATAGAAATTATAGGCAAAAAAATATGCACATAACTTTGTTTAACGTAGCTAGCTACATATGGTTTAAAAAAATTTAACATAAAGTTTTCTTATGTTGTATCTGTATGTAAAGGACACTGGTAGTCAATATGTTAAGAAAATAAAAATTTGTATCCTAATTAATGCCTTCCGGTAAAAAATCGGAGTAGCACAGAAAAACAAAAAATACTTACGATATCAACAAAAATAAATAAATTTCATTTACAATTAATACAATATTCTAGGACAAACACAGGTGTATATGTTTATAAATATAGATTTCAACCTCAAAAATTTACTTTTTATATTACAGTATAACTAACATGGATGTATATATTACATAATTCTTGTATATACAATTTACGAGAGAATAAGTATGAAAATTGTATGGTATGAATAAAAAAAAATTGTACAATCACATACTTAACAAAAGTACATATATATATTTCTACATTTTCTCTATTCTGTCAAGAAATTGATACCAAAATTAAAGCATTCCTATGAGAGAAATTCTATAAGAAAATTTGTAATAAGAAAAAAGTGAGAAGTTGAAAAAAAATCTTCAAGGATATTCAATCGAGTGTAGAGAATAATTATTATTTTGGTTGAGAAAACCTTAAACTAAAATTAAATATACCTTAGGCTTATGTGTATATGTTCTATTGAATAATACATGGGTATTATTGTATTCGTATACTTGTAGCAAAAGCTTAGTTGGGTGTTGTTACTCTTAATAGATTTTTCAAAGCATTCCATCCTAACATCCTATATTATTTTTGTTCGACTTTTGTTTTTATTTCGAAAAAAATTTTCTTTTCAGCTGCTCTAAGAAACTTTAATACATATTAATAAAAAAAAATTTATAGGTGTACACGTACTTTGAATTCTAATATAGAAACTTTCAAAACATGAAGAACAAGATGATAATAATATAATGAGAATGATAATAATGATGATGTTGTTGATGATACTGATGCTGTTGATGATGAACCTTATATATATTAATATTTGGAAAAATAAAAAAAGGGTATTTTAAGTGAAAACAATTTAGTTTTTCAAAAAGAGTTCTCATTTAATATTTAATAAAATGTTTGTGTAATAATTAGTTGGTTCATATATATATATATATACCATGTAATTATAATGTATGTTAAAATATATTAATAATATATTAAAAAATTGTATCTACACATATAAAATATTGGTATATAAAAGTGTGTTTGTATTTATAATTATTGGTGAAGATTGAAGAATATTATTTTGGTTGAATTTTTTTTAAAAAAACATTAAATTTCAAGAGCTTAGTAAATGTTTTAAGAAACAATATTTTTGGTTGTTTTTTAGTTGTTTAAATAACATAATTTTCATCATCATTATGTAACAATAACATAATTTTCTTATTTTTTGTTGTAGAGTCTGAATATGCATGAAAAAGTACCCTTTCCCATTTGAAAATCTCGATTTCGGCAGTTTTGGCGATTTTTGGTCTTAAAAAACCGATTTGGGTCTAAATTATTTATTTCATTAAATTTTTTTTTGCTAATCTTTCTAATTATGTAATTTGCAACACATTTTCGTGAATTGACCATATAAAAATTATATATTTATATAATATCTTTCTTAGCTAAAGTTATAATTTGTAATTTCTATTATAAAGTATACATGCAACTGCGAAGGACATTTTTAAATTTTATATAATTTTTGTTAGTTAATTCAATTTTACTAGCAATTAAATTTTATTTATTTTAATGCTAATCCTTTTATTTTATATTATTTTTATAAGTATTAAAAAGAAATTGCAAACAAATTTTAATTAAAAGTCTTCTTATTATTATACATATGCGATTTAAAATACAAATACTTACTACATCAGTATACACGAGAATCACAATTATTACAATAGTATTATGAATAATTGTAATCACATAACCTACAATAATCTAAGAACTTTGCCCGTGACCAAATGAGATTAGAATCACTGCAACAATTTACATTATTATATAAAAGCATTTTAAAATTAACATGTAACCAGCAGGTTTATTAGACATATATTTTACACATGGAAGAAAAAAGGTGAAAGAACTGTTAATATAAATTAAAACTTTGTTAAAGAGAAAAATAAGCACATAAAATACTATTATAATAATATGAATTGATATAATAATATAAATGTATATAATTTACAGACTTGATATCGTGATAGTTAATCTAGTATGTAAACTAAATAATTATAATTCAAAGTTCCATTGAATGTATGTATATAAATAACAACAACTGTAACAAAGTTTTCATATATGGAAAGGTGAATATAAAAATAACGAAAATTGATTTAAATTGCATTTTAACGGCACACATAATATCCATGTGGACATTTGGAATATTATATTAAAAAAACTCCTACCTGTAACAGAAATATATAGTTTTATTTGATATTTAAGGGTGACTAAAGCAATTTTTTTCCAGTTTTTAAATGTCTTTATATCTATGTTTACCATTAAAGTTAAAAGGCAAATTTGTGTAGGAATGAATCTGTAAAAAAAAATTATTGTTGATTCCACTTTAAGTAAAATACGATGTGGTGTTTTATCTGGATCAAGTAAGTCTAGAAACTCCGGTGGACCCCTGAAAAACTTGAGACATCGTCGACATCTACTACAGTTTTGATTGCCCTGTATTCATTTACTAAGTTATATTACAGGTACCCGAGCCAGTTAGAATTTTGGAATTTTACATAGCTTGTACTCAATTCGGCGACAGAGTTTCTTTGTTTTGGAACAAACAAAATACAAACATTCCTCTTTATAATGTAAGATAGATAACATTATCTAATTTAATATTACATAATTTGAAAAATAAAATGATTGTAATCGTACATTAGATACGTATTCTCATTTATTAAGACCAACTAGGGACTAGAAATTCTGGTCCTTTTAGAAGCTCTTACATAAGTCCGAAACCATATAACCGTTTTTTGATCCAAAGAATCTGATGAAATATTTTAGACACACTTCGCGTTGATCTAGAAACTTGAAACTTTGAGCTTGAAAACTTGAAAATTTGAATTCCGGCCAACCTGGTCTTCATGTAAAACTGCTGGGGATCGGGTCTCCGCCGAAGGTCTTAGCCCAAAATCTTATATTATTTTTTGGCCTATTTAAACACCCGTCGCCTTAACTGGGAACTTAAGTTTTGGTTTCTAAGGAAAATACTTTTTTTCTAAATTTGGGGAGTCTATTTCTCGCCGGGGTTTTTTTGTACATCAAAAATTTGATCTTAGAAGCTTCTAGGCTGACCTAGTTCAATTTCACTTCACAAATTGGTATTTTATACCAACTTTTTGTAATGTTTGCTGATATATTATAATTTTGCGAAGAAAGCCTAAGTGCTTCGCGGCAAAATTATTTGTTAAAAATTACAGACATCGTGTGTTGATCTCTAAGCAAATTTCTAGGCAAACAGCTCTATATTTATTATATGAGCTCCCTCTATATTTATTATATGAGTTGCAATATAGAACGTCACTTTGAAATAAAAGTGCTTATTCTATGAATGCAAGGTTAATATTAACTTTTATTGAAAATACTGATTATATTTAGACAAAAATATGAAAATACTGATTATATTTAGACAAAAATATTACATTAGTTATTATGGAACTCATTTAAACTCAATACAAAAAAAAAATACTATTTACTATATTTCAACATAATTTCTATTACTAAATTAAGTTGATTTTCAGCAGCAGAGAAAAAATTATTGAAACTAAAACTAAAGTTTACTAAAAGGCTCGAATTTAATTTAAAATTTATTCGATTTAAATTAATAAAAAGATTTTAAAGTCTTTTGAAACTTCTCCGAAGCCCCAATTTATTTTGTTGTTTATATATTTTTATATATAATTACAAAAAATAATATTTGTTTTCCTTCTTTAATTTTTGGTAAGAAAAATTCGATTCAAATCAAATGAATAAAAATAAAAAATCATGGATTACGATAATCGAAATTAAGTATATGTGAAATATATACAAGTGAGGTGAAGGCAACACTATATAGCTAAAAACACCTACAAATTATACTTCTGATTTAGATCACCTTAAATTGAACGTGAGAATTAAATGGTCCTGACACACAAAAAGAAAACAAACAATAAAACAAACAGCAAGAAAAATCATCATATAGGCACAATTGTATATAAACCAAATCAAATAAATAAAGATGAAATCCCCTTACCTAACTTAAAAAGGATATTCTAAATTTTGGAATCCTTCAAATTATATATGTAGCTATTTAAAGCTAAATTTTTTTCATAATAAAATTAAATTTAATTACGTTTTATTTGTTGTTAGAATGTTACTCGCCCTTTTAATGTAACATCAATGAAAATAGATTTGTTTCTTTTTTATATCCGCTAAGGGACACTTAAAGATGACACTTTGAGATCGTAAATTGAAAACGGATGGCATAGTAATTTAATTTTATTATCTTTTGTTGATGGTTTTTTTTTCGCCGTTTCCTTGGGCTATGAAAAAATTATAATTTTTTTTCAAAAATGTAAAATTTCCTAATTTCAAAGTTTTTTTTTTATTAGGAAAATCAGAAAATTAAATATTTTAATAGATAGAAGGATATTGTATTGTACATTTGTACTAAAGGATTCGGTCTACACATTTAGAATTTTAATGATTTGATAAGAAATATCAAATCATTGATATTTTTAATGTATGCTGTAAGATTTTTTTAAGAGATATAAAGTTAAATTATAAAATTGAAAGCCAAATTTATTAAGGAATGTTATGTACTATATAATGTTGTGTATATTATTATAATATATATGTTAAATAGTTGTAAAGAATTATTCTTAACACAATTTATTTTATTCAATCTAAAATTGACAAATTAGTTAGTTACGCTTGAAATTATTTATTCATTCATTATATTTATTCATAAAAAGTAAAATATATGATTATTATTATTTTTTAATTGACATCATTGTCTGGATAAGTAAAACAAAGTTTATATAAACCAAAATTTCATGAATTGAAATACAATAGCATTTTCGATAGTAAATTAACAATCAATAGATATTTTTACTTTATTATATTTTGATAGCCCTTCTCCAATTGTAGGTCATAATAATATGATTTCAATGATTTTCCAAAAAACCAACAAACATATTATATATATCATATGTAATAATCAATAATAATCAGACAATCACATCAGTAAAGATATACCATACAACACGACACGACCTATTTCAGTTAAAAATGTAATTCTATGAACTACTTTTAATGTTTAAATCAGACTTTAAAGATTGTAGTAAGTTGAATTTTCTAGCTTGCACGTACAATAATTTACATGATTCCAGCAAAATGTACTCATCAGATGATGACTTTGAATTGCAGAGCAAATAAGAGAATGAGGTAACAGTTCATTGATTCTACATGTTTTTGTCCATCACTCACATAAAAACTAAGTAATACATTGCATATAATTCAAATGACTCTTGAGTATTTTATATAAGAAATTTATTATTCGAATGAATAGGTTCTTTGCAAAAATTATACATAGGAATATGACAATTTTTTTTTATCCCTTGGAATTTTCAATAGTCTTATTACATTTATTTTATTAATTTATTTATACATTTAATACTCTTATACTTTAAACAAAGGAGACCATCAAGTTTGAGCCTTCTTATGTGGTTCGCTGTATTTTATAGCTCAATTGGCTTTGAATTGCTGTGTTAATGTAATCTGGTGCTGTGTTATTGAGATCTCTGCTGATAACTTGTCTTCTCTGTTTGCACTCTGATTACAGAGTCTTTTCTTTTCGCAGATTATTTAGCGATAATATACACAGGATTTTACATATGTGTAACATTAGATTACCGAAAGATTTAAAAAAGTTAGATATTAAGGCGTTCGAACAAAATATCAAAATGAATGATTATTATTTGTGGTTTGTCTTAGTTTTGTTTCATAAATGATAAGTTGGAATACGATATGGTTTATGTCGATATATAAAAATCTCGAATTAAATGCAAAACGTATTAAAACTTAAATTGCATAAAAAAGGTCATATGTTTCATGTTACAATTTAATAATTTGACTCTTTAAATCTACCAAATGTTTAATAACATTTTAATTGTTTGAATACGCCGCTTCTATACCGCTATTACAATTATCGTATTTTATATAAAACAAACAAAAATTTACAAAGTATCAGTAAAATTTATGAAGCTGTTAGAAATGATAAACTCTTTCCCGGACGAAAAAAACACAATACAGAATAAACTTACATAAAAAATTCATTGAAATTCCAGGACTAATAAATTTTTTTTTACTGTTCTATACTGTTTTTTGGTACATTTTGTTTTGAAGACTGTTGAAAGTACAAAATGAGAAAAACAAAAATGATGACTAGAGGTTTTTTCTTCTTATTTTCCTCACTCTCACCTATAAAATAAACTCAACACGAGACTGCGGAAATTTCACGTGTACATAATATATAACATAAATACCGTAAAACATTCATTATATAGTATGAATATTACAACAAGGATATTTCATCTTTAATTGCGTGTGACATTTTGAAGGATTCAGTTTGATTGTTTTATTTTAATTTAGTTTTCTCTTGTATTTTTACCGTTTTTTTTTGTTTCGGATTGTTTTAAAAATACCTCATACCAAATAATACAAAGTATTAACTCCCATTTCCTTGTTTTTATTTGAGGTGTTTTTAAGGACCCTTACAGAGGTCGTTTTTACTTTTTAACTGCTTGTGTAAAATTGAAGAAAAAAAATTAAAACTTCAATAAAATAAAAATAAAGTTACAGTTTTGACATATATTGCTACAGGTGTATACAAGTACTTGAAATGTCAGTATTACATGTATAAAAAAACAAAAACGAATGTCGAAGTTAGTTTGTTTCTTTTCTTTTTGTTTTAAGACTTTTTTTTACATATTTACTTATGTATTTATACAAAGGAAAACATGACTCGAAAAACAATGTGAAAACAAATTTATAAGATATTGGTTGCTTTTTTTTAATGAGGGAGAAAATTAAAAATAACAACATTAAACACGGTAATTGATTTTTTTGCACTCCACAATAATTAAAAGTTTGGTTAACAAGTTAGTATATTAGTGATAAAGATTAAGATTTTAAAATCATTGTTAAATCTATAGGTTTGAAACTAAAATTGTCTAAATATACCATTATCTGTATTGCTTAAATCTGGAATTAGTGCCAAATTCAAGTTTTGAACTCTTGTTATTGAGTACACAACTGAAAAGCTTATTAAGAATCTTTGAAACACCACTTCTACAGATTCAGATGAAACTCAAACTAATATAAATAACATTTTGGTAAAAGAACTTACAAATACTATAACAGTGACAATTAATAGTTCTTTAAAACAATGTAAAATGCCAGAAGATCTACTAAACAGTAATCAATATAGATTTAGAAAAAAATCCAACACCCAAGTAGCTCTTTTTGATGTTATATATGAAATGATGAAATATACATTCATATACATTCATGTTGGTCTCGGTAAACAAAAAAAGATAGCAATGGTTTTTTTGAATCTAAATAAGGCTTTCAACGCTGTGGATATAAAATTTTTATTAAGTTTTCTAACAAATCGTAAGTAATGGTATAGTTTTAAGGTGGTTTGCTGATGTAAAAACTATATCTCCAAGATTTCGGAGTTAATAAAAACTAAAGAAGTCTTACCCCATAAGTCTTTGATATTTTAGTAATATAACAAGCTATAGCTATAAGCTATAAGCTATAGCAAGAATAGTAGAATGATTTTTACTAATTTACCTATTATATAAAATCTATTTTTTTATATTACTGTTCCCGAATTTTTACTGTTCCTTTATTATGAAGAATATAATTTTTTTATGAAATTTTTAACTCACCTAGTAAAATCTAATAAATTTTGGACCAGAATTGATTTTTTAGAATATTTTTTACAATATTACTGTGACTTCATATTCAAATTTTATGTCTACAGTTGTATAATACAAAAAGTTTATATTTTCATTTCCTACAATCCAGGAATAGATTGCAAGATTTCATTGATAATTTTATCTTAATTTTTTTTTAATAATTACATCACAATAAACGAATTATAAAGAATCGAGTGTCTTTCTTTTATATTTTCAAAACATCAGAAAATTGATTTTTTATTTTACGAAATTGTAAACAAAGACATTTTATAATAAAAAAAGCTTAAAAATTTAAAAAAAAAACACACAAAATCTTAAATAATAAAGATAGTTTTTAAATTTAATAATTGGTTAAAAATATTTAAATAAATACCACTGTTTAATTCATTATACACTAAGTAATTTCCTACCAAAATAAAATTTAAAATTTTAAAAAATTGAAATCATAATTTGTCCATATAAGTTGAATATTTTTTTTTTAAATAGGACTATTCAAAAAAAATGTTCAATACAATTTCCATAGAACAAAACTATTTTATTCTATTTTTTGAATATTTGAATTTTGACATTGACTATTCATCAACTTTTTAAAAGCAAATACAAACTTAATCTAGAACATTAAAGCAAAAAATATGAAAATTTTTCTTTAATTTTAGAAGGTTGCAATTCTAGTTTTGCATTCACTGTTTTCTATTCAAAATAGTTTGAATACATTTTTTTTTGAATTATACATACATATATATTATCATTAAAACTGCAATCTAATTCAAGTGGATTCGTCTGTTTTTTTTTAAATACTTAATAGAAATCAAACAACAGTCAAAAAACAAAATTGAATTAAAAATAACGTGAAAAAACCGTACCTTTTATGTTTGTTTTTTTGAAAACTTCTGTATGCAGATTCATAAAATAATTTATATATATGTAGCCATCTTACAATTTAAAATAAAAATAATTTAAAACAACAAATCAAAAAAAAGTTTTTATTCTCTCTATTTTTTATCTGATATATGTAGATAGAAAGCATTAAAATATAATATTACTGAGATATAATAAATTTTCGTAATAGGATGAGAAGTGAACAATTTTATATTTTAATACATAGTTTATATTTTTTTTTAATGTTTACAGAAATTGGATTATTGTGAGCTTGATAAACAAATTTGTAGTTTATTTACATACTTGCTACCAACACTTTTTAATTAAACTTGCCAAACCAAGAATACATTTAAAAATATTGAAAAATTAACCAAAATTGTGGTGACTCCATTTTACGTATAAAATTTCTTCCCCATTTTACTCATTCCCTATTTCCATCGCTTCCCATTTATGTATAAAATAGTTTTTGATTTTAATATTTCTTTTTGGTTTATGATACTTCTTATGCTTTTATATCTGGATTTCAAAAATTTTGTAGTTGAAATATATAATAATACTCAATACACAGTATTTAATTAAGAAGCATTGCGTATCAAGCATTTATATTATATATAATACTATGTGATGGAAATGGAAGCAAGCAATTGAGCAATTACTTTTATACACATAATGGAAGCATAAGCATTGATCAAGCTTACACATTTTTAGTTAACAAATTGTTTTGACTCTTACTTATTAACTTAAAGCATTGCACACTTTAAAAATTGTGAATTAAAGCATGACCAATAATAATATACTTGAATAATATTTTTTTTTTTAAATCAATCGATTTTATTAGTTTTTATTTTTCTTTAACAATTTATTTTTGTATTTCAATCCATTCATTAATTTTTAAAAATAAAAAAAACAAAAAAAACGAAGCGATTCCTTTAGTTTTACCCTAACCCAATTATTGTAGCAAAATTATAGTGAACCCAGTTCATCTAATTCTTTGTACTATATTTCAATCTGACTAGAATATATTATTAAATTTCATATTAAATACCGATTCAAATAATTTCTAATTCGAATGTATGTGCTTAGGATACCCTTGAACTAAAATGCCAATTATAACTGAACTACCTACCAAATAGAAAAAATCGAAAACCCTATAATTAATATTTGATATATAATATATATTATACATAATTACACATATATATTTGAATGGGAATTTTGTACACGATAACTGTTAGATTAATTCATTATTTACATGTACATACAGTGTACGAAAAGTATTTCTATAATAACTTATTCAACTGGTTTGTTTTTTTTCTTCATTTTAACCTTAAGTCTTCAGGATACAATTTCAATTTGTTAGTAAGTTAGTCCATTCCATACATATATGTTCCTAAAATTATTGAAATATTATCCCAAATTTGTGAAGCCTTATTTTATTTAAGGTTTTTTCCTCATTATACTGTGGACTGAAAGTATGGAACATATACTATAATAATTTTAGGTATGATTCTAATTTTTTTTTCAGATATATGTATATATATGCTTATACATTTATGTGATACATATTATATATATAAAAAATACCTAACAGTTTCTAATAAAGGATACTCCTCCAGGATGTTTAATAATAATTGCTGAGAAAAGTGATTTTATTTTTCTGTTTTCTATTTCTCTTCTTGTTTTCAGTCTTTTTCTTCTTTGTTTTTTTTCATGTTTTTGTTAAATTTTCTTTCCTATTTATTCATCCTTTTTCCACCTTCTACAAAATTTTCAAATGTGCTTGGTATTTTAATATATTTCTCATTAAAGAAATTTTGATTTAATTTTTACTGGCACTGAAATTAAACTTATTTGGAGAAAAGAAAAATAGGTTCCTTTTCCTTTATTATTCTGAAATGAGAATGAATATTTTTTATATTTTATTCAAAAATAAAATTAAATAATTAGAAGGCATATTTGAAATGATTAATTTTTTCAATGTAAAATAGAAAAGTGAAAATATTAAAGCTTTGCCTTTAGATTAAATATTTATTTACATACATGTAGTAAAGATTAAGATAATATTAAATAATGTTAAAACTTGCATATACAATTTAAAAACACTTTTACAAAAAAAAAACTATCTCCAGTATTCTTATCACTATCGAATCTAAATTAAGAGCATATTTTGAGCAAAAAATATTACCAAACACTGATTTATTAAGTTCTCGTTGAGACAATTAGTAGCTATAAAACTTTTAGTAACAAGTATTTTGCCAATTGTGCCAGATGTTTCTGGAGTCACGTTTTCATGTTTCTGAAAGTTTGTGTTATGTAAATTTTGCTGCAATGACTGCAACTGTTCCTTCTCGAACCAGTTCTATCACAATAACATGGCATCATTTAATCACATGATCATCCGAATAATAACTTTTCTCGCAGAAATAAATTAAACGATTATCCAGAAAAAACCATCACTTTAACTTACTCAGTAAACAAAACAGAACTTTACACTTAAATTCCATCCTTCTGTACTGCAGTAGATACCGCAATAGTAATGGTTTTATCAGCAGACCTTATTTTCACAACTGCGGTATCAGTTGACAATTTTTTGAGACTGTGGATAAATTAAATTATAAAACTGACTACATAATAATATATTCATAGTCTACAAATTCTTCAGAATTTCAAAGTTCAACAAACTGACAAAAAATTGTTAATTTTTCAGCGAAGGTATTTTTGTCATAAACCGAAATATGCACAAAAATTTGTTTATTTCTAAAACTTTGACAGTATTTTTTGTACAATTAGAGGTAACTTTTTAAACAGTAAGTTCAGTGCTATTATTTGGATCCTTCATAAGCTTAATTTCATCAATATCTGAACATTGGTCAATATTACACCAAATAGCATTTTTTTGTGCATTTTCATAGTATAAATCGGTTTTAAACTGGGTCTTGTTAATCAACAGTTGCTTATTTTCACTTATAAACAATTGTTTGTATAGTCAGATTAACACATATCTTAAATATGAAAAATGTAAATTTTTATATATTTCCAAATTATTCATCCATTTAAAACGTTCGAAATAATTAAAGTGTATCTTCTCATTAGTATAGCTACAACCTATTTGCATATACATTCTAGTTATTTAAAAATAGAATTGCCTTCAAATTTTACAACATAAATAATATTTTGAATCACTTGTTTATCATTAAATTAATTATTATGTATAAAAATTATTTTCTCATTTGTTTTAGTCACATAAAAAAACAATGAAATTAAGATTTAACAATGCATCGTCTCAAAAAATTGATTTCAAAGAACAGTTAAAAAAAGATGAAAAAAGTAATATATTCCGTTTTTTAATTTTTGTTTTTCCAAAAGAGTCTATACGCCAGTTAATATTTAACATTGGAATTTATATTATTTTATTTTCTTATATCATCACAACACGTACGTGTGTGTTTGTGTCTTAGCTTAACTATTAATTTTATGCTGATGGTATATTTTATTCTTTATAGTATTAACAGAATATACTAGACATTAAGTTCACATGTATATATTGTTAATAAAAGCTGTTAGGATTGCCGTCTATGAATTTTTTCAAGAAAAAAAGTTGTTTGGAAAACAATTTTTTCTCCATATTCAAAATATAGAAAATTTAAATTAAATTTAACTTTTATACTATCGCCATTTAGTTAAAAAATGAGAAATTTTCAGCACTCGCTCAGAAACAAATTTTGAAATTTAGTTTGAATTATTTATTACTAGCAAAAACTAACCCGACTTTGTCCTTGTCCAACAAAAATGTAAAAAATTTACTTCAATAAAGTTTTATTTATGAACCAAATTTCAAAAAGTGATATCTGAAAAATATTCTAAAAGTTCTATAACAGATATTAAAACATATTTCAATTCAAAATCTGTATCATTTGTATCATCTGTACAGTGGAATAATTTTGTATTTGTACTTTATTATTAAAAATCCCAATTACAAATTTTAAGGCCTGGCAAAGATTTTTATAAAAAAAAAACAGGAACGTAAAAAGAAACATGCATTGTGATGTTCTTTTAATATTCGTGATTTTTGTAAGCCACAAATATTCCGAATTTTCATTAACAATATTCTAGCAAGTCTATTTTTCTTAAGAGATAAACAATATGTTTTATTGAGCCTATAAAATTCATTTTCCGTATAAATCAAATGTCAACAACATAAATGACAACAGAATTATTTTAACATGTAGTTTTATGGATATTAGATATTACATGTCTGTCAGTAGTACGACATGTTCATTTCGAACAGAGACAAATGATATGAAGTAGATTTGTGGAGTTTGGAGGAAACTCCATTAAATATAGATGAGTATAGTTTTTTTTAGAAAGGATACATCTAAATAAGAAAGACGAAGAAAGGAGTCTTAGATTTATAGGTTGGGATAAGTTAAGTTTTATCTAGTTTTAAATAGGATAATTTTTATTTTTTAAAATTAAATTTGTTGTTTTTTTTTATCTTATCAAAAAATAACAAACGATTAGACTACTTAAGTTCATTTTTCTTATTTGGTTATAGTCAGTATATAAAAATAAAATATTAAAAACATTGAAATTAATTAAAATCAACAAAAAAAAAAATATAAGTAAAAATAAGCTAGGTAGTTAAATAAAAAATTATCAGCCATTTTTGTACGAGTCAAATTTGATGAACTACACACCAATTTAGGTACATTATTATATGTATATTTGAATTTATAATTTTACCACTAATAAAAAAATAAAGTTAAAAATACCATTTGACTTGTTAAAGTAACAAGTCAAATTAAAATATTTGTTACATTAATTATATTAAAGAATTTGTTACATATTTACTAGTTTTTATTGAAAAATTAAGTATGACTTATAAGAAACAATTTAAATTTAAATTATTTAAATTAAAATGAAAAAAAAAAATGTTCTCATTTGTCAAAAATTCATACACAACTCTAAAATTCTAAAACCATTTAATTTTAAAAAGTAACGGGAACATAAATGAAAAAAAAAATTCAACAAATCTTAAACAATATTCATTTAAACAAAATTCACTTATAAATAAATATCTTTAAAACATTTAAAAAATATAAACTTTAATGCCTGAATTAGATGTGCTAATTTCAGTGCGATTTGCCACGTTTCCAATTCGATGTTAACGCACTGCGTAGACACATGCGACGCCTGGCACGATATATCTATTTCTACTTTTGCCACGCTTCATCCGTGCTGTCATTGCAAAATTGTCAGATTTACCAATTTAAGAAGAAAAAAATATGACTTTGACAATTAATTTACCAACTTAACAAGAGAAAAATATATAACGTTGACGGGTAAAAAAAACGGAAGAAAAGTTAATTGAATTTATTAAAAATGAAGAGTTTATATATGACAAAAGTAATCGTAATTACAAAAATATTTATTTAAGAGATGCAAAATTTTTAAAATACCAGGTATGTAAAATTATTTTTTTATTTTGTCAAAAAAAGTTGTTTCCTTTTTTGTTTGTTCATAGCTAATAAATTAAATCATACAATTAGAATATAATTCAATTCACAACATTAAGGTCAAGGACACTTTTCAACAACATTAAGGTCAAGGCATTATTTATTCAACATAAAATAGATTGTGAATAATTTTCTAAACACTTGTATTAATGTAGTTTTATACAAACTTACATCAAATCTAATTTAACAAAACATTACGAATATTTTTTTTCTTTAATAACAAAAACGAAAAGCTAAATCTATAGCCATAATAAATTACACTAAATGTTGAAAAATATTATCGTTGCTCTAATCCTCCAATCACATTTAATATTCCGCATTTTCATTTATGTTGAAATACAACCGATTTTATTAAAATGAATAAAATTAATATAAAACTTGGCTCAATTCTTCAAAAAACAATAGCAACCAAAACAAAAATCACTAAAATATACCTTTTATAACTATTATTCATCAAATTAGTGTGGTCATAGTTATTTTCATTGTCCTATTTTTCATTATAAGTATAGATTGAACAATTCACGTTAACCATAAATCACCACAATAATTATCTTTAACAGAATGAAAGTTTTTGAAAATATTCTATCTTCTTTATCAATTTGTGTAGGCTGAAAATATATTAGAGAATATTTTTTGCTTCCATTAGAACTTATAAAACATTCTATTTATATTTTATACATAAATATTCGATTCAAAACCAAAATCATTCAATTGAAGAACACTTTTTTGTTAGTTTATAATTGTGTGTCTATCTGTTATAGTTTTTATTTTTAAGTTTTATCGAAAAAGTTTTTCTTCTTCCTTCCTGTCTTTATACTTTTCTGGTTCGCTCAAAACTATTTTCTATTATTTGCTCTTAAAGTTTTCTTTTACTTTGTTGTTTTCTTGAAAAATAAGAGAGGCAAAACAATTTTTTTTTCTTTTGTTTTACTAACCACAACCATTACAAGTTCATTTTAGGCTAAAGTATACAGTATAGGGATTCAATATTTTTTAATAAAATTGGCAATACGTCCACACAAAAGTAGACTTCAAAAAGAGAAAGTAAAAAATAAAAAACTGACACAAAGGATGAAAAGAAAAAAAAAGTCAAAACTATGAATGGAAAAGTTATTTTTGAATCCTTGAATTGTCATTTCCTTTCGTGTTTTTTCTTTCGTTTGTCGTTTGTCGTTTTTTTTTTTATTTTATTTTTTTTTTTTGTGGTATTTTCTTTGATCTTGTGGTCATATTTTATCTACACAAAATTTAGGACAAAAGTATAGTACTGAAGTTGAAGGATTCATTGAATTCGAAAAATAATACGAATAAAAATTTGTATTTAATAAAATTTGAATATAAAAAAATGTTTAAATATTTATGCACGTGTGTAGGTTGACAAAAACTGAACTGCAAAAAAAAAATGTGCAATTTCAGGTTGATTTAGTAATACAGCGTATGAAAATTTCATTAAGTTAGTTTTATACCAAGTGATTCTGAACTGTCAGAAACCTTCGACTTAGAAAAAGTTTTCCTTTTTCTTTTCATAAATTTCCAATTTTCAAGTTGTTTAAAATTGTTTAAAAAATTTGATATTTTTCCTTATTTCTTTTTATTGTAAAATGTCCGAAAAATGAGTTAAAGTCTTGAATAAAGTTTATGAGATGCAAAGAAAAAGAAAAATTGGAATGATTTTTTTTGAATACTACTTATGGGTAACAGGATTTTTTATAATACTACTTATAGGTAACAGGCTTAAATTAAAATGTTTCTTTTTTTGTTGTTTTTAAGTTTTTAACAATTACACAATAAATTTTTCGTATATTACACATAAATATTTATTTATTGTTGAATTCAAAAAGTTAAGTTTTTGTTTTGCTTTCAGATTAACTCTTTGAGATCAAACTTGGACACAATTTGAGTTCTTTGCTCACCTTCATCTTGACTTAAACCACAAAATAAAATATATCGAATAAAAAAGGAAATATACCCGCTATGTTAGACGATACATTTTTCGGTATATGACACAAAAAATACTTAATTTGTAAAAATATACTCCATTTTATCGTTTGGGATCTTTAACATTTTATATTTGTATTTTACCTTTTATATACAGATTTTAATTATTTTGTAAATGTTTTCATTAGAAATATCTCTAATACATCAACATTTCAAAATACCTCTCCAGTATAGATAAATTCTATCTCTATAAACTGCAATTATATCTATCTAGTTTAATAACGATTTTTATTTCTATTACATAATAATTTATCTATCATTGAATCTTTCTTTTTACAATTCTTAATTAAACGAAAACTGATAATACATACAGATTACGAATTGCAGTTAAAGCTGTCATGTGAAACTTAACTTAATTTGCTATAAAATAATTTTTTTCCCATTTTTATTATTAATCTAAATATAGTCAAAAAGTATTTCAAAAATTTTATATACATATATACAGGTTAAAAAATGTCAACGACTCAATACCGCAAGATCTATAAATCTAATATTTTATTCATTTTCAAACTTAACTGTCCTAACTCCATTCTTTTTATTTAAATGGCATAAAAAATATGGCATTACAATATAACAAATTCCATTATTTTTGTTATAAAATTTACATGTAGTTTTAGCTTTAGATATAATGCAGATTTAGATCTAGACATTTAACTTTCCTCATCGTTTCCAAATTATGTTGAAATTTTCTTTCAAACAAACTTCATATAAAAAAGAAATCAACAACAAGGCAATACACATGTATTTAGTGAGTGTTAGCATCATTTTAAATGAAAATTATAAAAATTTGATTTTCAATTTAAATTTAGTTTAGTTTGGTTTTTAGTTTTTTAAATTAATTATATATATCTTATTTACATACCTTACTATATTACCTAAGTTACATTACCTTAGTACATTATCATAATTAAATTTCAGTATTACTAATCACTCAGAATGGGCTAATACTTCATTAAATGTGAGATATGAAAAATAAAAGTATTGATTTCGTTATAAAGTATTCTTAAATTAAGTGAAACTATTCAAAAAACAACAGCAATATCAAATCAAATATTTACTTAATATAATATCGTGTATGATAAAACCACTTTTCTGCAATTGCACATGGGATCTACTAGTATAAATAAATCAGAAAGAATATAAGTAACACCTGTGTCTGTTTGATCGATCTTAATTTTTACGATTGATCTTAAATTTCAATTTTGTGTATTGTTCTTTTGTAAATTAGTTTGTTCGATATAATGTGGTGTTCGAACAATTATATTGTCTCTCTTAATTAACGTTAATATTTTAACTAGTATAAATTATATAGTTTAGACTCGTTAAAAATACTTTAGACTCGTAAAAATGTTTTCAGTTACTTACTAGGTATTTTATTTCCTATGGGCTTATCACGTTTTTATAATTCAATTAGAAAATAAAAATAGTTCATGATATTGTTAATTATTCCAAGCACTCTTATTAATTGATTAAATTATCTTCCAACCATTCAATTCAAGTTCCTTATTAGTTTATCAATATTATAGCAAAATTTTATTTATTTTGTTATTCACCAAATACGCATGAAAATAAAAATGATAAATAACATCCTCTTGATATACCTACACCTCAATTAAAATAATTTGAAAAAAAAAAATTAGCTGAAAGATTCAATTTAAATCCACTAGCACTCTTAAACAAATTAAAAAAAAAAAAAAAAAAAACAAATTAATTTGAAATTTGAAATTATCAATTATTAGCTAATTAAAATTTTCCAACCCAATAAATTTCAAACCCAGCAACAAATTAACTGATAGAACAAGAAGTAATAAGGAAGTTTGTTTTTCTAATAGCACAAATTATATTCAAACCGCTTTAAATTTTACGATTAAATTCTTCTATCCTTTCCTAAATCTTTTTCATAAAAATAGTATGGGGTATAGAAAAATATAAAAAACACAGAAATGTTAACAACTTATGACTTGATCCTTTTTTAGTACATATTTATTTATTTTTTTTTTTGCTTCCAAAACTAAATTTTTTTTTTTTAAATAAACTTAGAATACATAAAATAAGTTTTCTAACATGTACAATAAATGTTCTTGAATAAACCATATTTTGATGTTTAATATACATATACATAGATAACATAATACAATTCAATAAATAACTTTCAGTTATTGAATAATACAAGGATATTCAAGGGAAAACACTTGAAATTTCCTCCTTCTTAAATGCATATAATGACTAAAAATTGTAGTGTCTATAAACTTTTCAATGTAGTCGGTTGAAATCTATTTAAAAAGGGTAAAATTATACTAACTGTGTAACTGTATCGTCTAGAATAAAATTTAATGTAATTTGTTTTTATAAAAAAGTTCTATTTGCTATTTTCTTTTATCTTTATTAGTAAGGATTTTAAAATGAGTATTGAAGAAAAAAACAGTATATTAAGTAGCAATGTAAAGTGAAAACAAAAAAAAAATTTTTTATAATCTGCCTTATAAAAATCAATGAAGAGATATATAAGACGCGACAGAAAAAATATTTTCTAAAAAGAAAATGAGAAGAAGTAAAATGAAAAATCAAGAAAGTGAGAATTATCAGGTATGGTATTACATAAAATTTTAATTTTGTGCCTATTAAATTTGATTCCTTTTGATCTATACTGATATTATTCTTGTGGGAATTAAATCCTTATACCTTTATTATACTTATATAACAACACTAGATGAAACAAAAATATATACGTTTTAGTTTAATGTCAAAAACTGGTAGTATATCTATGATATCAAATTCGGGTTGTTTATGAAATGCCCATATTTTATAAATCTGCCTCTCCCTCAGCTAACACAACATTAATGTATGAACAAGGGTGAGTTGGTTCTGAAAAATAAATTTAGTTAAATAGTCAATTTCATTTTACTTATTTTAAGGCGGAATTCTTAATATGTTTTTATAAAGTTTAAAGTAAAATGATTTTGATCCTTAAAATCAGCTTCAGTATAATACGAAACATTTGGAATATTGAAGCAGCCTTTAAGGGGAAAATATGGTTTGTTTAGGAGTAGGTACTTGTTAAAACATCAAAATCCAGTTTAAGATACTAACTTTTATGACAAACGAAACAAAATGCTCAGGATATATGGTATACACAAAGAAAAAAATTGAATTTTTAAATTTTGTGGAATATTAAATATGGAAAGTCCATATTAAATATTCTACAATATATTCCACAATCATACACTTTCAAAAACAAAAACAAAATCAGCAGTATTCTTTTAAATATTTTTTTAAAAATAATCCCCAAAAAAAACTTATCAACCTCTTATAATGATTAAATGATTTTATCCGTACTCAAATAAGCAAAAAATTGTATGTATTGCACATATAGAAAATTTTGTATATACTATTTTTGGTAAAAGAAACATTATAGTTAATGTTGTTGTAAATCAGTTAAAAAACTGCAATCTATTTAGCCCAATAACATCTGTTGTAATTTTCCACTCTATTTTCTATCTTTTCTTGTGTATAAATATACATATACATATATACACAATATAGTTATAAATAATATAGTATTAGGGGGGGTTATGTAATTTACGGAAATTATTTTATGAGTATAATATAGGCGTTTACTTTATGCAACAAATTAAAAAAAGAAAAATAAAGAAAGCACAAAAACAAACATATTTTAGTCAGAGGGTTGAAAAGGGTTGCATAGAAAATTTAACGATATGCTTAAGATTGATTTAAGATGAGTGAGTAGTATTTATTAATTTAGGGGGATTTTTTTCAGTTTTTTTTTATTCTAAATCTAAAATATTCAGTTTCTTTAATTTTGAACTAAAAGTATGTAACACATTATAGTAAATGCTTTAAAAACACATTGAGTTAAATTAATTCTAATATTTTTTAAAAAAAGCCTAGTTTTAAAACAAAAATCAAATCAGCGGCGAAGGGTAGGCATTGTTTTTTAATTAAAATATTTGAATTTTTGAGAAAATTTATTTTTAATGCATTTAAAATAAATTTTTTCATTAAAATAAAATTTTACTTTTAGTATTTATTAATTTTATTTATCTATACAACATTGGATCTGCAGATATATCTGCAGCTCAATTTACAGATCGTTTTGCCTTTCGGAATGTGGGTTTTTAAATTTAAATAGTATATATTTGGTATATATTTTTGTATATTGTACATTATATTATTTTTATTGATTTTTTATTATTATACATACATATATACATATGTACATATGTTTAATATATTAAATTATTATATTTATTTATTTTATTTATTTATACTACAGTGGCTCTGCAGATAAATATACAACCTGATTTACATGTCCTTTTCGCTTTGGGAATGTGGGTTTTATTTTTATATACCAACAGAGGTAGATATGTATGTCGACATATGCCATACATACTAACTGAACATTAATTAGGCTTCAACCATCATTTCTACGAATGTCAAAATATAAATCGCACACTGTCTATTACATATAACGTATATTGTAGGAAGTCAAACTGTATTTTTGAGGAGTGCGAAATAACGGTTTTCAATATTCAAAAAATATAACAAATTAAGCCGTGAGAAGAGATTTTTAAACAAACTTACATATTTTAACAAAATCCCTATTCGAACTCTACGGGTTTATTAAGTTTTAGTGGACCTTGTAGTTTTTTTTTATCGACATTCTTTTATTATTGTTTATTTTTTTGATTAAAAACAAAGGTGACATATGGTTTGCATAGATTTTTGTTCTCTCCATAACAAACTATTAATATTAAGTCAAAAATTATAAAATTTAATTTATTGTTTCTTTTTATATTTGTATATGGCGACTTGAAATAATATACAACGATAAATAACTTTTGCAACTTAATGGCTATAAAAATATAACGAAGTTCCGAAAATAATAATCATAAATATAATAATAAAAATAATAAAAAATAAGAAAATTACCACAATTACTCAAATTGATTCGTCCGATATGTTGAGATAGGGGGATTTTGCTTGTAACAGAAAACAAAAAAACAAACAAACACACATCAAACAAATTCCTACACCCTAATAGCAATTATTTATATCACTCATATTTTATTTCACCCGTTTTTATGTTCAGAGTTAAGTAATTGATTATTTGCGTGAGAACTTCTAATTTGTTAGTTTATTAATCAGTGCGTTTTTTACACCATTCTATAATATATATTTGGTAAGATACACTATTTTTGTCATTGCGTTTATAAGCTATCCTAATAAATCACATAAAAAACAATTCGCCACAAGAATTAATTATCTTTTCCTTCTTATAGATATATTAGAGTCCTAATACTTGAGTCATGGAGTATCAGTGTTAAACTTTATTATTATACAATACTCAATTACGCAATTCGAAAAAAGTTTATTATTAAATAAAAACAAAATAAGTTTTGACATTGAAATTTAAAATTGTAAAATAAAATTATACTTTTCTAGTTTTCCTCCGATCCTGAAAATTCAAGGAAGTTTAATAACAAATCGTACTCAATTTTATTATGAATTGTTTTCCATCATTTCAATTTATTGTTGGTACTACATATATAATGTTTTTTATTGATTTATCTTATACTACAACTGCATAGCTATGTAATAATTCATTTAATAAGAAAATAAAATATAAATTTAATTCTGGCAAGAAAAAAAAGAAAACCTGTACATGGGTGGCGTAATTTGATAAATTAAAATTTTTGTATGTTAAGATGTATATGTATACTTATTATTGAAAATTAAAAATATTTAAAAAAAATATTTAGTTTCGCTACGTCTCCTTTTAAAAATGTATAATTTAAACGAATAATAATGAAAATCGCTTAGTAAAATTTCAATATTTACAGATTAAAGACATTTACAAATTTTTTCTGAAATTTAAAATTTTTAAATCAATTTTTAATAAGTTAAATATATGGTTTTAATTTTTAAAAAATCTTTTTATTTGTCTAATTGTGACTTTGTAAATTATTTCATTTTATATTTTTAATGGTTATTCCTAAAATTATGCATATCTATTATATATATATTTAAAACAGAAAATCTCATTTTGGTGTGACATTTAATTTGCGGTTTAGCCTATTTTTTTTTTTTGTTCATTATACCTATATTCAATATAAATATTAAACTTTTAATAAAAATATATAACCTGGCTAATTACCAAAACAACGTATAATAATGGAAACGTACGTATAAGAAGGTATAAGGTACAAAAAGCAATAATTTTTTATTGTTTTCGGTTAGTTACTCGTTATATAACTGACTTTCGAAATCCGTATATGAACATTTGCATTTTAAGAGAAATACAGTATGTTTTGTACATTAACAAAAATACATATTAAAAACACAAATTACATACAAAATGAAAACATTTCTCCCACACTGCAATTACATAGATACATACATACGTCTTATAAATCCAAAATAGCTAGATTTAAAATTGTTATAAACTTAAACTGACAATATTTAGGAGATATTTAATTAATTTTTTTCGTTTTTCATCCTTATAATACGATTTTATATTGCGAAAAAATAAATATATAATTATTAAAAATCAATGTGGAAACGACCTGGACAAAAAACATTACATATTTATCGAAATTTAAAATCCCTTTAAAAAAAAAATATTTATTTATGTTTCATTATCCACAAAGCAGCTGAAATGTAATGAGCTCAAATTTTCTTGTGTACTATTTTTTCTTTATTTCAAATATTATTCTCCTGTTTCAGAAGTTAAATGATCAATTTTTCGTCAAGGAAAATGACATTTGAAAAAAATATTTATAAGTTTTCAAATTTATTTAACAAATTGTGAAACAAGAACTTAAAACGAAGAAAGCTTAGCCTATTTTTACGGAGGTAGTGTGGTATGGTCCTCCCACTGTATTGCGTAAATCTAAGAAATTTCATTTTAACAGCTTCTATTATCTGCAAGTGTGAATTATAAAAATTATATTGTAATAAAATGATTCAAAGTCCTGTGCCCCCATGAGAATACGAGCAACAATAAAAAAATAATAATATTTACAAAAAGCTTTAGAAAAATGTTTCATAATTAATTCATGATTTACTTGTCCATTCGAAACTTGCTTATGCAATAAAAAGTTTCTTAATTATTTTTCATTTTGTAATTTTGCTTGTCATAATGCTACTTCATTTTTGTTTTTTTAATTTGAATTACTAGATTTAAGTAGTATGTACTTATATCTTGGTTTTTTTAAGAAAATTAATAAATACAAAAATATATAAAAAAAAAATCTGTAGGTCATAAATTCCTTTACAAATTAAATGTAAAAAATTTTATCACTCCCCTTCATTTATTCATTTTGTAATATGAAAATATCAAATGTAAGAACTACTATATTAAGGCGCACAGACAAAATTTTGGATTAAAAAATTGTTTTCAACAAATTTATGTCAAAGAGATAAGTATCCTAAAGTTTTAAAGTTATCTTAAACATTCAAAGTTAAAATTCTCGCTAAATTTAATTCGATATGTTAAAGGCACAAAATTTCTACTAACTTAAAATATTTTCGAAAAGCTAATGGAATTCCATAAATTTATTACTGTTTATAAATTGTATGAAAAAGAATATAAGATTTCAATGGTTCCGAATTTCAATTCAATTCTGTTTAAATGCTTTCATACCTGTATCTCTAAAATATTATTATCTGTTTTTTTTTTTAAATCTCAAACCAAATATTTAAACTTTAGATTTCAATGAAAACTCCAAAAATTGTATCTGTATAAAAAAAAGTTGAAATTGGCTAAGTAATAAAACGAAATCTTTTTGTAACTGAAGTCAAAAAGAAAAATAAAATTGTGTCAGAATATTATATAAAAATCAAAAATGTAGATATATCTTTATATAGGTGTGCTTAAATATAGGGCATATATATTGTATACTCGTATCTATAAAAAAAAAAAGAAGGAGTAAAGATAAACTTTTTTTTATAGCAAATAAAGTTTTATTGAATTTCATCAAAATGAAAATTTTTAAATTGTTTCACCATTTTTTGTTTTTTGTTTTTGTGTTCTTATATAAATTGTACAACTGTATAAAAATTCATATAAAACGAAAATTATATATTATAAGAGTTTAAAGTATGTAACTTCGGTTCATGATCCTATAAATACATATTGGAGTTAAAAAGAAAGTTTAAATGACTTTTAAATAGTTTAAAAATACGTCTACGTTTTTCTCTCCGGACATTATAAATTCACATGCATATATATATATATATATCTATAAATATACGATTTTAAGTGAAGCATATTCAGTTTTATGGAGTAAAAGGATTAGACTAGAAACTCTGCTAATATAAAAAAAAAACGAAAAAAAAAATAATTTTAAATTTTAATTTAATTTAATAGCAAAAGCCGGCGGTTAATATTTTTATGTATACATATTATATTATATATTAATAATTATATGACATCTTACTTTGAAAAGAAAAATTTCGATTCAAAATTCATCTTAAAGCTGCTCTTGAGTGTTTTGTTTTTTAGTATATGAGCAGTTTTATTAAAATTAAAAACAGCTAATATGATTTAGTGATTTGTAAGATATATAAATATATATATATATATATATATATATACATTTTTATTGTTCATTTAGGGAAATTTTCAATACTTATTTAAAAAAAATTAAAATTAATATCTGTAGAAATTGAAGGGAAATGCAACTAAGTCAGTTTTACCTATACTTAAATAAAAATATGTTGTATTTTGAATTGTCATTTTAATACCTTCAAATTTTCTTTGAAAATATAATTCGAAATCGAAACTCGAATCAAACATATCGAGCAGAATTCAAACTGTTATCAAGTAATTATTAAGTATAATTACCCTAAAGCATCTTTGTACTTTTATTAAGCTGTAAGACATATTGGATTATTACATTATTACATATTAGGTACTAATATAGTAAAATATTTGTTTTATAATAATTACGCTTTAAAACTTCTTAAAAAAATAATTTTAATTTAAAGTTTTTATTCTTTATCATTATTGTAAATTTTTATTGTACACCGAGCAAATCAGAACTGATGTAATTTACTTTTATTGTTACTGTTGTCATCTTGCAGTAACAATAAATGTAAATTTAATCAGATAAATTTGCAAAAATATATCTATGCAATGTATAACGAATTTATTTCTACACATATGTATACATGTGTTTTTGAGAAATTTCAAGTCTTAAATAAATAAATCATATTTTCACTTATAGCTGACAATCTTTAAAGTTTATATAACATTAAATTTTTACATCTTACTAATGTATACTTGATTCAATCTTGTACTGCATATAACGTAATTATGCTACATGCATTACTTACAATGAAATCCTTTTTAATTTTTAATTAGGATGTCACACCTTTTCTACATTCAGCGATACTGATGAAATCAAAAAAAAAATTGAATTGCAACTTCTATGACAACACTGTGCATTATGCTTTTACTATTACATTCCGAGTTTTATAACAATGCAATAACACAAATGAATTGCTTGAAAAATGTCAGATATTTGCGCATAATAAACATAAAATAAAATAATTTAGAATAAAGTGGAATGGATTAAAAATTAGTGAGAATAATTAAGGGAAGTAAATATATTCGAAACATTAATTTTAAGAAATCATGTTTGATTCTGCATAAGTATGAGTAAACTGTACAAATGAAGCATTATTAAGAAATTGTAAATAATCAAAAATTTCAAAGTAAACAAATACAAATATTAAGGTACAAAATAATTTTATGTAAGATATTATAACAGTCAATTGAAACTATAGAGACCCCTATTTATTAATTATAATTCAAGTTAAAGCCAAATTTAACGTTTTTAACAGGACAGGGATTTAAATATACTAATATTTTTCACTATCAATCAGTAAACAGTCATGTTTTAATAAGAAGTAAGCTATGGCTTGGTATGGTTTGAAAAAACAAAATATTTCTTAATTACCATGCCCTTTCTACCATTTCCCTATATTAAATCAATATAATTTTTTTTTTATTAGCTTATATAAGAACACTGTTGCATTTAGATAAATAATATTTTTTTCTTTTGTTTTTTTTTAATGTTGACAGTAACCTAGATCGAATTACCGTTTCGTGCTTAATTTAGTACGGTACTGTAATTTTTTACTAAAAGAAGGTGTACTAATAAATTAGTGAATGATTTTTAAAAAACTGTTCGACGGAGAACCTTCTTTTTATATAAATTTAAATTTGCTTTAATTACATATGGGTATATATAAATAATAATTAATAATGTAACATTACGCAAAATAAACATCTTTTGGAATTTATTGACAAATTATTGAAATTTAATTCACACATTGACAAAACAAAAAACCATGAACGACGACGATATTTACTACGATATACATTACATTGTCTATACCTAAGCACCTACCTATATTTAACGTTGAAAATAAAACTCATATGCTACCTATGCTATGCACTCTGTTGAAATTTGTATAAATAGGAAGGTGTACTGGTGTAGGTGTGGTCGTAGTTTGGTGATTTATTTTCTTTAATTTTTGGTGAATAGATTGAATAATTTTTAGGTGAAATGTTTACAACTAATGCGCTAACTATAATGACATAGAACTACATATGTCATGACATATGTCATATTCCGTACATGGAACTTACATGTAAACGCCCATAATCGACATATGCGGAAATTAAGTTAAATCTGACAATTCGTTAAATTTTCGTTAAGCATCATCGACCGAAAATCAGTCGGTTGAAAAAAATAGCGAACAAACAAAGGAAAAATACTTGACATATTGCAACACACCGGATATTTTTCAATGTTTTCATTATTTAAATTTGAAGACATTATCTCATTTCTTACAAATTTAAATACTCATATACACACACTTTTTAAGAGTTAATGTTTTTGTTATCAACAAAATATGTAATGTCAAAATTTAATTTTTGTTCAATATGAAAATATTTTTGAACTTCACTGTTTTTTATATAGAGACATACATATATATACATATTGCATAATTTTTTATATATTTTATTTATTATCATAATAATCTGAATAATTGCAGTTCAACGTTTATATATTTTTAAATTTGTGTCTTTTCAAAGTGAACACATGCAATTTTGAAAGCTCAATTTTAGATGTAATTCAAATATGTAAAAGGAGTAACTTAATAGAAGTACTTTATGTTTGTTTTCTGCGAATTTTCTTCAAATTTTTTTTTTTGTTATTATTTTTGAATTGTCATTTCGTTTTTATCTGTCAACCGTCAATTTTTATTTTAAATTACGTATGTTTCGTAAAATTTTCAAGTGAATATTCCAAAAAAAGAAAAAGAATGACAAATTATTTGACAGATGGTTAACGAATTTGACTGTTTTTTGTCTTCAGTTTTGTTTGTACGTTGTTATTTATATATATTTTTTTTAACAAACTTTAAGGGTAAAATCCCATAGGATAAGTCACAAAAACATAACTTCTGTTTATGAAAATATTACAAAAAATATTTCATCTTTTACCCACACCATTTCAAATCTCACACTTAAATGCACAAAATTTTTTACCTTTTTTATATTTTTTTTAATGTGAACAAGAACAAAAAAAGCGTATATTATGTAACGGTAATTTTTTTGTTGTTTCATTCTACATGAGACATGGTAAGGGTGGGGTGATATATACAAAATCGCACAAAAAAAAAAACAAAAACAAAAAGCAATCCAGTTATAAATTCTTACCATATAGAAAAGTAATTTGTCAAATTATTGGTTAAAAATATTATAAAATAAAAACAACGATAAATATATTTTAACGTTAAAAAAACAAACCATATTTTTTAGGTTATTTGTCAAATTACTTGTAATATTTCTAGTGTATTATCGAAACCTTGTAGTCCGATTTTTTTTTGGCGTTGCTGAAATTTACATTACTTTGTTATCGATCGTGTATTTTTTATTTTTCAATAAATTTATAAATTTCTATATTATTTATATAAATAAATTAACATATAAATTTGGTTTGCTGAAATTTTAAATATAATTTTTATTACTTATATTTTTTTTGTGTTCAATTCCAATTCTGGATACACACTTTAATTGTTTTATTTGGAATATACAATTACAATTTCTTTAGAATTTTTGTCTACTAATTTTAAATGTGGAAACTATATCTATTGTAGATATAACTTCGCCTTCATAAACAGCATAGTTCCATTTATGATAACCAAAACTCTCAACTATCTTTTATCATTCATTTATTTTATCCCAATGACAAAGGCTAGGTCAATAAAAAACCCATTAAGCATTTTTTTTTCGCTTTCATCGGGAAGCTGTGACCTTTCGGTTGATAGGTAACGCTTTATACGTACTACGCCAACCAGCTTGTATGTATACATAATTCTATCTTTATAAATAAATGCTTATGACAAACAAAAAACATTTCCCAATTAGATGTTAATCAAATTTAAAATCAGCAATAAGATTAACTGAACTATTTTCGCTATATCAGAATGCGGTATTATCAGACAAAACAATCAAATTTTTAAGATAGGTGGAAGCAGAGAAGATACAGTTTTTAGTTTATCGAGGAAAATTCTTTGAAAAATACTTAAATTTAAAGCACAGAACAACGTTTTCCCAAGTTTCGAATAGCAACGTATATCTTAAAGAAATAAAATACAGATTTGCCAAATTAATATAATCAACTACATTAGATATTTTTAAAATTATTTGGTTGAATACATTTTAAGTTATATTTATTCAAAATTTCATGAATATAATTTGTACATGATAATAATTTTTTTTTGTTGTTGTTGCTATTTAAATTTTATTATGATTTTATTTTTTTAAAGTTTTTTCTACCTAATTATTAAACAAATGATAATATTTGACTTCTACCAATTACACTAATTAATTATTTACAATATGTAATAGAAGTCCACAAATTTATTTAGATATTATTTAGTTTAATCTATTTTGTTTTAAACAGTTGAATAATAAAACTACTTCTAACTAATTTTTTTTCAAACTGTTTTTGTTTTAAATTATATTAGTGTATAGATATGTTAAAATAAATAATTGATGTTGTAAAAATTAAATTGAATTTTTTTTAAGTAATTTTTCCACGAAAGTACGTAATATAATATAACGACATGATATTAGTTTTGAACAAGATAAAATTGTTCGAAGTAAATTATTTATAGTTTGATAGTTTTCTAATTTATCTATTCAATAATATGTTACAGGATATATAGGCCAATTTTAAAATAATTACCATGTAGCTCATTACACATTATAAAAACTCACACACAATTTTCAATTTACTTCGCTATTTTCAAATAAAATGATGTACCATTTACTCATAGGAACATTAACTTTTTAATATATGTACAATATGTATATGTATCATACATATATCTATACGAATTTGAAATCATTTATAATGTAATCACTATGAGAAATGATTTCCGGGTTAAAAACTTTCCAAGACAATAATTTATCCAATAAATATTCGTTGTAAGGATTCTTTGATTTAAAAGTGGGAGAAAACATTTTAAAGCAGCAGAATAAGTACACACGAAAAAAATTTTTCAAGTTAAGGGAAACCTTATGTTACCGCTCTGCTCTGTAAATCTAATATATTGTTAAAAGCATACTTATGTAATCACATATATATATATAAATATATGATATATATATTATGTACAATATAAATGTATATTATGATATGCCATTGTCATCGCTTAAAGCATAGTGGTCTGTTTTGTATGACACAAAAGTTAAAATATATACGTATATACATCTGACTCTGGGTAAATTTTTTTTCTTGTAAGAATGAATTTTTATTAGAGGACAATCTTGTAATATAGTTAGAGAATTTAATTGTTAGAGTATAATTTATGTCGTATACAATTAAGAAAGTCTTCTTTTATTTTATATATAAGAATTTTTGATTTTGATAAGGTTTCTGTATTCTAAAATATAAATGACAATCTCAACCCTTAACATAATTGGGCTTACTTAATGCAATCCAAGGATAAAATTTTAGTTGGATTACAATATTGTTGAATAGAAAAGCTCACAAATAAATTATTTCTCTATACCATCACTAAAATTTTCAGCAATTGGCTCCGAAAATGTTTCTTAGTCAGTTATCTAGTAACTCAAGAATTTTATATAATAGCATCATAGTATAGCAATATTCAATTTTTTCTAACTAGACTAAAAATATTTCGAAAAAAAAAATTGCTGGATTAAATGCAGTGTTATCGTACCCAATATTGATTTCATATCTTGAAACGAGCTATGTGAAAGTTTTATCTTTGAAAATATGTACATATATCTTTTTAAGTTTTAAGTAATTTTTAACTTAGTCTTCTAAGTTAAGTATACACTAAAAATAAAAAATTTAGTATAGATCTATATGGCATGAACTTGCTTTTACACAGAGATTTGGATAACACAACTATAACTACTATAACTTATCTTTATAGTTTTTTATCGTATACCTATTGGTGTATTCTATGGTCTATTCTATTGTGGAATAACTTAACTATCATCATAGCCTAGCTCCATTTTGTTTTTAGTGATAATCAAAACTCTCAACTATTTTTTATCATTTGGCTTATCCCAATGACAAAAGGTACTGGACCAAGTCGAAAATCCAGAAAGCATTTTTTTTACCTTCGTAAATCGAACCTGGGACCAGTCGATTGAAAGCCAGGGAGACCCTGTATGTACTGCATCAGGCGCTATACTGTAGAATGTGAATTAATTTAAATTTTAAGTCTTTCTTATTTAGGTCTGGAAACACTAACACAGTTAACTCTGTATAATTAATTATCTGCTCGAAAACGACTGATTCATTTAAATTACATTACCAGGTATTGAAAATTTCTGAAATCAGAACAATAACATAAAAAATGAGGATTCTTCCATCTGCACGTAGTATTTGTATAACTCTTTACCATTTATACAGCTGCTTATGTATATTTTAAATTTTGTTTTTTAATTTTTATTTTATTTTTATATTTTTAAGATTCAATTTATTTTGAACAAATCATGAAGATTTATTTTATGATATATTTTATTTTTCAATTTATTTTTCATATTATTATTCTGGTGTTTTATTTCTGTTTCTTTCTTGTTCTTCTTGGACTAATATATACATATATGTAAATATTTGACATTCGGTTACAATATTATTCATTGTTATTGTCATCATGTTGTTCGCTTCGCTGTTTTGATCAAATTTCATCTCAATTTGTATGTTAGCCATGCAGCTGCAAATTCATGATTTTAAGACTTGTTATTTATATTAAAACCAAATGTTATCTCTTTTCGTTGATTGCTATATAAAGCAAATTGCATGCATATGGAATGTATATATATATATATATATATTTAAAGATTTGGATCTATCCACTATTTATTTCATACTATACGATATATTTGTGGATGTGTAAATCAACGAACACATTTTCCTAATAACATTATATGAATTTTTGTTTTTTTCTAATGTGACTTATTTCTTATTTATTTTAATTTTGGCTGAACTTTTTTTCTCATATAACATGAAATGATTCAAATTTCAAATAATCTTTCTTATAACAGTAAAAAAAGTGATAAAATATAGTAATAAATCGTGTATGATATTTAAGGTTTTCAAAATCTGTTAATGGATGTGTTGTTATATATAAAAAATTATTCTTAATTTAAAAGAAGGTGTAACCCCGTTTTAGCTGAGTATTTCTCTATATAAACTAAAATTATTTTAAATTAAAAACCATACGATGATAACTACTTCCTTTACAAACGGCTATACATTAACCTAAAACATGTTATTCAGTATTTATAAAGGTCTTACAAATCTTTTAATTTGTTCAATTTTCCTCATAACTCAACGATTGACAAAATCTTTTAAGGAATGAAGTCCATACTGTTTTATCTAGGCTCTAGGTGAAACATTTTCAATAAAAAAAGATTATAAACTCTAAACATGTTTCGTTAATTTTAGTTAATTTCTGGTTCGATTCCAGTTATTAGATCTTCATCAGAAAATTGGTGTTTTCTGGCAGTTTTCCGATGATGGTGTAATAACCGAAATCGATCAAGATGTTAATCAAAATTAGTGAAATATAATTGAGTTTTTAATCTTTATTGTTTATGTTATTAATGTTTATATACATTTCTTTTTTACTTATTTTTATTGACCAAATGATTAACGAAGTTCACAATTATCAAATTTCACCTTATAATGAATCAGAACTTTCAGAGTTATTCTAATCTTGTCTAACGTGTGACGTGCACATTTTCCAACTGTATATGGGGTAAATTATAAAATATAAAGTAAATTTGTAAATATACATACAAGTATAATCATTTTAATGTGTATATTAGCAAATCTAATTGTCACTGTTTGTCTTATTGTGCTTCAATTGAATTTTTTAATGAGAATATTTTTCTAATTGAAAAAGCCAAGAAGGCAATCAAGTAAAAAAATACAAAACAAGCAAAATAAGCAAAATTATGTCTTTAAAAGAAATATTTATCAACCTACTGTAACCGCAGAATGAAAATCAACATTCAACAACATTCTATATAGAACTACATAACTAACTACATGGTATATATGTTTGTATGTATGTATATACGTGTTCATATTATTATCTTAAACATACATAATATATAAAATTTGTGATATTAAAGTGGCAAAAACACAACAATATTATGAAAAGTAAACGTTAAGAAAATTTTCGAAGTGAAAGCAATAAAAAGCAAAACATGTGAAAATGAAGCAACAGAAAAAAATTATTCAAATCACACCAAACATTTTGGTCTTTTAAAAAAGGATATATGTTTAAAAATATTCAAGCTTCCTGTTTTCTATTCAAAATCATTTAATGAGAATATTGCTATTTTATTTTGTACTTTACAAGTAAAAATCCATTTATATGCCCATAGACAGATAGATGATCTACCCACACAAGAACTAAAAATATATTCAAATGTCCTTGATTCTGTTTACAATATTATGAATGAAAATTATTCCTAAAAAACAGAGCAATAAAAATATTTTACCAAAGAAAAAACAAAAACATCATCAAATAATACAATAAAGAAAGTACTTTTTGGATGAGTATACATAAAATAACATCTATTTTGCATGGATGCATGTAATATTATAAAATGTATAGATTCGATACAAGTTATACAGCAAATAATCCAGACGTCATAATGAAGTGCTACAAAGTACTGTTATATACAAAACATATCCATAAAAATATTTTATATCTTTATACAACTTAGATGTATATACATACATCCATATGTACTGTTTAATCCTTTCTATGTAAATGGCATGGTAACTATAATATTTCAGAACCATTCGATAACATAAGAATGAAAAAAGAAAATGAATGACACTTACAAAAAAAAAAGTATATCCAGAGAATAAGTGGGTAACTTGTTTTGTTTATTTTTTTTTTTTTGCTCTTGTTTCTATATAAGAACGAATTGTGTTGATTAAAAAGAAATAAAATTTAAATTTAACCATTGTCTACTCTACTCCAGCCGTAATGTTTTGTTTTTACTTTTTTCAGCATTTTTTTAATCAACATTCTAACAAGTTAATTGAAAATATTATAGGAGTGATATAGTGTGGAGTGACATGATTTACGTTTTTTATTATTTGTTGTTTTTGATTTTTCATTTAGGTTTACTTTATAGTTTATATTTACGTAAACTTTAAAACACTTTTAAAGTGGCTTTTATAATATGTATTAACCAGTGACCCGGCATTAACCATGTCCAACACAAAATGTATAAAATTTACTTCAAAAAAGTTTTATTTATGAACCAAATAAAAAAATGATTTCTGAAATATATTCTGAAATATCTGAAATATAATAAAAGTTCCATAATAGATATTTATACACATGAGTCCAATTCAAAATCTGTAGTAGATTTGAATGGGTTTGAATTTGTGCTTCAATAGCATAACGGCGCAATACTTTTATATTATTAAACTATATTATTGTGGTATTGTATAGTTTTCGCTAAATGAAACTTCGTAGAAGCATGACTGATAGAGCTCTTATTTTTTGCCCAACCGGTGCACAAGTGCCCAAGGGCCAGTGTCTGGATGTCTACCCCAAATACTCATAATTATGGAAAACTATAAAAAACATATTTTTTTGTTTTCGATAGAGTACCAGAATATACATTTTAATTTCTGCATCGCCTTTGGTTCTTGAAATATAGTGGATGCATTCCAATAATGGCAAGTACCGGAACCAGTTCTAATATCTCTATGCGTTTTGGAGGATTTCTGAGACAAAAATACATACAAAGGTTCATTTCTATTAATATAGATTGAATATGAAAAAGGGAGGCTATTTTTAATTTTAAAATTTTTTTTCAATAATCTTACGGCAGGTACCTATTTACTTTGCAAAGCATATCCTTCTACTATGCCATTCAGGTGATAACTTTTTTTGATAACATTTTGGCTTGCAAAGAATAAAGATTCAAAATATTTATTGAATATTCTTGTAAAAAGCTTTACCATGAAATTTATTTCACTAATACCAGAAAATCTTTAACTATTCAAACAAAATACTTTCAATAAATGTAATAAAAAACAAGACGAGACGAAAAGGATAAGAAAATCAATTCTAAGACATTATGAAATCGAAAGTAATGTAACAAAAACAAAATTTTTTTAAATGAATAAAAGCAAGAAAGGATATTTTTTTGATTTTATGCTATTTTAACAATTGTAGGACAATAAAATAAAACAATTATAGAGATTTCTTTTAGTCTATTACAAAAGACATAAAAAACTGTAAGGATGTTTTTGTCAGAGATTTTATTATATTAGTTATACAAATGTGCCATTAACAACAGCAGTATCTACACAATAGAATAATTTTACATAAGTAAAGAATGTATTTTAATCATATTAACATTGATGACCAGTTGTAGCTGTCCAGAAGAAAATATTTCCTTCTTTATTTTTCTCTAACATAATATATCTATACTTATATGATGCTTAGATAGTTTCTCTAACATTGAAAAAAAGTATCGAAGAAAAAAATAATACTGTAAGTTTTATTTACTTTGAAAATATACATAGCTATATACTTTATAAATAATTTCTACAAATTTAATTTAAATGAAAAACCAAAGTTAAAAGCCAATATACAAGTATAATAAATTGTTCAATATTGTTTGTTATTTTATGACAATAGATGGATTCATTTGGTGTTATGAAATATTTGTTTGTGAATAATTTTTTATTTTTGTGTAACCAAATCGATTTGTTCATAACTACCCTTCATAATTCATAACAAACCTCTATTTATTTCAAATAATTCAGTTCTATCGATATTTGCTTATTTTTTTGGTTGAAGTGATAAATGTTGTTTTTTTCCTAAGTACGACGCAAGAACTGCTGTAGGATCACTAAATAGCAAACACTATAATGAATACATAAAAATGGAACAGTGAAAATATTTTGTTTTCCGGTGGAGACGGTTATAGCGTTCAGAAAAATTATTGCTTTTAATTTTAATAAACAATCAAAATATCAATAAAAAAAAAAAAATTATTTGACCTTCTGAAGCGTCGGACCAAGTAACTATATCTTAAGGATACCCTGTTTTCCAAAAATATATATTAAATTTTGAGAACGAAAAGGGCACAACAACTTTAAGATTTTTTTTTAGATTTCATCATTTCAACTGTTTTCTCGGTTCCTCCTTAGCTGAAATCTAAAATGGATGAGTATAAAAGATGAATTTAGAAATGAAACCTAATTTTTAAAATGTCGCGACGAATTTCATAGTTAAATAGAAAAGTTTTTAAGAAAATCAAATGTTTTTTATTAATGAGGGAAGTATGTAGAATTGAAAAGGTATATCAAGAGTATTTATGTTCTTTTTTTTAAATCATAACAATTTTAAAGTTTTTCATTAAAACATAAGTGTTTTCTGTTTCTTCTTTGTAAAACGAACCTTATATGCAATCAAATCTCTGTTCTTTAAAAAAAAAAAGTATCGGGTGCAATATTTCAGTGTTTAGCTTTTACACAATCATACATTTTCTTCCAAATTTCACCACTTTAAATTTGTTTATTAGATATAATAAAAAAAAATCTGAACCTAGCTATATAAAATTTTATATAAATAAAGTATGTAAAATTTTCTTCTTTTATATTTTAAAAACAGAAAATTTCTTAATTACATTCAAGTCAAATTGAAGATACGATATTCACGTCATCAAATTTGCAATTAAAACTTTGTGTTTCTGTGAAATCGCATTAAAAATATAAAATTAAAATAATATTGAAATATTTTGGAACTAAATATAAAAAGCCCCAACATACAATTAACATTTACCTAAAGTTGGTTATTAGTCACTGTAATTAGCATTGAATTCAAAAAAAAATTTAAAAAGTTATGCATTCTTCTCTCATTCTTGCCACCAGGAAGTAGAACCAATTATCATAAATATTTTTTATTGTTATAAAATTTTTAAAAGAAGAAAACAAAAGGATTCTTAAAAATATATCTTTATCTTTTTCGTTTTTCTTTGAAATTATTCAGATGTTATTTACAAAAATATAACTACAAAATCTGGTAGTTAAAATTTTTTTCCGATATTTTAATTCATATTATATGTCATCCTATTACAAAATTCCAAAACAAAAATAAGCTTATATTAAATTTTTTTAAATATATTTCGATTTTCATATTTTTTGTATTCTTGAAGAAGATTTATTTAAGAGGGTTTTAAAACACACATTTAAAGTGAATGAAAAAAAAAGTAATCAATCATAATCAAATATAAAATATAATGTTATATTTTATAGATTAATATGTCTTTATTTTTGTCTTTTATCCTTTTTTTTTAAACTACATATCAAAAACTTGATTTTCGATAACACTAACAATGTATATATGTACATCATATTAAAGATCTCAAAAATAGATTTGTTTTTATTTTATTGCAAATAAGACCACAATTTCTTGAGAAAATTTCACATTTTCTATTTTAAAATTAAAATTTTTGATACATAACAAACAATTTAATTTTAAAAAGTCTGGCTTATTAAATTTGTTTAAATATTATTCTTATTTTTTTGTTTATTTTTTTTTGTACGGAAGCACGGTATAGTAAGGCACGGTAAAGCAAGGACGAAGTGGGGAATTTGGAAACGCTTTGTGATGCTCTCATAATATTCGTGATTTTTTTCAAGCGGCAAATATTAAAAATGTCCATTAACAATATTCCAGCAAGATTCATTATATACTTTTATGGTTTATCTTATAGTAGTTCTAGATGCTCAACATCCACCACTAGTTTTATTTTCTAATTTTTAGGGGGCTAGTTTGGTTTCGATAAAACTATATTTTAAAAATTTTTATTTTTACATTATTATTTTATTAAATAGTTATAATAAATTGCCTTATGCAAAAATTCAGGAGAGTGTGATATAGAAAAATTTACTTATGTAAAATTAAGAAAATTTTTCTTGCATTAAGCTTTTTGCTTTTTAAGTTCTTTGATTCTTATTTTTTTTAATTTATTGAATACAGAAAATTAGTCAAGCTTATTATGGTTTTCCAAAAATTAATTTAATCAAATAAATTATCCTTATAACTTAATTAATTTTCTCTTTTCATTAGTATAAATTTTGTCATAACTACATAAGTATAAATTTACAAAGCAATACCATTTTTAATTCAATATTCTTTTATTTTTTTTATCGATCTTAAAAAGGACTACGAACAAGTAAGATAAATAATAACTTTTTCTTAATATCAAAATCATCATCTGCGGTTGGCTTGCAAGTAGCTTGTATAATAAAAATGAAAGAAAATTTCTTATTAGAAATCTTCAGATGTCCTCTAGTAATAAAGGTGTACAAAATTATAATTAAAATTGTTATGCAATTAATATTAAAATAAAAAAAGAAATTTCCTTGAATCCTTTGACCATTCATGAAGAAATTTGTATTTTAAAAATTTAATTGATTTTTTTTTTAATGAAGTTGGCATTTGGGTAAGTCAACTGAGAAAATTATTTATAAACAAAAAATAAATTTGTTTTACGAATTTTTTTTGTAGCCATAGTAAGCAGTTCCAAAACTGAACGATTATTGTTTTTTTATATAATCTTTTTAATTTGTTATCTTAGTGATTTTAAATTTATGTGTGATTAAATCCAATCAATCAGTTTAAAAAATAATTACCTATATTTCTCAGAACCAGAATCCCAGAATTTTCAAATTGCTCTTAATTAACATAATACAAAATAAATATTGAAGATTAGATGAAACCTTTTATTCCGGCGGATCATTTTTTACTCCAAATTTATATTTCAGAGAATCAATTAAAATAAATTTTGTTTTAAATTGCAGTAAACTTAAAAATAAATCTTTATTTTATATGCTTCCCAGTAAAATTCAGTTATTTTTAATTTAATAATAAAGATTTACATTCTCAAAAATAAACTTAAAAATCGAACGAATTTCACTTGCGTATATATAGCAACATAAAAAAATTTTAAGACTTCCTCAGACCGGCGCGATTTTTGTATGCGGAAGCATATCCGGCAAAGAATTTTCTTCACGAAGACCCCAAGTGCAAGATCACTTGCCTTCGGCAGGGTCCATGATTCTGAGCAGTAGGGCAAAACTGTGAGTATGAGCGTTTTTTAGATTTGTACTTTGGTGTTTCGGGAAAAGAGCTTTTGACCCGAGATGTTTTGACAAACCGAAATAGCAAGGATTTGCAAGAGTTATTCTTCGCCGTACCTCCACATTAATGTCGTTTGTGGGATTAAAGTTGGTTCCAAGGTAAGTAAACTCCTGAACTACCTTGAAATTGTATGTGCCGACAGTGATGTTTTAACCAATATGATGTTGGAAGCTCGTCACACTATACGTTCCAGTACTAGATTGAAGAAGTCGTATGATAGTGCATCTCCTTGTCGAAATCCGGTACACGTCTGAAAGAAGTCAGAAGTGTTACTACCAATCACCATAGCGCATCTTGTGTTTACAAATGTCATTTTTGACATCGTATGAATTTGGGCGGTACACCAAATTCCGACATAACAGCATACAGCTCGCTGCGGTATATGCTATCGTATGCAAACTTAAAATCGATAGGTATGTATCGTGTATTAATTTGAATCTCATGGGTCTTCTCCAGGACAGTGCGAACATCTGGTCGTTTGTTAATTTTCCAGAACGAAAGCCGT
The DNA here is from genome assembly GCA_963942445.1 of Argyra leucocephala. Classification (NCBI taxonomy): domain Eukaryota; kingdom Metazoa; phylum Arthropoda; class Insecta; order Diptera; family Dolichopodidae; genus Argyra; species Argyra leucocephala. The sequence continues at coordinate 167,144,844 of OZ012679.1, forward strand.
ATTGATAACTGCCGACAATCACAATAGGGCTTCACACATTCGCACAAAATGTTAGACAGGATCTTATATGCGATATTTATCAGGGATATCTCCACTTCTACAGTATATAATATTAGATTTTTATTATAAGTTAGATTAGAGATACTAAACGGTCATCTAAATTTTTATTCAAACTTAATAAATGTTCAAACCATTGGTCTTTCTTCATTTCGCCTAAAATGATTTCGTAATAAAGATTTCTTTTAACGTTTAGTAAATCTATATACCAGCTGGTTTGTAGTATTGCGATTTAATACACATAGAGATCTTGAGTTAGGTAATTATTCATTTTTATAAGTTAATTCATTTTTAGAACTAAAGATAAAAACCTTATTTTCGTTATTATTCATTTGATTATATTATAATATGACTCAAAGAAATGCTCTTAATTCTGAATTATCTTCATACCTTAATAATTTTTTTTTTAGCAAGTAAATCCTTTTCTCAAAATTTTAATTTTTCTTGGAATCAAAAATCACCCAATAAGCGTATTAATTATTTTTTATAGTTAAATCTTACTGAATTCACTCTTGTAAGGTAATAATATCTAGAATGTGAAATAAAAATATAAAGTAATAATAATTTACTTCAAAAATAATAACTACCCCAAAACTTCTGATTAAGAAAACCGTTTAAATTACGATTCTTTCCCTAGCAGTAGAAAAAAAATTAAACATAAAAAATGAAAAAATGCAGATTTTGACTTTTTTTTTTATTTTCAGAATGTCGACACAAAAAAATATTCCATTTATTTAAGTTTATAGCGATAAACTTCCGAAAATAATTCTAATTTTTTCTCTTTATTTGAACAGTGTAAGCTAAAAAAAAAAAAATATTTTTTGTGTACATGTGTATGTGAAGAAAATTTAAGGAAACTGCGAACACCGCCTTCGTAGTTTTAATTTTTTTTCGTGGTAAATGGAAATAAACGAGAGTTTTGCTTTTTTAAATTTGAATCTGATAAAAAAGTCATTATAAAAAATGTATAAAAAAACAAAAAATATTTTTTAAAAGCATAGAAAAACTGCCGACATTCTTATAGTACCAAAACTGAAAGTTAAAAAAAAAATTAGAAAGTGAAGACAACCATAAAACCAATAAAATTCAGATGCTGTGTCCACGAGGGCACTCATGGTTTTTAGATTTTTGTTTTGCAAATTGTTTAATTCTCTGAGTGACTTTATTTATAATGAACATTTTCGTATAATTAATAAATATATTTATTTATTTATACTATTTAGGTCAAACAGTTTACAATTTAGTATTACATTTCCATATTCCATAGTGTAAGCTACATTTTGAAAGCTCTTCTATGAAAAATTTTATTTAAAAAAAAAATTTTATTTAACGTAGTTTTATTGTAATACCTCATATTATTGATTATCTAGGTATACACTTAAGCTTTTATATTGGATGTTGTAATTAAATATATATGGAATTTATATGGAAAATATAAACAAAAGTTTAATTGCAAGAGTTTCAATATAATTATCTACTTGTGCATTTTTGAATCAACGGTATAGCAAAATTTATGGCATCACCTCGTCTTTTTTTTTACCGTTTGTTTATATTGTTTTCTTTTTTTTCTATATTTTTTTCTTTTTTTTTTATTCAAGTTTTTCAATGTTTGGTTAAAATTATCTAACAAAAAAAAATTTCTATTTCAGATGCTAATAATATCTTTCAGGAAATTATGAAAAATATTGATATCGGTGTTTATTTCTTTCCCCATTCAATTTGGAACTTTTTATATTTTTGTCTTCCACCATTTTTTTATGTTCTAAATTTTGCAAGGGTGAAAAGAACTCAAACAGATTTCTATAAATAGAAGGTACAATTATAATCAAAGTGTGAAAGAACAATAACAAAAAAAAAAGTTTTTATTTCTGTTAATTTAAATTGAATTAGAAAGCAAGTATGATGCTACAAATATGTTGTTATTAAAAAGAAGGACCTACACAATACACGTTAAGTTTGAACAGAATATGAGAAAATCCGAAAATTAAAAGAAAATACTTTAAATTTACTGGTAAAGCTTATAATTTGTATAGATATTTGGTTTATTTCTGATTTGAAAACTGTTTCTATTTTGAAGAAATGTGATAAAAAAATCGTTATTTTGAATTTTAAAAAAAAAACAAACAACATTTTATAAGCTATTCAAGAACAGACTTATATTTTTTTTTAACTTCATTCAATCTATTGCAGTACTTTATCACTTCAAATCGTGATTTTTACATAGATTGAACTCGCTTAAAATTTTAGTTTAAATTTAAAGAATAAAATATACTAAGCGCGACATTTCTTACAGTAAAATATCAAGTTTAATTTAAATATAGTTTTTATAAATATTTATTAATTTCATTTTATTTACTTAAAAAAACAAGGGTGTATGCTGATAAATTTACTGAATTTTTTTTTTACAATTTGTATGGATTGCTACATACGAGTCAGTAAAATATACTTAAACCGACAAATTCTTTTAGTTCTTAGAAAAATTCATAATCTTTGCTTTATTAAATAAATATGCAGTAAAATTTAAAAACGTTGCTAATTTTTTATTTTATTACTGCCATTTCTGTCCTGAGTTATTGTTGACATTTTTTTTTTAAGAAAAACAAATTTTATAACTACGGTTATTGAATACATTGATATCGATATGTATAATAATTGGATAGTAATGCACGAATTATTTTTTTTCCTTAAAACTACTGGAGACTGTGTTTACATATTAACATATAATGGTGTCCTTTTATTGAATTTACATAAGCTTACGTCCTTTATTTTTAAAAATTAAAAATAGCTTAGAGGTCATTGGAAGATTATAATTATCAATTTTCGTTATTTTTATTTAAAAAAGTACATTTATTTATGTACATATACATAAAAAAAATTCTATAATAATCTTATGGAATTTTAACATAGTCTGTACATGCATAGTAATCTTGGTAGTAAATCAGCATTTGAATCAGATAAAAAATTCATTAATTTTTTACGACTGCAAAGATTTAAACATACTATAAATATATTAGCGATAGTAAAAAGTTAAATGAAAAGTAATAAGAATATTTTAATTTATATAGCTAGTTGTTTTTAATAAAGGATATCTAATCAGAAACATTTAAACAATATTAAAAGGATTTAATGAGTTCAAATATTTATATATATATTTTGTTTTATTAAAACAATGAATTTAACCAAAAAATGTATATTCTGAATTATTATGATCCTAAATTTATTCTTACAAACAATAGCCACAAAATTACAGACAAGCTTGTTCAAAAAATATTTTAATTTTAATTATATGTTATCATTATTTATTATGCATATACAAAATAAAATTGGTTAATGTAATTAAAATTATTTTCTTTCTTCAAAATTACAACAAGTCGAGAAAATAGTGAAAATATTCTATTTAAAAAAGCTTTTTATAATAGTAAAGATTGATTGAGCGAAAAGAACTTCAATTATCTTGAAATAATTGAAAATATGCATGATGCATATTTCAACACCTGCTCTACAATATTATTTGTTCTTTTTGAATATATAGAATATATATATTATTATTGAGGATGGAGAATTCTGTAATATTATTTAATATATTCTTAATTCTATGAAATACTGATAAAGATTTTCAAATAATACTGGTAAGTTTATTTTAAAATAGAGAAAAATAAAAATAAGCATTATAGAAGATGATGAAATTTCATATAAGTAGATATAGATTTACTTAAATAATTGAAAAATGTTGTACGAATAGTTCTCGAACAAGTAGGAAGACACCTGAATTTATTATAGAGAATTTTAAAGGAAATTTAATTTGAAAATTTTGTGAATTTATTGAAAAATTTAAAATATTCAATTTTTTATAGTCAATCTTTCACAGTTGATGTAATTTTTTACCGCTGTCTGGTTATGCGAAAGTCTAATGTTTGTCAAAATATAAAAGTCTAATTAAAGAAGTTGAGGTATCTATATTGTGGGTATCTACATTAAGTTTCTACCAGTTTGAATAGGTAGTTTGTTTTCTTCCTACCAATCATAAAATTTCAATCATTGAGATATACATTTTTTAAAAAACACAAATACTTGTAAGTGGTCTACAATTTTCTAAAGAATTTTTCTTTAATTCTAACTTCCAATATATCATATTTTTTGTCTCATAAAAGTAATTAATAAAAAAGAATATACCTATAATGTTAAAACACTTCACTTGAAATTTTATTTGCTTTCAATTTTGAACTAACACGTCTCTGTTTCAATACATTTTTATTAACAATATATTTTTTGGTATTTTAGAGTTAATGATGCCTATTATATTGAAAAATAATTTCTCAACAATCAATTCCCCTAAACGTAAATTTGAATGTGCACTCATAAGAATGTCATCTATTTGCCTCAAAAAGAACTTTTGTTCCAGATTTTATATTACATTTTTTTTTTAAATTCTTCTTCCGATAAGAAATGAATTCTTTCTTCGAATCGTATTCAAATAATTGTGCATTCAAATACTCGTAATCAATAAAAGCAAAAAATAAAAAGTAAAAAGCTTAAAATTTAAGTAAAGAGAACAGTTCAGCCTTCATTTTAAAAAAAAAAATACATACAAAAATATTCAATATTGAAGAAGTACATTAGTGTACAATTGCTGCAATTCTATTTTGAAAATAATTCTGATACCCTTAAGGTATCTGAGTTTTACAAAATTTTCATATATGTATGTTATACATTGGTATATCCATATTAAATAAATTCAACATGACTTACTCTATATGCATACGAGATAGAAAATTTTATAGTATTTCACTTGTCTACGAGAATATATGCAACTAAATTCTAACAATAGAAAATAATCTCCGTAGGTGATGTAAATTGAAAGTACGTGAAATTTCATCCAAATAATTTCCATCCATACAAAATAAATAAAATACAATGGTTTAAGTTGGGTGGAAATAGAACACCAATCACAATTATAGGAGACAATATGAGCAAATTTCACGTAAATACAAAAAAAAAATTTAAATAAACTTTATTCATCCTCCTTTTCACGCTGATTATAGGCCAGAAATCCAAAATATTCATAATACAAAAATTACAATTTTAATTGTATGTTGAAGTTAAAATTTATAATTTTTTTAGTCTGTTTTTGTTCCCATTCTCAGTGCTTATAATATCAGTTTTCAATGTATTGTTTTATCTTTTATTCATTATTTCTAAAAAAAAATCAGCCTTATTTTCTATCATCACCGTAAAATTACGATATTGTTAAGCCAAATTTTTTTTATTATACCATTATTATAGATTTATACAAAAAATTTGAAGTTTTGTAATCAAACAAACTTTATATATTAATGCATTTAATGATAGAATCATTATGATAATAATTTTTTTTGTTAATCAACATGAACACTTCATTATTTCATTCTGCATTCTACTCCGTTTAATTAAAATGTATTTAGAATTAAATAATCTTGCAGAGATAATAACGTAATTTAAAAAATAGTATATTCTCGTGCAGTTAATTTTCTATACAATGTACTTTTTCCATGCTCTCTTTATTAAATTTACCTACACAAGCAGATGTCAGTTCCGGATCTCATCAAGTTTCTTTACTATTTATTTTACACAATTTTTTTACTTTTTTTTATTTATATTTAACTTAAATAGCTAGCAAAACTCGTACAGAGTGATCTAAGATTGATCTATTTTTCTCTCAAAATATTATACATACTGTAACCAATATAAATAAATTAACTTAATCCTATAATACAACTACATACTTATATTGATTACATTTTTATTTTTTTTACTCTTTTTTATGGTTTGTATCCATTTTATTATACGTTTCTTTTGCTCAGATAGAACTTACGAAAGGGTTAACTGTCAAATGAGCTGTCATAATTTCTGACATTTATGATAAGTATTCTATGGCAAATCATCATAAATTCACGCTTCAACAACGTTATCAAAATATCCCAATTTACTTTGAAAATCAGTCGCTGATTCGGGCAATTTATGACTTCGTGATTTTTATGATACACTAATCATTTCTCTAAGTAAGCCATTCGATTCACTGTGAACAGATTTTACACCGCATACTCTCTAAATAATGCAATAAAACAGGCCGATGGTACTGAAGAAAATATCGCCATTGTAAAGTAAAGTTCCAAATTTATCAATTCGTAGTCGGTCGCAAAAATTTTGAATCTGCTCGTCCATTTGGCTTTTACTCGTGTATGATTCAACTGGTTCAGGAATTGTCAGCTAGTGCAGGATCATCATATGCGTCATTTTTTTGCCTGTTAGGTTACAGATCAGTTGCTTGAGGCAAAATTGCGTGCACCGATGAGGTGGTTTTTGGTTATAAATAGTTACGTTAACAAACAAAATTATATGTAGTGAGACCAATCCAAATAAATCAATATTATATAATCTTGCTCCATATAATATTGCTTCATGATCGATTTTTGTTGGAAAATATGGACGGTATTAATTCGGAAGAAATGTGGTTTCAACCCGGATGGTGCTACCCACACAGTGACCACAACTACAGAATTGTTGAAATCAAAACTTGGTTGTTGGGTAAGTTGGTTTCGAGAAATGGACCTGTTAATTTGGCCTCCAAGTTTGTGCGATTTGATACCTTTCTTTATTTCGTGTAGGTCTTCATTTAAGTCACTGGATTATACTGATACACCAATAACAATTGACACTTTGGAGGCCCATATTGTTCGTATTATTCTTAACATAGGGCCAGTGCTCGTAAAAGTGGTCCAAAATTGCACGTTTAGGATACACTTTATCGAAAACAACCACGGTGGCCATATGCCAGAAACAATTTTCAAATGTTAAAACTATGTATTAATCTTTTATTGATAATACTATTAACCATATGTATTAATCTTTCGAATAAATGAAACATTTTGATTAAATTTTTTTTTTTGTGTTATTTTTTTACGATTTCAAGTTCTACCAGGCGTAAAAAAAATTCGCGATACAATGTGTACTAACATTTTACTTTGTATAGAACGAAACAATCGAAAATTAATCAAAATTTAATTAGGTAATGTTAATTGAATTCAATGATTTCCTTTTTTAGTTTTTCTTACAATGTATATGAATTTATGACTTTATATAACAGGTGAACATTAAATAACTCTCAAAATTATTTTATTACTACGCGATATATGCTTACATTGTTTTAATCGCTTTATAAGAATTTTACTATTCACTATTTTTTAAAATGGACCAGAAAATCAAATTTTGTACATCCTTATTCATTAGTCTGTTTATTGTTTATAAATAATTTAACTGAATTTGAATGTTCCACCATTTTGAAATTATATTTTTAGTATGACCAGACAAATTAACGGTTTGTTCTTACAATAAGTGAACCCTTGAATGAGTAGTTCGAAGTTCTAAGTAAAAATATAAAAAAATACAAAAAAGAAATTATATTAAAATAATTATAAAGCTCACTATGTGGTTGAATAACTGTTTTGTCGATACATTAAGAAAGGAAGAGTAATATAAAAATATATTGAATATGAAATGAATTTCTTTTTAAACCATAAAATACCTGATTGTCGTGTTTTAATTTAATTTACTGAAAAAATAATTTAGGTAGTTTAAATCCTTGTACATATATGCATTCAAACAATTACACAAAACTCTTCTTTATTGCAATATCAATTGCAATTGGTTTTCCATTTTTACATGATAATCAATGGAACTATGGTAATTATAGAATTTTACGCAAGTAGTAGTTATGAATTGGCAAATCGTATTTGTACCGATACTTTTTAAATTATATTATTTTCATCCGATAATTAATCATGGAATTTTGCAAAAGTTTTAGTTTCTGTAAATTTTTAAAAATAGAATTCATCCGGAAAATTAAAAGGATGACCAATTAATATATTTTTCACGAATCCATAAATTTAATTTATGTTGTATGTTGTATAGGTAGCCTGTAAATAATAATGACTAAATTTATTCCATTATATAATATGAAAACATACGTGCATATATTTGTATATAACTAAATTAAATTGTGTAAGCAACCTAGTTGATTGCTGATAAATCTGAACATATAAATTTTAAAATATATAGGTACATATAAAATATAACTAAAATTTATTTGGATATATATAATTGGAAAATATATAAATACACAATACGAAAGTTATTTAAAAAAAAAAAAAAAAAAAACAAAAAAATAAATAAAAAAAATCATTTACGTTAATGAAAATTGAATTTCTAATTGAAAAAAAATGTTTTCATTCCAAAATTTTCAAAAATGATTGTAATAATGTTATGCTTTCAGTTCTCTGATAAAAGTTGATTGAATTTTTACCTCCTTTAAATATGCAATTAGTATGTTATTTATGTTGTTCTTTTTGTAGTTATTTTTGATTTTTTTACCGATTAAATTTGAGCTTATTGACTTTTTCATTTTTGACCATTTTATGACAGGCCTATAAGGGTAAAAAAATACTTCAATTCTTTATATTTCAAATAACATTTAAGTTTCTAACAGACAAAAAAGGTAAAACAAATTTAAAGAAATGAATTTGGTTTCTAAATTAAGAAGTTACCTTATTTTTTCTTTAATCTAATATTAAATATTTCTCTAGTATTAAATAAATAATGCATTTTAGTAACACATGAAATTGATCGCTTTTCATGTCATCGCAATTGTCACTATGAAAATACTCATAACAGAACAAATTTCAATTTTAATGCCAAACTCACGAGTTCTGAAATTCTTTTTTGGCAAAACACAAAACCACAGATTGATGATCCGATTGTCCGAAAAGCGACGAACAATGTTGTTTAAATGGATAGTATAGATAGACGATTGATTTAAAGGGATAGTATAGTCTGCAAAAAATATAACATGTTCTTTAAATATGACATTAAGCAAAATGAAACAAATTAACGAAATGAAATTTTATAATAACGCGAACCATTACCAAGTTATCTCAAGCCCAATATGTCCCTTATAGCTTCACATTTGATGGCTTATCAGGTAAAATCGATGTGCATTACATTAAAGAAAATATTATAATTAATAATGCAATGAGATTAAATATTGACATAGAACAGGTTACTGTAGAAATCAATCTATCAATAGACTTTGTATTAATTTAATAAATTCGTTTAAATCAAGTATAGCCAACACTATACTGACGTTACTCAAATGTGAATCTTACACCTGCCCCAGATGTTCAATTTATCATTCAATTTTTCATTCAACTTTTAAACATTTATTTTGCTTATAATTTTTAATTTTATTATTTTATTATTATTATTAAAAATGTCCACCTCGGTGAATAAAATCAAATAACAGTAACACGAACCAAAAAAGGTAAACTTTTCACCTCGGTAAATATAGCCACATAACTTTCCATTAGCGATTAGGGCTTAACGGTATTTATGAATAATTACATTCATAAAATTGAAATATTATTCCAAAGTAAATATAACAAATAGATAATAAGTGAAAATGAATCCTATTTCTTTTTTGTAACATTTTGAAATTTGAAAAAATTTTTAAATTCATACTTAATTTGGACATTCCAAAATAATAAAAAAATTTTATTTTTTGAAATTAAAAAATAACAACCAAAATAACAAAAATAAATTTGCTAGTTTGTTTTTAGTTGTTATTTTTATTATGTGGATTTCAATTAAGCAATCAGATAAATAAGTTTTACATAATTACGAAATATGCTGATTTAAAATTTTTGTAACTGTATAATGAAAATGTTGAAGTTTTAAAAAATTTCACGTACCATATTCGTAAAAATAATATAAATAAAATATTATTGGTCTAAATCAAGAAACCTAATAGAATTTAGATCAAATAAAAATAAAATTCACTGATTTCTTTTTTATTTTGTTAAGAGAATTAATTTCAATCATTTAACTATCGTTAATTTGCACTGTTAAGTATCTTAATATTATTAATGTTAGAGCAGTATGTTTTATACTTTTGTGTTGAAATACTATAAAAAACATATTTTATAGATAAAGTAAAAATTACCAACGAAATATGTAGAACTTTGCTTACAAGTTATCCAGTTAAATTGAATTGTTCAATAATTTGGTACATTATACCTGATTCAATTCGTATATTATTATCCAGTGCATAATACAACTTTAAATTTTTTTTTATTATATTTTTGTTTTTTTGATCTGATGATGTAAAATATATCGAGAAAAAAGTCTGGAACTAAACGAATACCATAAATAATTCATATCGAATATGTTTTAAGGGTGGTCATAAATTATTCAACAATCAGAATTTCATGAGTTCTATTGATTCATTGAAGTACAATACAACAACATATATCGCACATATCGATGGAATTTTTAGACATTACCTTTCTATGATATCGCATTATGGCTTTTATTCCATTTTTTATTTTTTAAAAATATTCTCATCATTGAAATTTATATACATACACACATATACGAGTATACTATATATATTAGAATACATTAAAATGAGTAAAAAAAAAACACAAAAACTAATAAATTTTAATGAAAAAAAAATAGTACAAATTGAATAAAGAGTTATTTTGTCAAATAACATAAAAAAAGAGTATAGAGAGAGTTAAAAATTTAAGAAAGGATGAAACTTGGTTTGAATTATGATATTTCAATTGTTAACTAAAATAATGGAAAACATTAAATTTGCTATTACAAATAAATGTCTTTTCAAAGTAATTAAAATAAATACGATAAGGTATGAGGAAGCATGTAAAAAAAGTGAGATGCTAAGCCTCAACGATAATTTTTATTTTGAATTTGATGGTTCAAAACAATTTTATTAATTCAAAAGTGGAAGTCATATACCGGTGGAATATGCCGGTTTTATACCGGTTATTTTACGTAAATCACAGAGTTAAGATTCAAATGAAGCTATGAATTTAACAAATCATTATTTTGTTTCAAATTCTATAACCGATTTACCATTCTAATGTGTAATATAGTTATCGGTTTCTTGTATAATATTAAAGATTCAATAATCACTTGAAATAACTTTGATATTAAACTAAGTTTGAGCACCTTACATATTCGTTCTCAATATTTCTCTTTTGTAAATCTTACAAATTTTAAGCAAATTGTAGTGTTTTCAAGTTTTTTTTAAAAAAATAACTCTTCTCTATTTAATTTATAGATTGTCTGAAAATGACTGAAGCACTCTTCACATAAGAATTTTTGCACCATAATTTGCTAATTTGAAATTCATTCGATAGGAGAAGAATTGAAAAATATTCACTTCTAAAAATATTTTTTTTATTACTATTTTATGCATAATTTGTGCACTAGTAGTTGACCCTTTCTTTAAACAAAAAATATAAAAAAAAGTATAGCCCTCATCAAAACATTCAAGAACTCAACATACTCTTTGTACACTATCACTAATATTATAGATAATATATTTTGTCTAAAATTTATTCATGATTTTATTAGAACATTTCTCAAGGGTCTAATTTTCTTTGTATAAGAAAAATGAACTAAAATTATTTTATTTTATTATTTTTATGTTCAAAAATAATTTATGGATAAAATGTAAGTGCTTTAAGTCCACTTTTTTGTTTTTTTTTCACTAAGATAAATTTTTATTAGAAATGAATCTGTTATAGTGCATATCCTCCCGGTAAGCCAAACATTTCAAGAGATTTAAAATATATATATATATGTATGTAGGTTTTTATGGAATTAATATAAATATATATACCTATTTTTACAACTATGCCATCATCCTACTGTTATAGAAAAGAAGAAAAAATAATATGCGCATTCATTCATGAAGAAATTGCTTTTATATAGAAAATAGTTCTATAGATTTTACCAACCTGAAGTACCAACCTATATGCATTGTGGTTACTGAGGGTTGATTTTTACGAAATTCTCCCATATATTAAATGAAATTTATATCCACACACACAAAACATAAAAAACATTCTTTTTATCTTATCTTTTGTATGAGAATTCAGGTAAAATTTTTTTATACCTTTGTTTCGTATTGGTAAAAAAAAAAATTAAAACAAAAAAAAAGTGGTCAAGTTTAATGTAGAAATTTTGCTGATTTTGATGCCAATAAACGTTTTTGAAAAAAAATATATACTTATATGTAGGTACTCGTATAAAATAAAACAAGCAAATTTTTTTTTATTTCAATAAACATTGAAATAATTTCTGTTATGGAATGTCCTTAAAGGCAAAAATAAAGGAAAGCGCATTTTATTTATACTCATTTAAGAATTTTGATTTATTTTCGTCTGAAATATAGAATAGACTAGTAATACAGGGAAGCTCACTAAAACTACTATAAAAATCTTTTCTATATAGCTGCAGATTTTTTTCTTGTCCTTAACAGTTTCCTTCGTACACTAATGAATTATACGCCCTTGTTGTTAGATACTGCCTTAATCGCAAATTAACACTTGCATTCTTTAACGTACACGGTTGTACGTTTTTCACCATATTAATTTTTTCCCCATAAATATTTTGGAAAACTCCTTTTCTGAAATTAAATATAAAGATTAGTATATCATTTTAGGCAGTTTAACATAACTGTTGTCGAAGTGAACTTGCTAAATTTTAATATAATTCTCATCGCACAAATATATAAATGTTGAGCAATTTTCAAAATGTGACTTAATAATAAAATTAAACACATTTATTACACATATAGTAGATACGATATTTCTACGTCTTCTGAAAAATCCAATTTTTTTACCTATTATTATTCCCAAATACTTAATTTCATCTAATAATTGCAATTTTTTTATTATTCCCACATTCCATATTTACATTTCCATTAATAACCATAGTTTTTGTTTTGTTAATATTAATTTTTAACCACTTACACAATGATTTTAAATCTTCTAATAACGATTTCATTTCTTTTATGTCATTCCCACTTATAAAATTTAAGGAATCATTCGCAAATGACATTATTTTAGTAGGGTATGATTCAAACCACTTAAGTTCAGTATTTTAAAAACACTGATTAAAATCTAAAAACGCTGATATTATTTTATTATTTTGTTACAACTCTTTTCATTTAATAATTGTCCAATTCAAAGCCGTTTCACATGAGTGGTTTTTGCGAAAACCAGACTGTTCTTTTAGTAATAATTTAACCATCTTCAAAATATTTTTCGAGTTGCATTTCAATAACTTTTTCTAATATTTTTTCTATGGCAAAATTCGAAATTCGAAAGTAGTTGTTAAATTTGAAGAAAACACAAATATTCCCAAAAAAATTTATCTCCAACAAAAAAAAATGAAGATTCTGAATAATATTCTACCCTGTTGACTACATGCAGTATGATTTAAGCTATTTTTTAGTAAATTTAGATATATACTAAAATCCTCCATTATGTGTATCGAATTTAGCTAGATACTAGGATAACTCATACATACTAATTTTCCTTTTGATTCTAAAAATATCATTTTTTTTTATTTCAAATTACTGAAGCTTTTAACCCTCTAGAATATTTTTAAAAAAATTCGTTTGTCAAAACTATTAATATATGTATATGTAAATATTAGTATATATTATATACGTAATTTGTGTGTATATCAGTAAAATAAAAAAAATTCATTTACAACTCACTTTTATTGGATTTTAAAAACCACGAAGTTACAATAAAGGTAAAATCTAAGCCATTTAATAGTTTTGTATTCTAATAATACCAACTATTTAGATACAATTTTATATACAAATATACAAACATGCATCAGAAAGGAAAAAAATAAGAAAAGCAATTCAAAATTCTAGGATTTAAGGTTTGTTGTTTCTGTTTTATTAATTTCTTGTTTTTTATTTTATTTTTCGTTAGAAGTATAATATTTTTCTATGATCTCAAAGGATATTTTTATATTTTACAAAAAAGTACCTGAGATAAATAAGAACATAAATTGTTTGTTACATTTTTATTTAATAGGTTTTTTATTATTGTGTTCTCTACATATTGTACGCGGATAATATTTTTTTTTTTAAATCTTGTAAATAAAATAACCATTGAAAGATTAAACAGATCAATTCGTATTCCTATAGTAGAGGTATATAAATTATGGATTTCGATTTTATTAATAAATTTTGATACAATTTTAATTGAAGCTTTTCGAATAATGAAATAAATCTCGCGTATTAGAATTTTTAAAAGATATATTCGAAAAAGATAAATAAAGACAGTATGCTACACAAAAAATAAATTTTCAAGTAAACTACATTTTTATGAGTTATTTGATATGATATTCCAAATAAAGAGTTTTAAATCCGGGTATTATTGTACAAAATTTTAGTTTTCTCAACCTGTAAGTCTAAAATATATTTGCAATGTATATTCGATAAAATACTTAAATTTTACAAAGCAAATTATGAAAAAAACGCATCATAATTAAGTAATCAACCGAATGTCGTATGGTTAAAAATTAAATTAAATTTGATACTACTATTTTTTATTTCTTTTTAAATTTAGAATTCCTAAAGTCCTAAAATAAAATATTTTTTTCACTTAATTAAAGAAAATTCAATTTCCTTTAAAAAAAAATTCCACCTCGAAAAGCTATACGGCGATCAGTGCTCCATAAGTTATTTTCTATTTTGAATCTATAATCTGGGTACTTAGATTTTTTTTTGACTGAATATGAATAAACTGTTTTGTTAATATACCTCCTTTCTATTTGCACTATTTTCTACACAAATTTTTACTTTATTCAACATAATATATGTATTGCTTTTCATATTTACATATATTTTTATACATACATATTATTATATTTTATATATCGGATAACTTTGCTAGTATGTAATAAACAGTGAATTACTATGATATAAATGTAAATAAAAAAAAAACCATTAACAAGCTCAGAATAAATGTTGGGAATATAGTTATCATAGCTTTGTTTTACGAATTGTTTGGACCGAAAGAAAAAAGTAGATTATTCTTAGTTTTCACTAATCTCAACCATCTGCTTTAGCTTTATTTAGCTTTCTCATTTCCTTAGTGAATTATTAAAGCGATCTTCAATAAGAATTTTAAATTTTGGGAATTGGAATATAGAATTGAAATTCTTTCAAAATTAATTCTTAGTCATATTATCAATTTCATTATTTTCAAATATCAATTTGCATATTATATCACATTATATGTATGTGCATATAATATTTAACACTACTACCACTTTTTAATTTAAAGTACATTAATAGCTACTTTTCTAAAAAAATTCCAAAAAAAATTCGTTTGCAGTTATTATTACAAACTGCAACATTAGCTGTACTTTCAAAATGAATTTGAGTATTCAGCGCATCGAAAACGAATTATTCTATAAGTGAATTAATATCTCACTATTGGTTCTATTTGTTTTTATACATAATTCAAGCACCTTTAAATATTGTAAACAAATCCTACCAGTTTTCCAAATAAAATAATATAATTAAAAACAAATTAAATCAACGTGATAAGAAAAATTTAATTAAAATTGTGCACTCCAGGATTTAATTAAAAAATATTTTATAAGGTATTTTGTTTTTTTTTTCATACCCCTTTAAATCTAGAAACATTTTTTTCTTAAATATTTCGTTTATTTTTTCTTTTTGTAATTTATTTTTTTGTTATTATTCCTGTATTTTGCGCATTTTTTCTATTAATATAGTAGAAAATATGAAAATAACTAGCAATTTGATACGTGAAAAATATTTATTAAAGGTAAGGTTGAAAACCTATTATAATGTTTTTATTAACATATATATGTGACAAGGATGCAAATTTCTGTTTAGTTTACTTACTATCATGCATATAATATAACTGGGGGTTTGTAAACAGTTAATCTATTGATGGAATATTAGATGATTTTCATTAAAACAAAAATTATTTGTGCGTTTTAATTATGAAAATGAATTTTTGTAGCAAATATCTAAGGGGGTTTTTGAATTTTTGAAACCAATTTTTGAAAAAAGTACATTACGGATGATATGCTAATAAATCTGCTGCTGATGATAAATCTAATGAGATAAATAATTTTTAAGGTAAAATTTTAGAGGTATATTAACAATCACGAAAGCGCATGAAAGAAATATTTTAATAAGATATTTAAACGCAAAATTCGGTTGGGACTAGAAATTTATTTAAAATAGGACAATTTAAAGAAATACATACATATTACATATATACTTATACATATATATCATAAATTTAATATCGTTATGTGGACAAATTGGTCAACATTAATAATTTGAAAAATATTGGTATAACTCAAATAAAAAGTTAAACAATGCTTTAGTATGTATCTACATACATACTTGCAACAGTAGCTCATAGGAAAATATTTTATATCACAATTAATTTCAAAACTATATTCAAAATATAATTTTACAAAATAAAATCATAACCCGTATTTAGTTTGAGTTAGAATTTTTATTTTATTGTTTTGCAATAATTAACTCTACTCTATATGTTTGATGTATGATGTACACATTTATTGGTCTGCAAAATTTAACATTGTTGATAGTTTGGTACAATATTGAAAAAAAATTATTAATATCTACACTTATATAGTGAATCTTATGTTGCCCGTATAAAATGAAATATCAACATAACCAAATAAAAAATGAAAAAAAATATAAAATGAAATACAACATTTTGTACTCGTACCTAAATATGATCAACATACTTCTTTAAATCTAATTCTAACTACATACTCAATTTAATTAACAAAATAACATCATATTATAACATCATAAGAATCTAACATTGAATGGGAACGACAACTGGACTATAAATTAATTCTAAATCATTAACAACGAGGAAGACTTATAAATATCCTATGTTTCAATGTCTTGAGAGAAAACGTAAATGAAGGAAAGGAGATTGTTTCAAAAATTCATTACTTTACAAATCAATAAGATTCAGTTTTTAAAACTTTTAAAGAATAGCAAAAGAAATTATTTTGCCAAAATTGAAACTTTCAAATTTAATATTTTAATTATTGTGATATTCCAAAGAAGTTTTTATATTATGAATTTATTGTATAGAAAACAAGCTTCTAATATTAGTTCAGAAATATAATTTAATAACAATATCCGTAAAAATATAACTCCATTTTATATATTTTTTAAATTTAATACTTTTTGTTAGTCCTTTTAAAAATATTCAAAGTGTTAAATTCAAATAAAGTAGACAGAGATAATCAATTGATTTCAATAAAATGAAAGTTTAAGTCTTAAAGTTATTCTTAGTAGGTGTACGATTTAACAAAGAAATACTAAATTTATCAAATAAAAGTTTACAAACATCATTACAAAAGTATTTACACCTATGTACTTACGTCAACATAATATTCGTCACAAATTTATTCGTCAAGAAAAAAGTTAGGAAATTTATAAAAAAAAGTCTATAACAAGATTTTTATCTATAAATATTTATTATCGACTCATTTTAACTAAACAAATTAAATACACAAAATAAGGGGAAAAAAAATAGAAAAGGCGATTGGCAAAATGATGCAAAGAAAATGAAATAGCAATTTATATTGTTAATTTTCTGTTTATTTTCTTACCTATTTCTTTACATTGACAGTTTCAAATGGACAATAAATTAGTCTACTGAAACCTGACGCCACTTTCAAATATACTGAAAACTATACAAACTATAAGAATATTTTGATTTACTTTTAAAGTTATTAGTACATGTAGTTTGTACACAATTTTCCAAACTATTTTCAAAACTATTTTCAAAAATATTATAGAAACTTAAATAATGTTTATTCATATACTTTTTTTTCGTTATTCATAAATTGAAAATAGTTACATAATATTTTTAAAAAAATAGTTTTATTTAGGAAAATTAATTGTAGGCAAAAATATTTAAAGCTCTATTTAATACAATTTATTACCCCAAACTGTTAAATACTTGGTTTCGCGCTGAAGTAATAACATCAAAAATTTCAGCATTAGTGTTTGATCTTTTTGTAAATCCGTATTGTATTTAACTAATTAAGTGATTTGTAATAAGATATTTGGACAATTGTCTATGCTGTAAACGAAGGACATTTAATAAGAAGAATAGTTGCATGTAGCAAAATGCTTAACTGACAATGAAAACTTTATGAAACAAATTAAACGAATAAAACCGTTGGTGCTGTGTTAGGTCCTTTATCTCTCAATAATTCCTGATGTATAGTTTTGATTGATCTGAAGTAAATAGAGATTTGGAATTGAATTAATTGCTAATCTAAGAGACTAGTTTTATTAGTTTTATTAGTTAACAAAAGAATGAGAGTCGGAGTTAATTTGTTAAAGATTGCATAGTTCTTCACTTCTTTAATTCCCGGAAAATTGACAGGTATATGCTTTTGGACGTTTTTCTTCTAACTGAAAACAAAAATGAATATTTCATAAGACAAATATTTTTGTTTTTTAACTTTTGTACTCTATATTTACATATATACAATTTTGTACTTGTAAATTTTAAAAATGATATGAAACAACAACAATATTTCGAAAATCTGAAATTTATTTCAAGACATTACTATTAATATTTTGCTACTACTTTCAAATAAAATCTTCAGTACATGATATATGTAATTTTGAAACAGTTCACTAAAATAGTAAAATAGTAGTGCAAATTGTATATATGTATATTGAACCAATCCATATTATATAAAAATTTTACATATTTAAAAACAACGTATTTTTTTTATATTTTTTATATTCTAATACTTATGTATATATACAGAAAATTTTAACTATAAATTGTTTTAACGATTTTTACGATCTAATCTGCTCATTTACTTGAGTGAACATTGTTAAATGGATATAAATGATCCTTGCTAATGAATGCACAATTTCATACCCATACACACGTTTACAAATTGATACATACTGGTTTCTATATGTGTAAACGTCATTTAAGTATTTCAAAATAGAACTCACGCAAATAAATCATTAAGAAAAAGCACAATATTTCATAAGTTAGATGTATTTAAAGGACATACAAAAAGAAATTATTTAGATTTTTTTTAAATTTTTTATTTTAGGTGGTCATACTTAAGTAATGTATTGCGATTCGATTAATGCAATATAATTTACATAATACTTAAAATATGTATTTTTAAATGAAAATTGAAAACAAATTACATTTTATTTGAATGCTTTTGAATTTTATTTAACCATCTAACAATGATATTTATTAAATATAAATGCTGATCAAAAGTCGGCAATAATTTTCAAAAATTTGCATTTAATTATTTAAGAAAATTTTCTATAAATTATTATTCTATAGCATGTAATTAAACCGTTAAATTTGAACATATCGATTTTTATCATTTAATTAATGTACAAAAACATCACCAAATGTACCTACTTTAAAAATTTCGATTTTCCACATAAATACTGTAATAGTTTGTGATTGGAACAATAAAAAGTATTTTTGAATTTCAAGCTATGAATGTCAAGAATATCTATATTTATTTACATTAGATTTAAATTTAAAATTCATCAAAGAAAATACTACTTTTTCTACTCGTCATTCATTCATTTAAAAATTAGAATGTAAGAAAAATTACACAAAAACAAGGCATGAAAAAACGTGACAATTCATTATATCAATCGTGGAAATTAATAATGTCACATTTGCACGAATGAGATCCCCCCTAAAAATATTTATATTTATTTTGTTGCCTATTCAGTCATTCAGACCCAAAACATGTTAACACCCTCATCAATCATTGAAAATATTTACTGTATGATATTAAAAATAAAACATCATGCAATTTAATTCAATGTGCAATCTCAATAATCCAATCCTTAAGCTTACACATTATAAAAGTAAACTTCTAAATAATTAAAAATGACATATTATGCATTTAAATATGAGTTTATAGATGGATTTAGTAATGTGTGTCTACTATAAGTTAAATATCCTAAATAAGAGATATTACAAAAGCATATGATACTGTTTGTCATGGTTTATTATTAAAAAAGCTTTTCAATACAGTTTAAGGTTGATTTAAATTGGTTTGAATCTTTTGTCAAAAACAGAAAATAATTAGAATAAAAAGCAGCTGCAGTTCTTCTAATAATATTAAAAAAGGAGTTCATTCCTCAATGCTCCGTTTTTGGACCTTTATTCAGATGAATTCATTGTGTCAGTAAAAATTTTAAAGACAATTTGACAGCTTTTGCTAATGATATAACTTTCTCATATAATCAAAATATAGATTATAGTATAGTCAATGCTATCGCAGTTTTAAATTATTATGATTTCTATCTAACTAAGACAATATGGTATTAGTGCATGTAATTTTAAATGATTAAACGGCAAATTATTAATAAGTTACTTTTATAATTTATATTCGAATGTAATTTTGGTACGACAAATATATATTAAAATCGAATCATTTATGATATTGCCGGCAAGCATTATTTGCCAAAGTAAGTTAATTTTGAATTACTTGCGATTGAATTTGCTTGTTGGGAAGTATATAAAAAATACATACATATTGTATATTTTTAAAATATTTGAAATATTTCATTTTTTTTTTTAAATTCAAGTTAAGAGTTCAGATATTCTTTCATTGTAGGAGACACAAATTATTTTCATAATTTTTTTTACTTGTCTTTTATTAATAAACTGCAACTGGAATATGATGGTAACGAAATTGAATTCAAAATCATCCGAATATTTTTTTTCTAAAAATACCATTTTGAATATAGAATAGAGAACCAAAAATGTTTTATAAAATAAAACTAGATTAAGAGAATTAAAATTTAATTTGCATACAAATTGGTTTTTGTTTTTACTTTTCAAGTAAACCTAAAACATATACAAAACATACAATTCCAAAAAAACAGTGATCCAAATCTTAAAATAAGAAAAAAACAAACAAATCAACAAACTAAAACCAACTTTTTTTTTTAAGAAAAAAAAAATATTTAAGAATGATAAAATTTGTATGCATATTTTAAAGAGTTTTAGCTTTCCGAAATTAAATTTCAACGTGAGATTAAAATGCAGCTTTATAAAAACTATTTTAATTAATTTAATTTCCTACATTATGTTTTTAAGTCATCTTCAGGATCAGGATTTCTTATTTTGGTTCACTCTTAGGAACATACTAGTAAAAATCTATATGTTTATTCAAAAAAGAAGTTAAACGACCCAAGTATATAATGTGGTAATTGAAAAAAAAACTTTTTCATTTGCGCTGTAAATGTAGTGCCTACAATAATCTTAGAAGAGGTATTAATTAAATAGAACAGTATTGCAGCATTAAGAGACAAATTTATGTCTTTTATATGCAGTACATACCCGCGGATTAATTTTTCAAAGTATAATAAAGTTCAGTCGGACAAAATAAAATTTAATTTAATTTCTCTAGAAATATTAATATTTCAGTTACAAAATTGTAACTCATTTTAACTATAGGTATAGAAAAAGCAACTGCAACTAATAAACCATCTATTTTGTTACAAATGTCAGCTTTTATGTATGTTTTTGAAGTGTGCTATTTTAAGCCAAATTTTCGCATTTTTTTTATTTGTTTTTGAATTATATTAGTATTTGCAGATTCCAAATAAGGATATAACCATTAACCAAGAATACAAAGTTATTTGTTGTGGTGCAGTGATCTATATACAACATTACTTTTTCAATAATTTAATATCATTGAATTATTTATTTATTTATTTCAACCATTAAATGCCTAAAGAGATTTCTCTCATACTAAAGTTTTATATTAATTTAACTTTTTTTTTTAAATTCTTATACTATTTTTATCGGGGCTTGAACCATTACTTAATTGTTTGGAGTTACTTGAATGTCATATGATTTAAACGAAAAAAAATCTTAATAATAGTTGGCACATATTCATTCTTTTTTTTCATTAGTTTGGTTTGTCTGATTTAATGGACAGGAAATATTCTATTCAAATTTAGCTTATGTGTGTCATACTAAAAATCTACTAACAATGAAATGAAAAATTACGACTAACAAAATAAGAAAAAAAATATAGTAAAATTAAACAAAATATACAAAATGAATTTCCGAAAAGATTTAATATTTTATTATTTTATTGATCTTTTAATAACCGCAACAAATATTAAATATAAAATTGAAAAAAAATTTTATTCTATTTTTCAGTTTTTAATTTACTCTTAATTTTCGTTTTCTTGTTCCATATTTTACCCCATTGTAAATTTATATTATTAACAGTTTTTATAGTAATACTACGTTTAGAATATATTATCTAATTAGATTTAATCTTTTCTATAAAATTTATTTCATTTTAGTTTCACCTAACGGAAAAACTAATTGCTATGGTTATGGTCTTAATTAAAATACCCCTTATTTTTAAGAAAGTATTATTTAACTGAAACAGTTTAGCCTATCAAAATTATTGTTGAAACGGCTGAATAAAATAGTATAAGCTAAAGTATGTGTTCTAAAACTCTTGCTATATTTGAATGAAAAATCATCTTAAAGGAGTCCGAAATGCGTTATAAGTCTGATATGCAGATCACGTATTTGTACAATTAAACTGTGCCTACTTTCATAGAAGCTGTATGGCACCAACCTGAACCAGTTTGAATTTTGGAAAACGGAAACATAATATGTGCTTGTTTATTTTTAAAAAACCACCCAATTAGAAAATTTCAATTTTATAGCGTACTTAGTTTTTGAAATATTTCTTGTGATTGTTGAGAGTTGTGTGGCAGATATCCAAACTAGTCCGAATTTTGGGAAGCGGTAAAAGACGTATTTATGTATTTTCGATAAAGTTTCTAAGTAAAAATTTTCAGATCTGTTACTTGTTTAGTGTTTCAAATATTCCTAATGGGTGTTAAAGGTTGAAGCAGCTATATCCAAACCTGTCCTCTGACAGCGTTATAAAGTACTACATTAATTCTCATTTTTGCTCATAAATAACTTTACAAAATTTCAGAACTCTATTTTTAAAACTGTGGACGTCTATAGCGAACAAAAAAACTTTCTCTTTTATAAGTATAGATATTAGATAACCATAATATAATCATTTCATAATCATTTAAAAAAAACATATAATTATGTAAATGTACCTACTACCTATCGAACTTAAAAATATCCTTCATATATCTTAATATTGTAATGTTAATGTTTTCTATTTTAGATTTCTAAATTTTTCTTTTTTACTTTATTGGCAATTTAATTAAGAAATAGTTACTTATACCAATTAAAATTAAATTAGTCAAATGCTATCAAGAAGGAAATAAAAATAATAATAAAATAAAATAAAATGTAAAAAAAAAATAGTAACAACAAAACTGAACTTAAAGGGAGACAAAACATTCATGATATATTCCATTTGCATTATAAATGGTTATATAAAAAGGACATTTCTCTCTTAAATGTTGAAAAAATTCTCAAATAACGCAGAATTAGCGTGCCAAAGAACGATTTCAAGAAAAGTTTTCCTTTTTTTCATTATATTCTAGCAATTTTGTCTTAATTCCTTTTCTCTTTCCGATCAGCCCAGCCACTCCTCCATATTATTTTTGACGACATTATACCGGCGAAGGTTTAAAGGTTACCATCAAATAGTGGTCAGAAATTGTATATTTTTTTTTTCTTTGTTACCTAAAGTGATAGCTTTGCCATATTTTGCGACGCTATTAAAATTTGGGATGGATTGTTTTTGTTTTTTTTTTTTTGTTTTTTTAGAAGATATCGCGTGTCATTGTCCCATCAGAATATTTTTTTTTTAAAAACGTTTTTTAATGTTTTCTTTTCGAGTGTTTAACGTTTTCTTCTTTTTTTTCTTGTTTACTTAATATTTGTTGTGGATCCTTCTTTCATGCGTCTGTTTATTTACACTTTGAAAATACTTTTTTCTTCTTTTTTATTGTAATTTTATTTGTTTTTTGATTTTTTTGTGTTTTGTATTTAGTTTGTTTGAGGTTTATATAGTTCTGTGATGAACTTTATAAAAGATTTTATGAACTTTATTAAATAACTGAAGGAATAAAATAGTAATAATAATAACAATAACAATAAAACAACAACAAAAAAACAGGTAAATACTAAAATATGAAACAAGAAGTTAACACTTAACTACAATGTCGACAGTTACCAAATATAAAAGTTATTTCTTTAAAAAGTAAATTTTATGTAACAAGCCGAAAATAACTGGAAACAATTACACGCCTTATTTATTAGAACTTTTCCTTAAGAACCAGTGAAAGCCAATTAAAAAATTAATACCCCATAAACATTTATTAAGCCACTATATGATATAAAATGCAATTTACACCAGATTTAAAGAGACGTATAGTAAATAAAGATAATTAAAACAGAAGAAAAAATGAAATAATTCACAAAATATAATACAAACCCTATTAATGTTGCATAATTTGATTTTCAATGAAAAAAAATTTTCGCTTTGAGTATTATAAGTTGACAATTTATTTCCTCCGCAATTTCATGATATCTGATACAAATTTACCTGAATATAACCAAAAATAATATAAGCTACAGTATATATTATTTTTTTGATATAACGCAATAATTTTAAAATGAACAAAAGTACAGTAATAAAACGAAAATTTCTTAGTTTGTATTTTTTTTCTCCAATACTTTACTGTTTCATTTCATTCTGGTCCAGTTTTATTGCTTTAAATTAGTTTTGTATTTTTATATGCACAGCAAGTCGTTAATATTAGAAGCAAAATAAAATTTTAAAGAATATTCTTACAAAATAAAAAATAAAAATAAAAAATAATATATTTGCATTGCCAAAGCAAAAAATTCGTAATTATTTTTTCCTTTACTTTTTGGAAAATATCCATTTTATAACAAAATAAGGACCTTCCCCAAGGCTAATTATGTACTAAAGAATTTTTGTTCTCTTCTTCATTTCCTTATTTTTTTTTTCTTGCGAAAAATTTATTTCTATAATGAAAAGGATATTTTTTTGTATTAATGTTTCGCTGACATCAAAAATATAAATTGTAAATTAAAGAAAAAATCTAAAACTTATTATTTTTTTTTTAAACAATCTCTTGGAAAATTATTATAAAAGTACAAGTTACACATAAAACAGGAATATATTAAAAACCATCCCCATGGAATATAACTCTGAGTCTCACATTGAATCAAATCTACTTTATTAACGTTTATAAGTATTAAAGACAACCTTGTACGACGCAACCAGATGAAGATCCTATCTTCAAGATGCAAATGCAATTTCCCTAAAACTATTGAATCAATTATTCAATTCCAGGTAGATATGAATGTTGATAAAATTGTGAAATAATCTTAAAAACTAGAATCCAAAATTAAAAAATAATATCAATAACTAAGCAATACCCAAAACAGAAACCCACAATAATTAATTAATTCAAATATTATTTAAAACTAAAATAAAAAAATTAAAAATTAAATTTATTTACATGTGCAAAAAAAAGGCAAGTTAGAGGGATTTTTTTTCAAATATTTTTAGTAATACATTGTTGAAAAACAAGTAAAGCTATTATTTTGTTCTAATATGATTCACTCCAAAAAAAATAATATAAAATTTTAATAAGGTATACCATAGTAAATTATTGTTAAGATATTAGTAGAACAAAGTTAAACGGTAAACGGTAAAAGCAGCGTAGTGTTGAATATAAATATTGTTTTAATGTCAAAGAATGTGCAAACCAATACATATTGTTATCAATTGTGATACTCAGATATTTAAAATTTTTAACAATTTCAATTTCAAAACAATTAATACTGCAAATAATCTCATGACAATTAGTATTAAGTATTAGGTTATTAATTAGTA
Organism: Argyra leucocephala; assembly: GCA_963942445.1. Taxonomy (NCBI): domain Eukaryota; kingdom Metazoa; phylum Arthropoda; class Insecta; order Diptera; family Dolichopodidae; genus Argyra; species Argyra leucocephala. The sequence goes on from OZ012679.1 coordinate 167,170,713, forward strand.
TTAAAACTTAATTTAAAATATTAATGTAACTTCTAATATTTTTAAAAGAACCAGATATATTAACCTTTCTTCATTGGAAATCTGATATAAGTTAATTTTCAGTTGTATTCATATAAGAAAAGCAGAAACTTAGACAAACCAAACCTTATAATGATAGTACTTATCAATAAAAGTGCTCGCATTCATTTAATTTATTTAGTTTTGTTTATTTATATTTTATATTTTTACAAAATAATCCAACGAACTATCATGGCTTGACACTTAAATTAATGAGTATCAATTTTCATTACAATAAAATTATTAATTAATATGTAGTAGAATATAATTACAAAAAAAAACATAAGTAAAAATAATAAAAAACAATTGCCTCTCATTATATTATAGAATTAGCTTTTCATCATTAAAGTGAAAAAAAAATTCTAGGGTTTTTATGGTTTTTTTTTTATTTAACGAAATATATCAACAAACACACCGAAACTTCGTTAAATAACGAGTTTGCGCAAAATCTTGACATTTACTGACAGTTGTTTGAGTTTACTTTTATGGAATTCTTTCATTGTCTTTCATATCTTGTAACGTGGATGGATAATGGATATACATTTTTGTTTTGTTATTATAATTGCAATTTTATCACAATGTTATATTTAAGAAATTTTCGTTAAATTTTTTGGAATACATCTGGAATTTTCATACAATTATCATACAGTATATTTTGGAAATTTGGAATAAGTAACGGTAAAAAATGTTCTTGTTCTTTTAGTGTATACACATTTCGAAAACAAAAAAAAAATTAGACATGCTATTCTCATAATATTGCATTTTTTTGGCTATTATCTGGGCTTCCGAAAATAGTTGAACAGTCGTTGTGAAATATTCGTCCGAGGAAAGCGTAAATATCGCGGATTTTTTTCTGGAACAATATAAAAATATAACAAAATTTATTTAAGAAAATTGCAAAAGGAATACTTTTATTTAATTTGAGTTTTAAAAAATATAATAACGGGAACATTTATAAAGAAAAATTATGTTATATAGTTTTATTTAATACTATTTTTCAAGAATTATTCTTCCTATTATAAAATTTTCCAAAAAATTATTATATGAGTTTTATATGATTATACATACACATAAAAAAAATTAAATACCATATACTTGTTTACTTTTAACCTTTGACAAAAATTTTTTTGTTATTTTAAATAAGATTAAAATTAAACGATTGCCAAAGTAAAAAAATTATTTAATTTTTGAAAATTAATTTGTACATAATATACAGGATTCGCCCTACTTTTATACCAATATATTATTTGTTCTTACCTTTTTTTTTTAATAAAAATTGAAGTATATTTAATAGAAATTAAATTTTTTAAGTCTTCATTTTATTTGTGCTAATAATAAAATATAATTAAAAAGTTTTATAAAAATTGTTAATTCCATTAAAAATTCAGAAGACGGTGGTAATTAAAATAAATGTGAATAGTATGAATAAAAATGTTAATACATATATGTATGTTAAAAACTATATAAATTTAATTTGAATTGTGATTTAAGTTAAAAATAAAAGCAAATTTCTATTATCTGTTAGTGCATTTTAATTGATATGAAAATTTCAAAAAGTATTTTTATATTTGATTCAATTCAAAAATTAAAGGAAACATAATTTATTCAAATCAGTTTAACTCTTGAGATTCTATTTATATATATATATATATATATATATATAAGAGATTCTTTCAAAACATTTAAATTAGTCATTTAAATTAAAATAGTTTTTATTTAACGGTTGATATAATTTTTCAAAGTGATAAAACTCTCTCAATTTCGAGTGAATTAATTTTCTTGATTTTCGACTTTTTTATTTTTTGCGTACAAATAAAAATGTACACTAATACCAAAAGAGCCGTTTCCATCATTATTAAAAATTAAAACAAAAACAAAAAGGATAATAGGATAACAGAAAAATTGTTGGTAGCATCATTGATTGTTGTATTCAATTCACTTTATTCCTCAGTTAATATAAAAAAAATATCCCAAATTATGTATAACTACAATCTACTGCATCTGTACTTTCTTCATATTAATGTGTACAATAATTAAAGAAAATATAAAAAAAAGAAGCTAGCAAAAAAAGAAACTAAATTAAATTTTTTAATATTTTTATTTGAAAAAGGCATAAAAAGTCGATCATGGAATAAAAAAAGTTAATTTGAAAATTTATATAAATAAAAGTACATATACATTTATATATGCATGTAATACTAAATACACACATGAAAGTAATATGAAATAATATACATACAGCATTACATCTATATGGATTTATATGTTTATATTATGTATACAAATACTGCATACTAAATATGCGGAAATAAATTACAAAACTGAAAAATAAGAAAAAACCATTTGAAAATATTACAGAAAACAAGAAAAAAGTGGAAAGCGGAAAAATAAAGAAATTCACACAAATTTTTTTGTTTTTCAAAACCAAGGTAATTTTAAGGTGTTTTATTTTAAATTTCAGCAAATTTAAATGTATGTATATCCATGAATGTATACACGTTTTATGTGCTTGTATATATTTTTGGAAAAAATTTAAGTTAAAGAATTTAATTACCAAAATAATAGATTTTGATCATAAACCACTGTTTCTGAGACCAATTTTAGAAACTGTTAATGTTGAACTTCCACTTTTTAAATTAGGCGTGCTCAGACTTATAATTAGTAAATAAATAACAATAGTTAAGATATTATAGCGCTATAATAATTGAATGTTCTCTGAATAAATCATAATGATCCGTATAGTTATTATAAGCTAGGTCAAAAATGTTATTCATTTTAAGAGTAAATAAATACATCAAAAAATGTTGTGCTAAATACACTAAACCTTTAGTGTAACGCAAAGAATAAAATTAAAAGTGTACTAAAAAAAAATTATTGCCAATTAATAAACAAATAGCTAAATTTATGTAAAGGATATGATCCTAGACTATATTCTACAAATATTTTTAATTTTAAATTAAACATCTAAAGCACAAATTATGTTGATAAGTGATTAAAACTATTTAATGAGTTACCAAATAATATTAGGCAAGAAAAAAGCATTACTAAACTTAAAAATAACCAATTATTAATACAAAAAAGAAAGACTTAACTAAATTAACAAAATAAAATATTAAACTTAAGCAAAAAATTAAATAAAATTTAAATTTAACATTATAGTAAATATAAACATATGTATATTGCTAAATAAATAAATAATAACAAAAGACTTTGGTTTTTGATTAGCTTATAATATTTTATCTAGGGATCTCTACTGTGTAGGGATAAGCATGCTGCACTTCGTGTTTTATATGTCAGAATTGTACTCCATTTTGGGTCGTATAAAAGTTTTATAGATTTTCAAGAGGTCACAGTGGGAAAAGTAAGCTTTACAGCGGTTAAGTAAACCCAAAATATTTTGCTGCATTTTTTGCAAAATCGAATATTATGATCATTTTTATGATCACTCCAGATAATTTATTGATTTAAGTGCATACGTTGTATGCTTAAGCTTTCAAACTGTTGAAATTTATCTTCCTTGATAAGGCGATAGATGTAGCTTCAGATTTTTTATGAAAACTTTCCTTAATATATGACCTTGATGTTTATATAGAACAGTATAGATAATTCAGTCTAGTTTCTTTAAGGACTTTAGTCAATGGAACAAACAATAATTAAATTAAGCGAGACAACTGATCTGTTTCTGCTGATAAACTGATTAATGCAAAAGATATCAAGTCCAGATTCCATTTGAATAATTATTTTCAACCTTAAGACAAGTTTTAATTATAGATTTTCTAACAAGGGAACTATATTATTTTCACTTTCAAGATCTGTGAGTTATTGTGATAGCTTTACATTAATTATTTTAGTGTTCTTCATGTTAACCACACGCTTTTAAGATTAAGAAGACTTTTTTCGGCTCGTTTTCAGCTCATCAAAAACTTTCTAGCCACTATGTATTAAATACTGGTTGATTTTGTATTTGAGTTAGAAGCAGAGAAACACTATTTTCTTGGTTAGTGTAACTGTTTTTAATTTACTTTAAATATCTAATAGAGGAATGAAGGTGCTAACGTTTTATATAAATCGACTAACTAAAGGATATCACAATGCTTTAGAGCATTATTAATGCTCTAATTGTGTATTTTTGGCTTGCTGACTTTTATAATAAAATATTTCTGAACTCATATTTTCCAAGCTAAGGTCCTGTTAATGTTAAGTGAATAATAAATATTTTGTATCCTTATATAAGAATTCTAAGCATTTTATTTTTATAATGGAAATTATGAAGTTCATTATTTTTGTTTTTATATTCCTCATCTTTACCTTAATATAAGAAAAAAGCTCATTAAGTTCAATTTAAGTTTAATTGACATACATATATAAAAAATATATTTTAAAATTTAAATAAAATATGAACTTAAGTTGTCAAAAATATTATATCTATTTATGTACATACATTTAAATTATAAGTATGTACATATATACATAAATTATCTACTAATAAATGATGTATAGATTGAAATTCTGTCTGTTTTATACTCATATTCATTTCTAATATAAAAAATAAATGTAGCATAATTTTTTCAATTTTTATACTAAATATTTATATTAAAACAACATTATTCATGATTTTCGAATTAAAAAAAAATTAAATTATTTGTTTTTGTAAATTTTTAAATTTTCAGTTGAACACATAATCTACATAAATCCAAGACGAACATTGATGATGATTGTGATTAACACCTTGGTTCGTAATTGAAGTCCTTCCCTTCTACCCTCCTCCTTTCTTAAATTTCCTGTCCCACCCTAGTAAAACGTGCCAATAGGTATAAAAGGTCTTCAGCTCTCCACCTAGTGCTTTGACTATGTATAAAAAAAATAAATGCACTCGAGAACTGCGCATCTGGGTCATCAACCAAATTTTACTCATTACTTTTGTTTTATTTGTGGTGTGTATTTAGAGACTGTATTTTTTACTGTTTTAGTTTTTTCATAGATATATGTAGCTCGCGCTAGTATTAAAGTGTTATCTGCACATTATTATTTTTTTTTACCACCAACTGTGGACACTTATTCCAAAGTTTTTCTCATCTAGCATTTATTTCATGCTGCGCTTCGTAAAGATATTAAACCTAGTCCTCTCTCCTACCTTTCCTTGTTCCAAGTTGCGTTTTAAGCTATAATTGCAGTTTATTTTAACTTATCAGAAAAGTAACTTAATTTAAAGCCCAAGTTCAACATATGATCCACTAATATATCGATATTATTATATATTAATCCAGATTATCCCAATCTTGAGTATGCCAACCCAGTGTGTACATATTTATTTTGGTAGAATCGCTATAATCTCCCAACACTATAAATTTTCATATTGATAGAATCGCAAAGGTGGTTTTAGTTGGGCATAGTTGATAGAGGCCAAAAAAATACGTGCAAGAAAACCGAATAAATGCAGGAAACTATATTCATAATAATAATTACAGAATAAAAAATAAAACACCTAGTATTCGAATTCTGCTACTCCACTTAATTTTCTTTACTGTTAACTTTATATCAGTTTATACCTATTTAAAGTTATCAAAAATAAATTATTTTAATAAAACAAATTTCAAAAATGTATACCTACTTTTATTAATCATAAAAAAATAATAATACAAATGTAAAAACACATATAAGTTATAAAGCATATACCATATAAATATCTAAAAGAAATATGATAAAAAAAAATTTACCATCATACAAAGTTGTCGTTTTCTCTTAAATAAAAACCGTAAAGAAAAGAAGTGAAAAGAATTCAGTATCAAAGAACCAGACATTTAATTCAGTTCTAACAATAGAAATAGAAGATCTAGAAAATATTTTATAACATCCCACGCCTACAGTTTTTTATATAAATTTACCGTTTATCTTTACCTGAACAATATTTTTTTTATCTCTTATAGTTGTGGAGTACTGATCCTGAATCTGAATCGAAAAATATTTATGTAAATTATTTTTTATTTGTTTATTTTTATTTAATTTTTTGTGTTTTGCTGTACATTGTTGATTCTAAATTTTATTGCTGAATTGACTGCATTTTTCTTGTTTCTTCCTTTTGAATTGTTTCATTTTTTGTGCAATTTTTTGCATTTAGTGTGGTTTTTATATAATTTTTTCTGTTATGTTTACATTTTTTTTTTTCAATCTACTAACAAGTACATACCTTCCTTGTAGGTATACAGACAAAAATTTTATCTTACATTTTTCGAGTAGTACAATTCAGTTAGACTTCATTCCAACTCCAAAATTATTCAAAAAAAAAAAAAAAAATAGAACATAGAAAAAAACAAGACTTCAACTAACATTTTCATTACAATGCTCAAACAAAACAAAACTATAACAAAAAACAAACTAAATAGAAAAATCTCTTGATAATGTAAATGAAAAATAGAGTTGTAAAAAAATAAAATAAAAAACAAACAAAATGTCGGAAACTAATAGAAGAGAATCATAAATTTTGATTCCTATTTTCCTGTTCCAAGTTGTAAAAAAAAAATTGTTGGACTCCACAAATTTTGCGATGAAGAAAATGGACGTAAAAAAATTTATAAAGAAAAAACATGTAACTTTATTTTGAGAACTCTGGGTGTACATTTTACAACTAATTTTCTTTTTATTAATTTTCTTTTTAATAATTGATAAAATAAATATAAAACAAATCAGTTAAATTGTAATGCATATTTGAAATGTCATAAATATTTGCAATGGTAAAAATTAAAATATTTCCTAGATATTTATTGCATTAAAACATAATAACTACGCTAGTTTTCAGTAAAAAAAATACAGATCCGTAAAAATCGAAAAGTAAAATATTATGTATTCATTTCAATGACCGCTATAACCGACGCCTTAATAAAAAAAGAATCATCAAATAATATTTTCGTTTCAAAATTAAAAAAAAAGATAAAACTTCCCGTTCTTTCGGTCAACGGCGGACACCTCTGCTAGTACTAGAAAAATGTACGATTTTCCATATTATTTCAAGGAATAATATCGACTATTAATATATTTTTATGTAATTATTAATTTTGTTTAAAATTAAAATATTTAAATTATTAAAAATTAAAATTTTATCTTCTACATATTTTAATTCATTCAACTTTAACAAAGATCGAAATCTGTAACTTTTGTTTGCCCATGCAGTTATTTCAATTTTTCCCCTCAATTTTATTCAGAAAATTAAAAAACAAAAATTAAAATGTAAAATTTTTATATTAACGAATGATTCGATGTCGATTCAAGAGTTCAAAACAGTAATCTGCAATTGAATGTTCAAAGAGTTTGGGTGATATTAATTATGAAAATCTTAACAAAAGACTTTTTATGGAAAATAACAAAAACAAATTGAAAATACTCATTTCGAGGTTGTTTCTATTGAATTTTATTTGATTCTAAATGGAAAAAAGAAACTTCAATAATGTAAATTGATTATATGTATACATGTGAAATATACATACTCATATGTATACATATATAATTTATTTTACAAATAGGTGCTACTATCACCTACAATGATGCTTTCAAATGTCCTTTTTGTCCTTAAAGGATCAGATGCGCCATTAAAGATATATATTTATGGAAAGCTGGCACACGTTAGGTACTTGACTGGTATATTCACTCTGTCTGTAAATTCCTAGTAAAGACTGAAAAGTCTGAGAATTCTTTGGACCAAAGTTTGATGGAATCCAAAAACTCACTATTTTATCATTGTGTAACATAAAATTAAGTTTTGAGTTAAATGTGACTCAGACATCTGTAATTTAATTAACTCTAGTAAAAGAATTAATCTAGTGATTTAATTGGTAAGTATAGGTGAAAGAAACTGGCCGAGCTAGACTTATCTTGAAAAGGAAACAACTTGGCAAGTGAAAATGGTTTAAACCAATATGTAAATTCGGGAAATCTAATAAAGTAGGATATAGGATTATAAAATTTTAAGTAATTTGCAAAACTGAGAAATTATGAAAAAAGTATTATATTAGAAGCATGCATTATTGAAACTATGAAGCAAAGTGCACCTTGAGCAACACCAGAGGACACAGAGTATTGAGCTGAAACAAGGATTCTGTCAATCGGCGTTGACCTGTAAATAATTATCAATTGAGTTAGTTACTATAGAGACAAAGTCATTTAAGTTAGTAATTACTTACATACCTCTTTAGTAGTCATGCTACTCGATGAACGGCTTACAATATTTATACAGAAAATTATATATCCAATCAATTATAAAAAATAGCCACCAGACTTACGCTCAGTATTGATAAATTCATAAATTTTTTTTGGATAAGAGAAAATGCATAATTTCATGCTGACAAGGTAAGAGCATTAGAGCAATAACTTTCTGATGAGGTTTATTTTGAACTCGTTAAACAATTGGATATACTACTTGATCTATACTTGATCTATACTTTGGTTTCTTCAAGAACGGATATTGTTATCATACCAAGGATGTTTTTTTCAATTAGTATTTTTTTTTAAAGTCCATAAGGAACTGATTGAGTGATACATTCGAATAGACGGATGTAAAATTCTTTAACGGAATAGCCGACGCTATTTTGGCAAAAAATGTAACAGATTATTCAGAAGATTAAAATTAAAATTAAATCTATAGGAGTTTTCGAAAGAATCATAATAGTACTTTATAATAAGGGGTGGGTGGTGAACGTCAATACTATACAACAAAATCGTTACTTTTCTCAACGTTAGAGTTTTAAATATCTGATATATAAGAACAAATTTGAGTTGTTTACCAAATTCTGTATATTAAACAATATCAAATAAAAACATATGAGAACATTTATTCAAAAAGAATTTATATAATAATATATTCTTATATATAAATGCATTTGAATGATGATGTCGTATTTGAAAATTTCAAATAAAACCATTTCTGTGCTATTATACAGGGGATCCACTAGTATGTTATTATAATAATATAAAAAAATAACAATAATATGTATTTGGTTTAACAGTATGACTTAAAAGATGCATGTTCATATGAACACTTATCGTTTTCAGTAAAACTGTTCTCACCTTCAAAATACTACCAAAAACCGAATTTATTTAATGAAAAATAAAATAAAATTTATGCATTCATTTGTCAGTTATCGTTATTACAAAACACAATAACAAAACGTCAATACTCGTTTTCTATTCAGCTTTATAAAATTTTTGTTAGATATATAGAAAAATAAACACACAGATAACCATAACAGTAAACTCTTTAACAGACTACTATGCTAAACGAAATGTGTTTAAAACGAAAAAGAAAAACTATATCCAAAGAAGCAAAATAAATAAAAATACATAATCGGTTTTTATTTTTGTGTCCCTTAGAAATAAAACTATACATTGCGTGTTAAAAAGTATTAAAATATGTAAAATTATCAAAAAGAACGTAAACACAAAATAAAAAAATATAGTTACATTATTACATTTTGAATTCATATAATATAGTAACAGTAAATTAAACAGTAAATTAAAAGATAAACTTTTCGGTTAATTTAGTCATACAAGTAACAAAGTCCTTAACTCTCTTCAGCCTTGTAAACATTTAACTTATAATAAGCAACAGTGTATAAGAGGATTGAAAATATTGTTTTATGTACCCAACTAATCCCAAATCTATTTCACAAACAATAACCCAATTTTGGCTGTTGTATTGAAAAAAAAATTATTTATATTTACAATTTCATGTTCTTATTGAACTGTTATTATGTTAGTTATAGCACGTTATAGTTATTTTTGATGTAAGTTCATTTGTAACGACTAAACTGTAAAACTCATCAAAAAACTATTTTACCTAAGTAGGTACAAATAAAGGATTTCATGAAAATGTCAAATGTTACATCCAATTCCTTGTCTTGACAATTTATGACCATTGTAATATGCTGGAATTTTCAATTTTTTATTACCAAAAACATACTATTAGTGAAATTAAGTTTTACTTATACATAAAAAAGCACAAACATGAATGGTAGTATAAAAAATTAATATATTTTAAATTAAGTTTAAGATTAATACAAAACATCTATATGATAGGTATTTGCTGAGTAAAAATTAACATAAAAATTAAATACAAGTGGCATGAGAAACCAGAAAAACCGACACGAAACACGGACAGATAAATGTAGAAACGGACTATGGAATATCCGATAATTTACTTCATTTTTGAAAAATATTGATTTATTGATATTGATTATATCTTCACACATACACATAACCTTAGAAAGTATATCACTTTAATATGAAATTGTAGTATTGTGTTAATAAATTAATTAAGTAAAATAATTTCACATAACCTTATTTATTAACAGTTACGACAAAATGTAAACCACAGTTGTTGTCTAACTTAAATCAATTAAAAAATAAAATATGATACCAAGGGTAAATTGAAATGATGAAAAATAATTCATAATGAAATTGAGTACAACTTTTTATCAAACTTTTTATCAAACTTTCTTGAATTTCGAGGAACGGGTGAATAATAGTTAAATTGTATTTCTTGTTTGTTAAAAAGATTAGAACATTAGATTCTTTCTTTTATTTTTGTGCTACCATAAGTATGATAAATCTATAATAGTTATAGTTTCAAAATTATTCGTTATTGATTGTAGTTCTAAGCAAGAATCATAATATAAATTATTGATAAACATGTTAGTTATTTACGAAAATTAAACTAGATTGACCAAAAAACGATGAACTTAAAAACTTCACAAATAATGAAATACCTAACAAGATCAAATCGTTAATTAAACACAGAAACTTTTTTTTGTTGTAATGTATTTTATTTTCATTCATTTCTTTTTTTCTTTTGATTCCACATAAAAACACTCAAACCAAATTATCCTATAAATTAATGACCTTTTGGGAAAGGTACTCTATAATGTTAAATATTTTAATATTACTGATTAATTTGGTAATATTGACCAATGGCCCAAGGCAGCGGGTCTAAATATTGGCGATCCGGATTTATCCGAGCCGTTTAATAAAGTTTAAATTAAATTAAATTTGGTCAACCGAGCTTGACATAGATATTATTATTTTATAAATTGTTAACTTATGAATTCTATTTTTGTATTATTCAAGTGGAAAATTTGTTTTATCAATAATATTTTTTTATAAAATTCGAAAACTACTTAATTATTTTAAAATACCATGAAGGCAGAAACTTGCATTGCCGAAACTGCTTTCAAGAAACTTTTATTAGAAAAACAAAAAGTTATACAGAGAAATTTTGTTGTCTATTTTAACAGTAGATTAAAAAAAAATTAGTGAAAGTTGTAGTGGCAGTTGTAGTGGCAGTTCTAAAAAACAGCTGATGACTTTTAGAAAAATATCTCCCTGAGAAAAGTTTATAAGTTAGCATGCACAAGCTGCGAAAAAGCAATTACACCCGATAAATGTTTCGAAAACTACAGTAAGCTCATTTAAGCCTATAACTGTGAATGAAATAAAAAAGTACATATTTATGGTGCTAAAAGTAACGTGAGAAAACTTCACATCCAGTGTTTTCCTTTCGGTTGGTGTTTTTCGGAAAATTTATTGTTTATTACGTTTCTGTTCTATCAACTTGTTATTAAATTTTAATTTGATTTCTATTAACAACTTAATATTTTTTTATTGATATTATTTTATAAGTAATTTACCTCAATCAGAATTAAAACATGGCTTTCTATATCTTAATTTGTATATATTACGAAAGGCAAAAGCTTAACCCCAGTAACAAGATAAGATAAATAATACTGTTATCACTCCTAAAAAAAATAACAATTTCAACACCTCCTCATAAAAAATTCCACCCTTGTTTTAATACAAATGCTATTAAAAACCTGTTCAATATGAAAATAAATATTTTTTTTTTGTTTTCTAAAAATGAAACGCAGGATTTTAGTGTCAATAATTGACAAACTCAGTATTTACATATATGATTGTGTGTTTATTTCTTAGTTCTTTTTTTTCAAAATTTTTCTATATAGGCATTTAATATTTTATAAAGATACACACATATATAATTTACAAATTGTTTTATACAAAAATAATATACAAAACCATCTGCATCTACATTTCAATATAAGTACATATAACACAGTTATATTTATTTCTAAAACTACATATTATATATAATATGTTATTGAAAAATATTGAATTTTAAGTTAGTTAAGAAAAACTTAAGTATTAAATCAACCAAAAAGAAGAAATTTAATACTTAATATTGACATGTTACTAGTGTGCCACTGTGCAATTACACAGTTATGGTTTTATTTAGAATTCTTTATTAACATAATGATGTTGATGTTGATTTTTGATTGCAACATTTTATTATTTGAATTAAAATTTTAATATTTTTGGTGGTATCTTTTCTTCTTATCTTTATATGCAAATCCGTTAAAAATAGGACTTAACTCTTTTCACTAATAGAACATTGCATAAGAATATCGAATTCCAACTAATTCCCTTCAACACGGTATTGTAGTCAGCACCGGAATACACAAATATTTAAAAATTGTTGTCACTTTTGAGATAGGATATGCCTAAAACTTTCTCATTTTAACTTTTATTTATTATCACTATCTATACTTATAAGACGAAAAGTTTGTTTGTTGGTTTGATTGTTTGTTCGCTATGCCAGTTTTAAAGATAGAGTTCTGAAGTTTTGCACAGTTATTCACGATCAAAAGAGACACTCACGCGGTACTTTACAAAGCAATCAAATGAAAGAAGTGGTTTAAATTTTGTACACATTTGGTTTCGGATGACAGTACTACACTTAGTTTCTCAAAATTTGGAGGGCCTGTTTCTCACCAGAGTTCTTATGTGACTACTGACTACACAATTTACATAGTGAAAAATTATAGGATTAACTTTTAATATTTTTTTTGTCGTGACTAAAAAGGAAATAAAATAAATAAAAACATTTTCAAAAAAAACTTTTTTTGTAAATCTGAGCTGAAAGGTAACAAATAAATTTTTAATAACGATCCAAACTTTTTTATTTTTAATTTCAAAGACTTTGCGATACAAATATTTGCTATATTGTAATAAATATATTGAAGGAAGCTTATATTGTAACAGCATACGAGTACATTCCTGCAATTATACAAAATTTCGTGATTAACTGAAACACGTTACAATAAGCTCTTATTCCAGAATAAAATTACATTTTGGTTATGGATATTGTAAAATAGGAGATTTTGAGCAAATATTCTTGAAACATTGGGTATACATAATAAATATAGTACCTTTATAATTTTAGTTTATATCTTCATTACCAATAAAGGTCTTAATATCCTTATTAGTTCTGCTCATTATCTGGTATAATATGGTATTTCGATTGCTAAGTCCCGGGTTCTTTATGCTATTAGTTAATTGTTACATGATATATATAATTGTTAAATTATCAAGTTCTCAAATCCTTATCGTTTGGGAAGCAGTACTGATTTTGCTAGGGAAAATGTTGCTCATACAGCTAAAATCAAAACTGTGAATTATCAATCAAAAAATATATTGAAACAAATTTCGAAAATTTTGACTATTTTTCACCATAAATACTTTCTAAAATATAATTTTTATCAAATAAATTTTCTCTTCTGAAAATAGAACACCCATTATAAAAAAAATTATTTTAACAATATGTTCAGTTTAGTTCTCAGGCGAATAAAATTTAATGAATTAGAGGAGGGAAACTTACTTTAATTGTCTATTAAAAAGGTAGGAAGTATTGTTTTATAACATTTTATAATTTTACTATCCTTATAAATAGCAAACTTTTGTTGAAAAGTTATCGTAGTCCAAAATGTTTTTTTTTCAACAGGGTGTAGTTTTACACACGCATCAATTAGATGGGTGAAATTGGAATTTACACATACCAAATATTTTCTAGATTTAGGATTGCCGCGTTATTTGAAATTTGAATGCTTTTGAACAAATTTTAAGACAAATTTAATATAAACAAATTTATTAGTAAAATGTAAAATTTTACTTTATTTTTTAAGTATTTTTTAAGTAAATTGTTATAGTTTATTTACTATATTATGAACATAAATAATATAGTTTAAATTTTTTTCCGCTAACTTATTACTTAGAAATTTAAACAAACACACAGCAATATGAAACCTGCCAAATCATCTCAATAAACTTTTATGCGATACTAAAATAGCTACATATCGTTATAATGAATCGTTTGACAGTATAATAATCAGCATCAGTAGTCTCTAAATTAGCTCTTATTAGCGGATTTTGTGAATTTAGACAGCTCTCTAGAAAGGCAGGTAATATCCTTTCCATTTGTTGGAAAACAGTATTAATATCGCATACCGTACAAAAGAAAGCTATTTTTATTTTTTTTTAAATATTTCTTACCATTACTACACATTTATATTATAGTTTCGCATCTATCGCCACAATAAAATAAAAACATAAATTTTAACATATTCATTTTACGAATCGCTATAAGTCTTAAGGCATACAATATCGACATTGATAATATGAAAAGTTAAATTGAAAAAAATATAATACAAATTCTCTTGATGACTCGTAGAACCATTTTTTTTTCTTTAAATTCAATTTAAACTTCCTGAAGAACACTGATGATAATCCAAATACCAATTTGATGTATGTATATATGCCTACCACATTTGAGATATAAATAAGAAACATTAAAATTCACACAAACTCATTGGATCTTCATCCATGCATATTGAGTATGCATATAAATACATGCATAAGTAACACTCTAGCATGTTTACGTATTTATATATACGTTTTTATCAAGTTCAGAATTTTTGATCTTTCGCTCAATGACGCGATAAATGCTATGGAGAATTTAACCGTTTTCTTCCTATATTATACATACTAACATACAGTATATTATCTACACATAAATTCACAAATTTTAGAATAATTTTCTTTTTATCTATTATCCTTTAAGTATGCCTACTCAACTTGAATAAGTTATTAGAACTTTTCCTACACATAATATAATAATTACATGGGTTATCTATGCAAATACATACGTATATATGTGCATATAAATGCGTACATAAAAATATATAGAATATATAGGTTACAAACAATAATGTATGAATAATATTGTATGTAATTTACAGAACATACAATAGCAATAAACATTGATGCCTAAAAATGTAATACATATATGTATATATAGATAATAAATGCTTATTCATTTAAATTTACAATTTATAGTCAAGTCGTCCTATTAATATAAAATAATATTCAGTATAATCTAGTCTACATAATATTATGACTATATATATATATATAGACTTAGGTTAATACTTGCTTTGATGATTTTTTATAGTTGGCAATTTACATTGAAAAGAATCACTTTTTTCGTACCATTTTTGTAATAATATGTACATATCATATTTACCTATACGCCTATACCGTCATTTATGTATTACCAGAAAAAAACCTAAAATAAATAGGTGTGATGAATTTTTAGTTTTTTTATATGTTATTTTTTTATGGCCTTTCATAAGTCTGAAAAGTATATTAATATGATATTATATAAAACTTTTCGAATTAATTCACCGAACGAATTCACCCTTCAATATTTGTCCAGAAAGATAAGTAAAACTGATATAGCATGGTAAAAATAAGTAAAACTACTGTTAAGATATGCAATTTTTTATAAATTCTATAAATTTTTGATACATTTAAATATAGCATGTACATATATATTTATACATATATACAGTCGACGTATAGAGTTATTGTGGAAACTTGATTACATACTCGCAGCGTATTAAAGTGATATACATACAATAAAACAAAGTTAATGCAAACGAATATTTTTAATTAATAGTTCTATAATATTAAAACTAATAGTTAAGCAATAGTTCTTTAATATCTAGAATTATAGATTAGACATTGCATCAATGCATACGATGTATCACTCATATCTCTGGTATCTTTGCATCTTCTAATTTGAAGAAATTCATTATGGTAAAGTATTTTTTATTTTTTATAACTCTCAATTATTCTCACGACATGCGCTCTCGACTCCCTAGTCTAGTCTGTAAACTGTGTGTGAAAAAAAAATGTTGAAAAGTAAGATTGTATTCATTAGTACAACTTATTGAAAAATACATGAGAATGAAAAATGATGTTTTGCCTAACATTTTCAATTTTGTTCTTTTTTTTTGATTTTCTTTTCAACCAATTTAGCAAAAGTTTTTGTGTTTGAAAAAAAAGTTTAGAATTTGTACTTTCGTTATATCAAAAAATATATCATAAATAAAGTATATTTTAAAGTTTAAAAAATTGCTATTTAAAGAAAAATAGTTTTAAAAAATTTGTGGTGTTTTGCTGTCTTTTCAGAGGCCCAAATATTTTACTTTCCAGTTCTTTTTTAAATCAATTGTTCTATAACAATAATAATAAAACATTAAAGTATATAATATTTTTTTTTACTATTCAACGTAAAAAAATACAAAATTCGATTCATCGGTTCAAAAGTTCATCGCTTGTATCGTAATATTCATTATACTATCTGCTATATTCATTTCCCTTTTAATGCAAATTTCTGTCTTTGATGCCTATTGATCAGGAAGCGGTTCTTCTTGGTCACTCATTTATCTTTCTTCTGATTAATTATTTAAATCTTATTTTTACATCTGACACCATATTGTGTGTTTCGTTGTTTAGTTAACACTAACTTTATTGAAATCACATCTTATAATAATCTTATAACTAATAATGACAACATGCAACTAAATACAACAATGGCAATACTGTAGCTTGCGACATTACTACATTTCTTAGGACAAAACTCGAAAGAAATTATATTTTTTCAGTTATTTTGACTTAAAAAATTAGACCCCAATTTTTCCTATGGTAAATAAGGGTTTGAAATCAATTTTACTATTCGCAGTGATGTCATAACTTTTAATATATCTAGACTTAGACTCTCCACATTAGTTTTATGATTCTGACTCTATTTGTAATAATAAATTTATAATATGCAATAATATCTCTGTTATTATAAATAATGTGTATAACTTAGTTTTCCCAAAGATTATATTCAGGGAAAACTATAATAATGATCACAATGCAAAAACCATTTTCTTTATTATAAAAAATTTAATTTGGAAACCTAAATGAATCGCTTAGTAAAATAAAATGAGCTCATTAATTATTGTAACTCTTGATCTTCGTATAATATTTGATAATATTACAAAATCATTGTCCAAATATCTGTGGAATCACTTCATTTTACAGAAGATGAGCAAAATGTTTGCATTCGAATAAAATATATATATTATATATAAATATATATACATATTACTTGGATGTAATTTTATTACATATTTATGCAAATTTATTTTTACCTATACCTACATACATCGAGAATAACATGATATATATATATACATTTTACTTTTCAACTTATATATTCTTATGTATGTGTACAAAATAAAAGTTTTCCGAAAAAAAATAATATTTTAAGTACAGTAAGTTGTATAATGAGTTTTCGCGTGTTAAATCACGGAAATGAGCAATATGTTAAGTTTCGCATGCTTTTAAAGAGAAATTGTGGGAAATTTTTCAAAGTTTTCTTCCGTGTTATTTCTTTTTAATAGATTTTTTTTTTGTTTCGTTACTTATAATTGCGTTTAAATTTACACATATTATTTATTCGAATTTCGAATAATAAATATATTTATATAACTAATACTTTTAGTATCCGGAAAAAACTTAAAATATACATTTTATAAATACATATATTTGAAATATAATATTTTATACCATATTTTAAAAAGTTCAATTAAAATGAATTATATATTATTACTATGTATGTACAAAGTATTGTTAAATTTCAATTTTTAATTAAAATAATACAAAACTTTAATAAAAACTTTAAAATTAGATTTTCATTGAAAAAATGCATATTTATTAAAATTTTGACTTTTTTTGTTTGGGTCGATCTCGATAAGCCCAACCACAAACTTTTTTAACTTATCAATCCCCGTCACAAATTATTAAAGGTTTTCTTTTTAACAGTATAATGTGAACGGCATTTTTTAAAAACAAATATTTTTTTATCATTTTTTATAAAATAATAATTTGTTAAAACATTTTTTGTTCTTTTAGTGTTTATTTTAGCGATTTCATGTCAGTCCCAATGTTTCTAATTTAAAAATGTTTAAAAATCAGATACAAATGTATTTTTCGGAGTATTGTTTCTATTTGAAGCCTATTGTTTTCGTTTAAAGTTGTGGCGCATTGTCAAATACTATTTGTTCAGTGTTATATTTATGTGTATTTTAACAAATAAATTAATAATATATGTTGATGTTCGTTGGCATTAGTTAATAAATATCATAAGACTCAAAAATTGATATAAACAAGAAAAAAAAATAAATTGATAAAAGAAAATCTAATATGATACTAACGAAATTTAGATTCTGACAATGTCATACAAACACATGACAAAAACAAATGCCCCATATTAATAAGCTCTCGATCGTTTTTTTTTTGTTCAAACTTTGACGCTGAACTTACGCTGCTATGTAATGTTAGGGTTAACTTGATTCTTTTTATTATACGATAAATTATACGATAAATTTTCAATGATAAGATATCACTAAACTGATCGTGTAAATGACCCTGAGAAAATAGAAAATTTTACACATTACTACGAATATTCTGCCTATATGGCAATTAAAAGTTTTCTAATCAAATAAAATAAATTTCAAAAAAAATAAAGATATGATAAAAATGTAAATTCGTATTTTTCTTAAATTCGAAATAAATACTCTAATGGAAGAGAGAAAAGGCTAGAATTTATTTTGCTTCAGTCATTTATGACGGGTTACAAAGCTACAGTATAAATATCATAATATACCTAACCTACCTACATACAAATACAATGAAAAATAAAAAAAAATTAAAACTCACATGCACTCTCTTATATATTTTGAAAATGGGATGGTGAATTTTTTAATTTTTTATTTTTTCTTATTTTTAGTGATATTATATTTGGTTTTTTTCACTACAATTTTATTTAATAATAAAATAACAAGAAAATGGCACAATATTGGCTTTATTGCGAGACATTCAGTGCAGAAAGAAAATATTTTTTGTTTCACTTCTTTTGTACTTTTTGCCAAAAATTAGAAAATAATTTTATGACCAGCTAATAAAAGAAGAAATTTGATCTCAAATACTAATATATATATATTTTGAATTTATAATTTCAATTCTTAAACATTACAACAAAACAATCAACTTCAAAAAATGATTCTCAGTTCCAAAAGAAATAACAACCATTTTTGAAGAGAGTATTAAGCAAAACTCATTATTCAAAAGCTTATATACTATAGACTTATAAACCTAGAATAGCTCTGAAATTTTCCTGAAGAAAAAAATATAAAAAAATGTTTATATGAATAAAAGCACTCAGAGAATATTTCACAAAAAAAAAACAATTCAAAGTCTTATTTCAAAGTTATTTATTTTTAACTTTTATGACACGATTAACAGTTCTTTAGGCAATAGAAACATTTTTTATTTTATATTTTTTGTTTACCTAAATAAGCCCAAGGCATCACGCTTCCCTATTTAAATATCAAAAGAAAAAGAAATAAGACTAACAGCAAAATATTTTATTTTCCCAATAGACGAAGGAGGTGGAGTAATCTTCAATTTATAAAAGAGGAAGCCTCATAATATCTTAAAATTAAATAAAGCAGACAGCATAATAATGAAGACAGTGTTATAGCTACATATATTAAATTCATTTTTCTAATATTTTTCACAAATTTTAGAAAATCAACATTGTTTGAATTAAATAGATTGATCAAAAATTAATTGTAAAATATAAAAAAATTTTAAAAACAACCTGAAATAATATTGCAATAACATTTTTTTCTTTAATAAAATTTTCAAAATAAAATGTTAATGAGTATTTTTACACTAGCATTCCTGTCGTTTTCTGTACTTGTTGTTTGTCTACAAAAGGGTTGAGAGGAAAAGAAGAAACAAAGCTATGGCTTTTCCAAATCATTCTTATTTCTGTTATTATTTTAAGTCTTTTACAAATGAATAGAAATTTTTTTAACAACCTACATTTTAATTTAAAATTTCGCATTTGAAAAAAATAATTAACTTAAAAATTTGTTAAATTAAATAATTATTTTTATTTTGTTTTTTAAATTATATTACAGAATCTTTACCTGTGTTTTTATGATGTAGAAAAACCTAAAACATGTTAATAAATGCATATTATATAAGAGACTATTGTAAATAAGAATCAGTCATTTTAAAAATGTACATGCATAATATTATTTTTTTGGTCTTACCTAAAATTAACGCGAAATTACAAAATTTAAATAAATAACAAAAAAGTGCGTTGTACAACATATTAAAAAATTGGGTTGGGGTCGAAATCTTATTTTTAAAAATCTTATTTCTGAAAATCTTATTTTTTCAAAATCTTATTTTCTGAAAATCTTATTTCTGAAAATCTTATTTTGTATATTTTTTTTTTTTCTAAATAGGAGCACATAATTACGCATACGGCACAATCTTAGTAAAAAACTGTTTTTAAAAAATTTATTTTATTTTGCCGCTCCCAAGCCCCCGCTACTCATTTATTGGAACGCTGTTTTTGCCGACTGCATGTAAACGCACACGGCACAGTCTTAGTGAAATATGTGTTTAAAAAAATTTTAAACACATATGTACCAAATCCATTTTGTGTATAAATTAAATTTCACAACAAAAAAAGATTAATATGGACGAGAAAAAAATTTTACAGGAAAAAATAAGATTTTCGGAGAAAAAAATAAGATTTTCAAAAAGTAAGATTTTCAGAAATAAGATTTTCAAAAAATAAGATTTTGAAATAAAAAGATTTTCAGAAATAAGATTTTCAGAAATAAGATTTTCAGAAAATAAGATTTCGTCACTATCCGTAAAAAATTATTTAATAAAAATACAAAATTGAAATCTGTAGATATTTAATTTCCATTCATAATGTAATAAAATAACTTCATAAATAGTTTTATCAACTCTATTTAATAGAATTCATACCAAGTAACAGTTCATTATATAAAATTTTAATTTAAAATAACTCTAGTCAACAAAATTTATATCAAGAAGTTGTCCGTTATTGAAAATATTGTTTTAAAAGAATTTTTGCTACCGTTATTAATATTATTTCATTTTCAAATCAATTCAGAATACTATTTTTCATTTTATGCACAAAAATTCATATTTAGAAATTATATTGTCTGCTATAACAATTCTATCATATAAACTCAGTAAATTTAATAAAAGAAAAAACACATACATTCCTGTAAATTAACAATATAGAATAAACCATATAAATAGAAAAAATTGGTTTAGCGCTGCAAAAAACTTTTAAAAAGGCTTTTGTTTTTTATTTTTTGTTTTCAGATGTCCGTTATTAAAAATTTTTGGCTTTTTTCTTAGAAATTTTTCATCTATATAAAATTTGTTATCTGTGGGATAATGTTAATGTACCTAACGTACACGATATGTGATGTATGGTATGGTGTGGGGTGTATTTTTATTTAATTTTTTATTTTCTCTTACTTGTGAATATAATTTTTATTGTATAATTTTGAATAGAATTGTTGATGAATAAATACAATATAATGTAGAGTAGATTACAGGGTAAAATTAAATACGTACCGTGAAGTAGAAAGACGAAAACGAATAGTGTAAAAGAGCCTAATATTGTTTTTAAATTTTTATATATTTTGGTGAATTCTTTTTTGCTTTAATTAATGCATATTATTCTTGTTCCTAATATAGACGCTGTTTTTTTTTTTGTGATAATATATTTTTCAACCTACTTGTATCGGTAGGTTCATATAATACATAATATAAGAAGAATAATCTAACGTTTTTATTTATCCCTTTCATAAATTTTACCCATTTTTACTACAATCCTGTACATATATTCTTGTACGTAGCTTCTTGAATCTTTTGTTTTTGTATTTTTATTTCCTTTCTTATAAGAGTATATTTGGTGCTATTGCTCTTTTTTTTGTTTACGCTTTTATTTTTTTTTTTGTGATTCAGTTATGTAATGCTTAAAAAAAAAATATAGTTATTCAGTTAAATAATGCTTAATTAAAAAATATTTAGGGAAAAAAACCAAATTTAACAAACACTCCATTCATTCATTTATCCTATATTTACCATTTACAACCATCTTAAATTTCATTTCCACTTTTATTTAATATCCTTGTTTAAGCGTTTAAGTCCTTACATAGTATTTATATAATATTATGTAGCATTTCCCCAACACAAGAAAGAAAATAATAAAAAAGTAAGACATTAAAACAAAAAATAATCAACCACACACACACAATCTATTTATTATATACCTTTCCTCACACAAAAATACAATAGGTACATTTAGAAATTTTATATGTTTTTTTACATGTAGATTTGTATGGTGTATACATTTTCTTATTGATAATTTTTATTTTATTTCTTTTTATCTGGAATGGTTTCAGTTTGAATTGAAAATCAAGTGAATTTTGACTTTTTTAAGAGGGTTTCATCATTTCCAAGTACACATACTTGTATGTATAGATGTATATATATGTATATACAAAATGTTTCATTGTTTATATTAAATATTGTATTCTAAATTACTTTTTCATTAAATCATTTCTCTTCATCCTTTTTCTTATAAGAATTTACCCTAATTGAATAACATCCACTTTACTATTCACGTTAACATATTATTATTATTACATTTTCTATTATTATTGACTTTTTTATTTGGTGTATTGTTTATTTATATGACAACATTATATGTAATCCAAAATTGTAGTCCAAGTCAAATTTCATATTATAGAATATAACTTTATGCAGTCTCCAATTATTGTTCTTTATTTCTACCTTCCATGAGCTGGAGAAATTTAAACTATGGGAACTAACTATACGTCTTATTAATGATAAAGTATGTAATACATTTCGGTTTTTTCTATTTTGTAAATATTCTAAATATACTAGAATAGATATTTATATAGTTTTCTCTCTTATTTATAATATCATATTGCGATTTCTTCTTGTTGTAGACTTGCTATTTCTACTTGTTGTCTACTATGATGTATATTTAACATTTAGTTTGAAACTTAAGTAATCAATCTGAAGAAGCTATGCTATACCTTTTCGACAACAAAACAAACAAACAAATAAAAAAATAAAAAATAAATTCTAACGTAGGTACATGAAAATATGACTTTTTATTTTTTTTTATTATTTTATTATTTTATTTTATTTTTTTTTAATAAAACTATTTAATAATAAATTTTATAAAATAATACCCAAAAACTGTTCAGAATAAAATTCTTCAAAAACAAAAACAATATAAAACAAAAAAAAACTTTTTGAAAGCTTGTTTTTTACAAGGGTTACACAGTTTTAGTAGCAACATTAAATGCACTAAAAAGGAGAAAATTAATTAGGTAGTTCAAGGTCTGTTAAGAAATGCTATGTGTGTAGTTCGATAAAATGTTTGTACCAAAAAAGCAAATATATGAACTTACCATGAATAAAAGCAAGCTCCGTAAGTCTAAACTATGTACTGATATTTTAAACAGTTATCAGGATCAAATGCAATAATTCATAAATAATACGAAAAAAAATTTTACTCAAAAGAGAATAGAATCGAACTAACACAAAATCTCTTATATTAATTTAATATCATAAAGCATTTTATAAAGCACGTCGATAATATACATGCATGTAGAGAAGAGAATAATAATTAAAAATTACTTTTTTTTTGTCAAAAAAATATTTTTTTTGTTATTACATTATATTATAAAAACAACATAAACAAACATAAATACATTATATATGTACATATATAAATACAAATATAACAACATTAAAAAAATTTTTTTTAAAAAATAATAATTTGACTCAAAACAAAATCGACAAACTCACACGACCTTGTGATATTAACATGACGCCTTAACCAACTGAGCTAACAACCGCTCAAAAAATTATTTCTCCAAAATACAAATATAAAAAAAAATTTATTTTGACCCCTACATCGCTCAATAAAATAAATAACAATAATGCAAGCTAAAAAAAAAAAACAAGTAAAAAATTGGTTATGCCAAGCTAACTTTTGACGTTATAAAGTGAGCGACGCCATAGTACAAGGTCTCTAAAGCTAATATTTTATTCATTTACAGGCTAAACCTTCCTTACGACATACTTTTTACCGCAAAAATATGGCAAAACATTGTTGTTGTTTTAAAATTTAGATTTGGTACAAACAAATCTTTATCCGGACTGAAAAATTATAAAAAACCGAGAAATTTTTTAAAATAAAATATTTTTTTACCCCTATATTTCTTATTCGTAAAACAATTATGTATATTGATTAATTAGCAAAGTAACAGTCTGATGCTATTTCATATATACCACATTTACATTTAATCAGAAAAAAATATCAATCAAATAATAAATAAAGGAGTAATAAAATAATAAATAAATAACTTTTATAAACAGAATTAATTACGTTTACATTAAATATTTTTTGAATTTTTAGTTTTTTAATTTTACCAGTTACCAATAATAATTTTGTGTATAGGTACATTTTTCATCTTTATCAAATTAACAAAAACATATTGCTCTTGTCACCACTATATGCTAGAATATTAAGGTAAACTCTTTATTTATCCATTTCTTTTAAATAATTATTGGTACTTCAAACACTGTAGGGAATTTTAATAATTTTTCAACTTTATATTTTTTTACATATTTTCCATGGTTATTTTCAAACATTGATTGTTTTGCTTGTTTAATATACGTACGACTACTACTACATAATATGCATGTTCAAAATTAGAGAGTTATTAAGTGTTTATATTTTTTGTTTTTGTTTAAAAAAATATTCTCAAAAAGGATACGGAACGGATTAAAAAGTTAGTTGAAATATTATGTAGGTACATTTAAAACGAAAATTACAACAATAGCAAAAATGTACGGGTAGGTTTTTTGGGTTTGCGTTTTTGGTTTTAAATCGAAATTTGTATTTCATACAATTTATAATATATATTATGTACATTTAGGG
This sequence comes from Argyra leucocephala, assembly GCA_963942445.1. Lineage (NCBI taxonomy): Eukaryota > Metazoa > Arthropoda > Insecta > Diptera > Dolichopodidae > Argyra > Argyra leucocephala. The sequence continues at coordinate 167,195,887 of OZ012679.1, forward strand.
AAAAATATAAAATTCTTAATAATTTTAAGTTGTTTGGTGGAGTAGTTTGTAATTACCTTGATGTTCACGGTTCTTGTATATACAAAAATTATTTTTATTGAAAATAAAATTTATCTTAAAAAGGATTGTAGAAGTCCCTCTTCACTCAACTGAAGGTTTAATTTCCACTTAAAGTAAAGTGGGTGTATTTATTATATTCAAAAAAAAATTTTCTAAAAGATACTATTTGTATGGAACTTATTCTCTTAATTTAGTTCAACCAACCATTTCTTTTCTCTTTTTATTTTATTTTGTTAATATTCGGTTTAGAAATTTAAAAGAGTTAGATATAAAATTATAACTTATAAAAATGGGATGCATTTTTTGTCAAAAAATCTTTTTGAGATTAATAAAGGCTTAAATACGAAAACAAGTTCAAATCATTTTCATTAAAATTAAAATTATTATTGACTCTACTCACCAATTATTTAAATTTACTTATGCTCATTGCTAACAAAAACTACAGCTTTTGATCTGTTTTTCGATTCAGATTTATCATACTATGGGTGGCACAGTTGCCTTTCAAACCTAAGGTTCCAGGTTCGATTTTCGATGAAATCAAAATACTTTATTTCAAAGGTTTTTCGATTGGAAAAATAAAATGCTAAGACGCTATTTAAGAAACCTTAGTTTCTGACAATAATAGCAGTTTTCCATGTTTAATAAGTTAATATGTTAGAAAAATTGATAAACATTCGAATAACATCGTATCCCACATGTATGAGTAACTAAAAAAATTGCAGTACTAAGTTGCTATCAAGAACATATAAAAAGTACATATATATTTTTCAATATTATCTTTTCTACGATCGACTAGTTATACAAGCAATTTAAAAATATTTATATTAATTTTCCGATCTATAGCTATAATATTATTACTTTTAAATTTTCGTTTAATTATTTTTTTTATTTTATTTTCCTTACTATTCGATTTTTTTTATTTCAAAAAACAAAAAAAAATTGTTTCTTTTGTTATTTTAATTTAATTCTATAAATATAACATATTTAAAATAACTACCTAAGTAAAATTGAAATGTTAAATCAAGAAATAAACAAATAAGAATTCAACATTGAAAAAAATTTCAATAAAAAAAAAGAAAATGGAAAAAAATCCGAAATTAACAAAAATTTTAAAAAGAAACAAAAAAAAAGTGAAGCGAAATTAATCAAATTATAAATTATGCTTTGATTGGATTGCTATGCTGTGCTTACAACATAAAAAATGTCGACTGCTAAAGACGTTGTTAGCAAAAAGATCCAGGTAATAAAATTTTTATTCATCCTAACTCGTCAAAAAGTGTAAAAAGAGCATCGACGTTGTGGTTCAACGACGTCTGTAGGAAAGCTATTAAAAAAATTGAGTTAGCATTTAGAATTCTCAAGACCAATGAAAGTGACTCTGGACATTTCTAAAGCTTTCAATCGAGGATGGTATAGTGTATTATTGTAAAATGTCAAGCTATAGGTTCCGTTTCTCTAAAATGAATTGAAAGTTTCCTTTCAAATCGTACATTCAAATCTTAGTTATGTAATAGTTTAGAAAAACCCATATAAAAAAGGACATTCACATAAATCTATCATACCTAATTTGAAGAATTTTATAAACACAGAATTAAATAACAATCAAAAATATAAAAAATTAATAATTTTCTAACACTATGTACAATTTATTTTGTTTATATTAATTATTGCTAATTCAAAATGAAATTTTGTTTTCTGTCTTAAGCATCAAACATCCTTTTCTGATTGCATCAACCATTTTTTCTTCTAATTTAATTTAATTAAATTAATACAACGGAATTTAACAAACCCAATCACAAAAATTCCGTCTTTTTTATCTCTTATATTCTAATTTAATATCGACTATCGTAATAAATTAATTACCTTATTAAAAATATAATCTACCCTCTCTATCACATTTTAAATAAACAAATCAGAAACCATTTTTATATTCCATCTTCTTCTGTTCCGTGTACATATTTCAGAAAAAAGTATCGCAAATTAAAAATTTCAAAGGTAATAAAAAAGTTTGTACTAAATTAAAAGAAAAAAATTAAAATTGGAAAAATTTACCTTAATCAAAATAACACAAAATATTTGTTACGAAATATGTCACATTTTATATGCACAAGACTTATTAAAAATTCAAGAAGTTTCCTTTCGAAGTTTCCTTTCCCCTTATATTGTTACCAAAAAAGAAACATTTAATTCCACCCAAAAAGATTTACCCATAGCTAGCATTCCAGAATTTGTTTTTTTTATAACAAAAATTGAACATATATACATACACATACATATATCTATTTGGCAAAATATTTTTCCTGTTTAGAAAACATTCATTATAAATTTTCATCAGGATATTCAAAATTTTTTTTTATTTTACCAATTCTTTTTCCTTATGTTCGGGGGCCGACTGTTATTTGAAATTAAACCGAGGAAAAAAACTTTAATTGATCAAAAGAAAAACCCAATTACATACACACCAATACACGAATTGAAATTGAATTCACCAGTTTTTATGTATATCTATCTCTGTCTGCCCAATTGTTTTTAAAATACAAATAAAAAAAATTATTTTTGTTTTTTAGAAAATTAAATTTTTCACTCAAAATTAACACAATAGTAGAAATCTATTAATTTTTAGATTGATTTAGGTTTTATTTTAGAATTGAATAGCACAAAAAAACATATTCTCATTTTTATGTTTCTAATTTCTTTTGAACTTATAATGAATGAAAATATAATTTATAATGATAATAAGGGCAATTTAGAGAATTTAATTTGAAAATGTTTGTATAAAATACAGAAAAAAACTCTAAATAAACTATTAAAATGGATTCTTAGAATTATGTGCAAATAAATGTTTGAAATTTTTGTGACTAAATTTTAACATTATAGTAATAACATATTCTTTTGAAGTATCGGTTATTAAATAAAAATCTTAGTTATGACTAAAAAATATCTAATTTAAAAAAAAAAATTATTTAAAAAATAACAGTATTATAACGGGTGAACTGTATTAAGTTTTTAAAATATTCTATTAGAATTGTGTTTCTATGTCACTAATTTATATGTACCTACTTAGCCAAATTTTATTTGGAATAAACTAGGTGAAATAAATTTGGTAAAATTATATTAAGATTTGACATTTTACTTTTATTCTTTTATTTATTTATTTATTGGGTAACTATAAAAAGCCCTGTATTGAAGTTAACCATATTTAATTTGACTGTATTTTTTGCCACATTGTAAATAGTTTATTTATCAAACAGGACACTTTGCAACTAATATTTATCACAAAAACTCACTTAACAATTACTAACAAATGCAAGTAATAATTATTATAAGCAAATGAAATTTTGCTTCATTCTAATAACAATTATATGAAAAATTTAATGAAGATCAAAAAACATTATTTAATAATTGATTTAAAGAAATGTATATTTCCGGAAAACCTAACAAAGCATCACTATTTACCCCAACCTTTTGGAGTTGTTTTGAACTAGATCAAAAAGATATTTCACAAAATTATGTAGAATCACAGAATACATGCAATTATTGACATAGAGGATATTTTATTTTATAGAATTATTGACGTGTTAAAAAAAGAAATCAAATTTGAAAAGGCAGAAATAAAAATTTATCGATAGATGAGAAAATGATTCCTTATTTTGCACATTAAATAAAATGAAACTGTTCTATTTAAGAAGGCTTAGTTCCTGACAATAGTAGTAGTTTTCCATATTTAATAAGTAGATAAATCTAAGTTACTGTCAAGATCATAAAAAAAAAAAAAAACAATTCCTACAAAATGTTAATTAAATCTAAGGCTATTCGATTAAGTGCTGGTGTTTGTGTTCTGCCGAAGCTAACTCTTTTAAACAGGAGCCAATACAACTATTATACAGTTCGACTACAGGAACAAGTTAAAAAAAAGTTAAAAATGTTAACCTTGCTGTTAGTTCTGTCAATATTTTTTATAAGTCTGCATTTCACATTCAAACCGTTTAAATATTGAAATATTTATACGCAGTTGGTTCCGCTGTAGTCATCTCCTATATAGCTCCATAGCTCAAAGCTCTTTATTTTTTTCTTATCTGCCTTCTTCTAAAAATATTTAATTACAATTAAGTTATATTTTATTCTCGTTTATTTTACCCCAATGACAAAGGACTTGGATATTGAAGCGGATCGAAAAAACTATAAAGCCCTTGTTAAATCGGGAATCGAGCCTGGGACCTTTCGTTTAAAATCAGACAGCTCTCTAACTACTGCGTCAGCATGTGATTATGTTCTTTTTTATTTTTTTATTTTAATGATTTAAAAAGGTTTTTAATTTAATGTACATAACACCTTCATTTTCCTTCCAAATTATACATCATATTAACAATGCAGCTATACTCTTGATATTCTAAATTTCAAGTTTTGTTATATTTTTCTTCTAACTTACAATTATAAATTGTACTTACCAATTTCAGTCAAGTTATTTAATTTCCTTTGAATATTTTAAAATTATTTTAGAGTTTCTTCGAACTTACATACTTGTTTCTTTAAGAGTTGATTTCAAACTAATCGTGCAAAAGTAAAAAAAAAACTTTCAAAATTTCATTAATTATTTGCAAATATTCTTATCTTTTTTTCTGTAAACATTCAAGTCTATGTAACTTTTTCTACTTTGAAAATTTTCTGTTTTAAAAGAAAATCTATAGAAAATGTTCAAATTTTCTCTTTCTAAGACAAAAACAAAACGAAAAATAAATTCGCAAATTTTTAAATAAGAAACGTTCTAACGAAGCAATGTTATAACAGAATTTTCACTTTACATTAAGTTTAAATGTGTCTTCTGTTAAGCTTGTAAGAATAATATTATGTCAATTGAGATTATTGCTTTCATTTTTATTCTCTGTTTTGACAATAAAAACATCAGAGCCAAAGTATATTTTTTTGATATTCTGACAAAAGTCTCGTCAAATTTTCTGTCACAAAATAATAAATCATTGCAGAAAACTTCAAAGGTAGTAATAATTTTGAAATAAAAAGACAGTAAAACACAAAAATACATAAAAAATACTACAATCAACATAAAAGTAGCAAATTTAAATGCAAAAAGCAACATTCATTATTCTATTGGAACATAAAGTACATGAATGAATTCACAAGAACATTCACGTTGTTCTAAAATTCAACCAGCCTATATAGTGACAGAAATAGCTAAATAACAAACATGAACATATTTCGGGTTATTCATGATTCAGCAGCGTAACATAAAAGAGAAATTTGATTTAACGAATAGGGACCAAAAAACAAAATGACATAAAAAGTTCATAAAAGACAACCAGCGTCACTCACATTGAAGTTGTCTAGTAATTCAATTTGCAAGTTGTGATTTTGTTTTTTTTTCATTTTTCAGTTTGAATGTATTTTACAATTTCATTTCTTTTCTCTCATCCACTAGTTCTAATAAACTTATTATTTAGTACGTGTACTGTAATATATAAGAAAACATAGATAACTTTGACGTGACATCCACAACATAAAACACATTACCTATTTATTACAAAGAACAACAAAATCAAAAAAATACATATACACATATAAACCTACAATTTCAGTTGATTCAACGATAACCTGTCAATTTATATTATGCTCATTAAGTTAAAAGTTGATGTACGTTTTTCATAGTTTGTTGTTTCAAATTATTCCAAGTTATAAAAAAAAACAAAAATAAAAGTCAAGTTAACCATAAGGATTAAATGTACTTACTCTCCAGAGGTTTCGAAGAAAAATGAAAACTAAAATAAAAAGAATATAAAATTTTAAATGTAATACTGGAAAAAAATTTTATAAGGAAATACGGCGTATTTTTTATATTTTGATATTTTACTCAGGAGAAAAAATACGAGTACCTATATGAAAAAAACGAAAGCAAAAAAAAAGTTTTCATCAAAAGAATACAAAATTTTCAGTTTTGAATTAAGCAATCATTACCAATAATAGAATTAAAAATATTAATACATAATATGTATACCTAGATAGATATACATAATTTGTATACATTGTTAGAAAATTATGATAAGGAAGTTGTAAAATTTTAGATGGAGAAAATAATTAAATTTAAAATGAAAATTTGTTTCAAACTCAAGAATATTTGATTCTGATAATGCTGTAAATTTTTCAAAGTTTCACTATTAACTCAGAATTTTGTAATATATAAAGATTTTGAATAATAATTTTTTATAAGGCAAAGTTTTGTAAAAGAATTTTATCAAAATTAAAAATATATCTTGAATACAAATTCAATTTTTCTACCTTCAATATATTTATAAGAATAATAAGAATAAACATTTGTTTAATTCATTCAACGTCCTTTACAAAAATAAAATAAAAAATTTTTTGAATAACTTTTTTGATAAGATACGGCCTTTAATACGTAAGTATCATTTGGCTAGGATAGGGAAGAAGAAAAGTATGATACAAAATTAAAATTGAGTTGGAATAAAAAATGATTAATGTTTGTTTTGAATTTCTGGAGATTATTATTTTTTTGGACTGTTATTGTTTGACTGTAGAAATACACCGGAAAAGATGTGATTCCACATTCGCGAATCTCGAACCATAAGCAAATTTCTAAAGCTGTTTATCCTCCACTTAAACTTAGGATAATCTTAATTCAATTGACAGTTTTGAAATTGAGACGGTAAGTGGCTGATGTTATTTTTCTTACTAAAATTATTAAAGGAAACAATATTTCTCCGCAGATTCTGATTGTCCGCACATTAGCATTGATTCAAATAATCCCCTACGTAAAACTAATTTATTTACATAAAGCTTCAATAGGATCAATTATATGGTAATAAAGAACTAATTCATAGAAAAACTCGTAATAAACACAGAAATTATTAGTCTCATTCTGTATTCTCATTCTGTATATTATCTCACTCACTCTCGTTTTCACCTAAAATTCTTCATTCACCCATTGACTTTGCACTTTCCAAATAAATTCCAAGACTTTAATCTACAGTAATTAAAATATTTGTGCAATTTATCCAATGTATTTAAATTGGTTATAAATTAACTGTTTTTTAGATTGAATTTCTTATTTTGTATTTTCAGAGAACAGAGTACTGATGTTTGCGCTAAACTAATAAATAAATTAATAAATTCCAGTCCCTAACTTTTCAACTATTTTTTTTCAACTAAAATCTTATTTACCTGTTTTTATCACTTTTTATTAATTTTTAGTTACATGATCATTAAATTTCATAACTTAAATATTTTAAGAAAACGAAAATTATTAACTTCAAGCCGGAATGTCTTTCTATGTATAGTATGACGTGAATAGTATGCTTATCACCTTTATGGAGTGAAGTGTTTTTTTATTTTTAACTTTTATGAAAATGTTAAAATATTCCATTTCATACTTTATTGAAATATTATTCTAATACAACATTAATTTTTTATGGTAAACTGAAAAAAAAACACAATGATTACTCAATTTGAGAGTACAACAAGCTCCTGTATGTATTATGATGGATGTATTGAAGATATGTTGAATTTTATAAAAAAAAATTTATATGTAATTTTTTTTCTTTATTTTTTGTTTTTTGCTGTTTTACAAAAAAAAGGATAAAAGATACAACAAGAATTTAATTTTCTTTTCAAAAAATCTCAAGAATATGATATTTTTATACATCTAGCCTTTTCATGAGGACATCATCCTCATATTATTGTGCATTTTTTTTCAATATACCTTATAACATTCTCAATATATACATACATACATACACACATTATGTCATACAAATCAAATTTCAAAATCATTTCAAAAATATGAAACAATTTTTAACTTCTAGCATGTTCATTTTATTCGTATAACATTGCAAAAAGGTTAGAAAATCCTTAAATGTATTAAAATTTAAGAGTTAACTGTTTTTGTTTTAAAATAAAGATAGATTTTTGTGAAGTGAAAAAACAATATCGCTTTTATTTCATCTAAAAACAACAATTTCACATATTTTTAGGTTCCTTTGTTTTGAAAATTCCCTTTTGAAAATTAAATAATTTTCTTGGAATCAAAATCCAAATTTTTTATACTGACGGAGGTTTTTAATGTGTAATCCAGTTCAAATTTTATTTTTTTCTTCAATTTTTATTTTGATTTTACTTACATACATATATTCCAATTCTCTTAAGGCCATAATAAAACTTAAAAACAAGACAAGAACAGAATATAAATAGCAACATAACTCATTTATAACATGAATCAAAAATATAAAGGATCTCGTAAGCTTTCTGTATTAAACAGTACCCAAAAAATATGTTTATTCAATGATATTTGCATTTTACCTTCCGATTTATAAAGGGCTTTTGCTTGTTAAAAAACTAATTTGATAACAAAATCAATACATTTTGTTGTCAATTTAAGTAGTTTTATATTTAAATATGTTTACATGATTAATTTTTTTTATTTATTTTTATTAGAAAATAATCTGTAAATCATGTAACTTGAATTTCGTAAAAATTCAAGTATATTTTATCTTTCGTAGAGATTTTCCATTAATATCTCATACGTCGACGTCCAATAATTCTAATAGGATATAAGAATTAAACTTAGATATTTAATTAAATTTTCATTGGAATAAATTTAAACTCTAATTTAAGTAAGAATACTTAATTTATATATTTAAATGTAAAAGGTTCGTCACGATATCCCGACAAAAAAAAAACAATTCAAAATTCCGATTCTCGATATCCGGCAAAGTAACACCATTTTTCTATAATTAAAAAAATCTTATGAAAAGCGGGTTTTACTTCAACAAAGATGGAATTTTAATTGGCCGAATTTTATAAATATTTTAATACGTTTCTCTATAGTGGTAGCACTTTTAAGCTTTTTTGATTGAATGTCGTGGCTATTTATAATGTACAGGTGATGGTTGATATAATTTAAATGCTGAGAGCTTTTGCAGTAGCTTTGAACACAACAATGAATCGTGAAATCACAGCCATGAAATGTTATGTTATTTTTGGCTTTTTGTTGTGAATTGAAAACTTGATATCCTATTTCAATAAAATCTTTAAAATTTAGTTAATTTTTTTGTGTATATTATTAGTAATTGAAGTATGTTATTCTTTTTATTATCATTTCATTACCACTAAAAGTACGTTAACTTATAATCAATATGAATAAATTTAAAAAAGCAAAGGATTTGAAATAAATTACATTTAAGTTTTTTTTTAATACAATAAAAATTAAGAAGTATAGTAGTTTGAAATATGTATAAAATGAACGTGAATATTAAATTAAGTTTCTTGATAGTATATTAAAGTATTTGTTAAAGCTTGTTTTTTTCTTTTTATTTTATAGTTAAATAAAAATGTTCATATAAATAGAAATTTTTTGCAACTTGTAAAACAATAACACAATTAATAATAAATCAATTTTTTCAATTTCCTCATTTTTTAAATACATTTTAATATTTTTTTTCACAGGAAATCACGGTATCAGATCACAGTTATACACAATGCAACAATATTTTTGTTACGTATTGTTTGCAATTTTGATTCTATTCGCAAACATTAACAATGGTAAGTGAAAATATTATATACATATAACATTTATTCACATTAGCATATAACTTCTTTTCTACTGCTTCTAGCTTCTACCTATATTATATAGATATGTATATTTAAAAAAATTATTGTGCAAAAATAAAATTTTATTGTAATTGTATTATATCTACTTTTGTTTCCTTTCACTTTCTCGTTCTCACTAGCCACTCTTACTATACATAATTCTTTACTCATAACTAAGTATAGTGCATCCTGCTTGCTTTTTTAAGTAGGACCAGGATGATTTTTTTTCTTAGTTCTTTCAAAAAGAAAATATTGTATGAGTTATTTATTTTAATATAATTTGGAAAAACTAATATAAACCGTTCGTTAAGATAAAAATCGTAAAAGTTATATCTGTCTAAGGTTCTATAAGCGATTTCGTAATGATATTTACTTATATTGTATTTTTTGTTGCATATGGGATGAAATAACCAAACCCCTATAAAAATGTATTTCCGCACTTTCATAACAAATACCACAAGATTATTGTTGAAATTAATGAATCTGAAATTCATTTAAATTTATGTTAACCTAATGCAGAACAACATTACGAAATATGAAACTTAAAGTGTTACGTAAACAAACCATTTTTTTTTCTAATTTAAGTTTTTTTCTCTTAAAATTATTCTATATCCCTTTCTCTCTCTTTGTGTCTGAATAAAAATCATCTTCGTACGTGATCAACCAACCCAACTAACAGTTATTATAATGGTATAATAAACAACATTACTAAATTTTCATGAGTTTTGTTTATTTTCTAAAAAGTCTTACTTTTTTATTCATTTACTCTTAATGTCCTTAGACCTTTTCATGAATTAATCCCTTTAATTTTCGTAAAGAATTTAAATTTTGTTCCCATTATTATCAGATGACATGTCACTTTACCGATGCTAAAATATCATTATGTATTGTATATAAAATTGATACCTTTTATGTTACTGTAACTCAATCTTCATCAACAATTTTTATGGGCATAAAATAATAAAATAGCCCCACAAGAGCAAAAAACTGAAACAATAAAATACAAAATTTAGCAAAAAATATACTAAAGATATTGCAAAACTATTGAACCTTTTTTAAAAAAAAAAAGAGGCGCACAATGGTATGAATACGAAAATAAAATACACGCTCACATATTTAATATGTTATAATTTATAGTCCACATATTTTTATTTCAAAATTCCTGAAACATTTTTAGAAAAATCGCATTTTTTCAATTTTACTTGCTAAACTTTATTATAACATCAATTATATTAAAAGTTGAATTAAAAACAGTTTTTAATATTGAATATAGGTAATAATTATAAAAATTAATGTAAAAATCAAATATAAGGGAACAAAATACACAAAATTCAACAGTGAAACAGAATGAACAAATAACCAACAAATGTTGAACGTAATTAAAATATTTTCTAAACTATTTACAGAATAGTATCGCTAATAGTATAATTAAATTGCGTTGAATTAATATGGAGAATAATTTATGATTTTGAAGAAGAATTATTTCGTTAATCTATTAATAGCTTTGTCTATTAATAGGTATCAATATTAAACTAAAGATAAAGAAACCAAAAATGTTGATACGCTATGGACGCAGCCAAAGAAAAAAAACTACGAGAGAAGATATAATAATCTCCACGATTATTTTTCGGTTTTTCGAATTACTTCTTATCAAAATTATAAGTTTTTTTCTTTTAATTTTTGTTACTTTATTGTACTAGTTGTTATATTTTCTTTTAATAAATTTTGATTCTGGATCATGAATATATTTAGGCGAAAATTAAAGAAAAACAAATAAAAAACCGAACCTACATGTGGAAATGTGATATTTTTTTGCTAAAATCAGTTGAAAAAAAGATATTCTTAAATATTGCAAGTAATATCATAAGTATCATCACCACCATCATTTATTCTTTTGACTCTCTATAGTAGTATAACACAGCTTAGTTATTGTGGGGCTTTAGTTTCCAGAATCATTATTTTCACAAACTCAAGTAGTTTGTGATTTGTCTACCGTTGGTATTCTATACTTAATATCCCTTTCATCTATCTAGTCTAGCAGATGAGACGAATTTTATCTCCCATAGAATTTGAACCTGTACTTCCCAAACTCTTATTTTGAATTTTTCTGCCATCCTTTACCAGTTAAACTATAAAGATATCATAAGAATCAAGTAATTTGAAACATAAGTTTACCTTTATAAACAAAATTTATCCCATTTTAAATAAATTTATTTATTTATATTTTATTTTTATAATTATAATTCATACTCTTATGTTGTTCTCATTTGTGTCTACTTAATATACATAAACAGGTAAATCACAATTACATAGTTCATATATGACACAACACGATTCTAGTAACACACAAGAGGTAACACCAAAATTTTTATCTAGAGGACATTTGTACAAGGTTATAATAGGTGAAACGATAGAACTTCCTTGTAAAGTTCAAAATTTAGGTTCCTATGTATTATTATGGAGAAAAGGTACATCTGTATTAACAGCTGGAAATTTAATGATAACCAGAGATGCAAGATTTCAAATAGTAAATGATTATAATTTACAAATAAATAGTGTTAAAACACAAGATGCTGGTGATTATATATGCCAATTGGGTGATCAAGAAAATCGGGATCAAGTTCATACTGTAGAAATATTAGGTGAGTTGAAATTGTTAAAAAACTATTTCTTGTTTATACCTACACTAAATGTTTTAATTAAATAATATGTATAGTTAAACTGATGATTGCTTGTAAATGTAAAATGAAATAATATATTAGTAGTTTCTTCTGTATATCTAGATGTACTCGTAACAAATTAACATTTTTGTAAACGACTTTTCTAAATTTCTAAATTATATTATACACATAATTAAATTCCATGAGATAATATTTTAAAACACTAATTAGTATATTAAACTGAAAATAATATTTATGAAATATTTATAAAACCAAATTTTATAAACAAGTTTTATCTCATCTAACTGTACTAAAATATCTCATTTAAAATGCAAGTTACCTTTTATAATTTTTATTATAGTATGATATTCTCTTAACAATTTTAACAATTTTATTCTTTTCTATTCTATATTAAAAATACTGATAATATTTTAATGATCAGTTCCACCTACATTAAGAGCTTTGCCACATAATGGGCAAGTGACAGCCAGAAAAGGAAGTACTGTAACATTAGAATGTAAAGCGTCTGGTAATCCAGTACCAACAATATATTGGTATAAAAAGGACATGTTTTCGGGTCCAACACATTTATCGGATAGTTCAACTTTAATATTAGAAAATGTTGATAGGCATCATGCAGGTATATACCAATGTTCAGCTGATAACGGTGTGAAAGAGCGTGTATCTATGGATATTCAACTAACTATATTATGTAAGTAAAATTTTTTTTTTATTTTAGTCTTCAACTTTTACTATTGATTTAAGTCTGTATAGTTGAAATTTGAAAGAACACCTGTATTATCCAACATACTTTAAACAAAATATATATTTACGATAACATAGTTATTTTATTAAATAAGCAATAATTATTTTACACTTTAAATTATTTTATGAAATTATTTTATGTTTCGAATGCACTGCTTTTAATTTCCATTCATCTTAACTAAATTTATAAAAATTTTCCACATCTGATTACCGATTTGAAGTTTACCGACAATTACAAAATCAGAACGTACTTAAATACGTTGATTCATATGTCAACATACATAGTTTTATACGAAAAATCAGTTGAATTTATTTATTGAATTGAAAAATGTAAAAAAATTTATGATATGCACAATTAAAAAAATTTCATATAGTTATCAAAAAACTCTAACTTTAAAAATAAGCGGTTACTTTACACATTGTTTTGTTTTCTTTCTAATCTTTTTTTTTTAATTTCTAAAACAATAATTGCTATTTTTTTCTAATTAAAATACTCTTGAAAAGAAAACTGGAAATTGGAATAACGCTTACTAATCCATTAATACATGCTTATGGTTTCCCTCGAAACATTTTTTTTTTACTTTCCAACAACGAAAAATTTCTTCAATTTTATTTTTATATCTTTATGCTACCGCGAACCTAATTTTCGATTTTACCAGTTTTCTTTTTTATTTGTTAGATTTTATTAGAGTGATTACATTTACTTTGATATTTGATTGAGAATTTTCTATTAAATATCGATTTGCATTGTTAGCAAATTTTTTTTTTTATATTTTTATTTTTTTACTTTAATTCGTTTTAACTCAAAGCCATTAGAAAAAGGCAAAAATTGTTTATTTTGATTTTATTATACTCGTCAAAAAGAGAAGTGAAGAAAAAAATCTATATAATAGACAGAATAAAATATTATATGACTTTATATATAAATGGAGGAAAAAGAAGCATTTAAATTATTATAAATACACGAATAAAATTTAATGATTGTAATAAACTTCGATTCATTTTAGAAGATATTTTCGTAATTGCATTTTTAAAGATTTTTCGATTTACAAATTATCGGTAACGGACTAAAGATGTTTTTCTAATATTTTTCGCCTTTTTTTTAATTATTTCCTTTATTTTTATTATTGTTATTATTTTTATATAAAAGTAGAGTCTTATATTAGTACATTCGAAGTTTTACATTCCGTACATTTGGTGGATTTATACTCTTTCTGAAATTATAATACCTATAGGTTTCACTTAAAACTAAAAAGTATAAAACAAAATAATAATGTAAAAATAAAAATTTTTTAAATATAATTTTATCGAAACCAAACTAGACTCCTTAAAAGTAAAAAATAAAACTATTGGTGGATGTTGAGCATCTAGAACTACTATAAGATAAAACACAAAAGTATATAATGAATCTTGCTGGAATATTGTTACACATATCATAGCCGAAAATCGTTGGTATATGTTACATTCCATATTGTATGCTTAAAATATTTTACTACGTCACAAGTTTCAAATTGTATAAAGTGGATTTTTAAAACCGTACGAGAAAAATTCTCACTTATCTCATTAGCTCATTAGTCCCAAATCCAGCAAAATAAGAAAACAAAATAACAATTTTGTACATAATGATCTAAAAAATTGCTGGCACATTTCTGCTAGACATGCAGTATTGCAGAAATTTAGTAAAATTTAAGTAAAGTTTTAATTTCGAATAATTTTCATAAGGGGGAGTGATGTAGCCACCCTGTACAGCGTGTACCATACTTGGTATGCACAGTACAGGAGAACTACATTACTCTCTCACTACCACATTAATATATTTAATGAAAAATAAAGATTAGAAGATCTAGGTATGTTAGACGATGATGGTGTTGGATGGATTTTCTGATGATGGTGTAATAACCGAAATCGATTAGCATATTCAATAAAACTATTGAAACATATGCCTAGAGTTTTTAAGCTTTATTTTTAATAATGTTTCACCTAGAGCCTAAGGCATTTTCTATTAAATATAATATTTAACGACTTATATATGACATTATGAAAAGCCTTTCGTATCTAAAAAATTTTAAAAGGTAGCATTACTTAAAGTTTCGTTAATTTCGAATTGTAATAATAATATAAGTTATGGGAAAATCAAAACCAACTAAAATTGTATATATGTATTAACAAAAACGATTACATTTAAATTGTAATAATGTATACATAGTACAATTTTATCAAAAAATCACTTTTATAATCTTAATGAATTCAGCTATGTAGAAATATAAAATTTAACTATTGAATATAAAACAAAAGTTAATATTAAAACCTTTATTTAATTATTTATTTATTTATTTATTTTAACAGTTGATCCTACAGATGAATCTGCAGGCCAACTTTATAGGTCCTTTTCTCTTTCGATATGTTGGCCTTTTTATTAAATTATATTAATTATTTGGTATATATTTTTGTATATTATATATATTTATATTATTTTTATTAGTTATATTATATCTTTATAAATTATTAAATTATTTTTGAATCGATGTGGTTTTATTGAAAATTATATTTTCAGTAATTTTCACCATTTGAAAAATTTTTCGGTTCTCACGGGGTTTGAACCCGTGCTCCTCGGTCGTTACATTACTACACTCGAGTGGTTTACCACTCGGCTATCGATATTTAAAAGGCCACAATATTTAAAAAATGTACATCGTTTTTATTTAATTAATGTTTTTTACTAAGAAATTCCTTTTGTTAAATACAGCACCACCGGAAATTACAGTTGAAAAATCCTGGGTTCATGCAGCTGAAGGTTATGATATTGAATTAGTTTGTACAGTACATGGTGATGTCAATTCCGAGGTAAAAATTTTAACAAAAAAGTAAACCAATTTTCATCTTAATTTTAGTTTTACAATATCCGAAAAAAATATGAAAATTTAAAACTTGTTGCACATCTATACATATTTATTTATAAGATATATAATATTTTGTATTAAAACTTATTTTTTTTATACAAATTTTAGATGCTTTGGTATCAGAATTCTTTTCTTTTGGATCCAACGGATCGAAGATCTATGCACTCACGTGATGATAGATATAGTTTAACAATACGACATTTTCAACATTCTGATTTTGGAAATTATAGTTGTGTTGCTGATAATGCATTGGGTAGAACAAAAAAATATATTGAAGTATCAGGGCGACCAGGTCCAGCTGAATTTATTTCACCCGCAACAAGTGGAGCTTTAGATCACTATAACATGACATGGACAATTGAATCAATACCACCTTTAGAGGAAATAAAAATTTTATACCGAAGATTGCTGGTAATTAAATAAAAAATTTACGCTATCAATATATAATTATATTCTTTAATTGGTTTTGGGGTTTCCTTTCACTAATAATTTTTTAATATTTATAAAAAAAGAAAAACAAGTAACGATAGGGAACAATGAAGCCTTGGTCTCGTTCGATGTTAAAGCATTATTTACAAGCATACCAGTGAAAGAAGCCATATCTAAACTAGACAACTGGTTAAATGAAAAAAGCAACTCGAATGATTGCAGGAAAAAAGTAAAAAGTTACATCACTCTACTTTCAATATGGATCAATGAAAATTATTTCACTTTTAGAGGCGAATACTATAAAACTACAGAGGAACTGCCATGGATAACCCTCTCTCTCCGGCTTTAAGTGAAATATTCATGAGTCATATTGAAGACCGAATAGAGGAAGAGGGACTTATGCTGAGAATTTGGATGACGTACGTAGATGATATCTTCGCAGTAGTATCAAAGGATAAAATAGAATTGATATTAGATCAACTCAACCAAATTCATGAAAACATAAAAACTATAGAGAGGGAAATAATAAGGAAATACCCTTTCTTGACATAAAAATAATAAATAAAGATGAAGCCATAGAATTTGATATCTACTAAAAGATACTACTACCCAACGAACCATCCCCACGGAATCAAATCACCCACATGGACGAGAAATGGCAGCATACCATACGATGGTCAACAGATTGGTAACTATACCATTAGCAAAGGCTAACTTTAAAAAGGAAAGGCACTACATAAAAGACACGGTTAGGAAAAATGTTAGACGATTGATAGAAGAAATCATATACCTAATGATAAGGAAGAAACTGCGCCGCATCGAACGCAATAACATAACGAATTCATTCCAACAAAATAAAGATGCTGAAAAACCTAGAAGGCTTTGCATAACGCACTCAACATTCACCGATAAATTGAAGAAAATGTTTAAGAAACACAATCTGGAATTAGTAACATCTAGCAGAAGTCAAAAAATTATAAGTATACTTGGATCAGCAAAGTATAAAAAGGAGATGGAAGAAGTTAACGGCATACGTAAAATATCATGCCACAATTGTACAAAAGTATATATAGGGCAATCAAAACGGTTAATTACGGTGAGATTCCAAGAACACTTAAGGGAAGCCGAATCAGAAAGAATAAGAGGTACTACCAATTTTAGGTCGGCAATTGCTAAACACATAATTGAGGAACACCATAAAATTGATAAAACTAATTTATCATCAATAAAGGAGGTACACAAAATAAGCAAACTAGACACATACGAGAGTTTAGCAATTTCGAGGGTACAGGTAGACGACAGAAGGAATAATGATTCAGGGAATGGATATTTACCGCAATTTAAAATAATTTGAAAAAGTACAGGTAAAATAGATATTTAGTACGGAGGGAATAGGATATAAAAAGACAAAAATGAATTAATATATACAGTTAGTCACAAGCACTGATGAAAGGAAGTATGTTGCTTCCGAAATATCGATATTTTCAATCAAATATTAAAAAATTATTAGTGAAAGGAAACCTGTCAACAATTAAAGTATTTAATTTAAATTATCACTAAAAATAAAATTATACATTGTTAGTTTTACTTATTTACTTAGTTCCTTTTTTTGAGTTTTTAAGCTTTCAACCTAATTGTATTTTTTTATGTTATCCTCATGATCTTGACGTTTGGATGAATGTCTCTTACATTATGATTCTTACAAAGCTTTCATATGTCAGGTTCGTAGTTTCCATACAACTCCTAGTACCGATCTGGAATATTTCAAAAACAAATTGTTTTACAGACATGGACATTTTCATTCAATACTCTTTCAAAGATAATTAAAAACGACTGCTATCGATTTCAAAAATTTGGTCTAGTTCGTGTCAATGCCATACAACTCCCATCAGGAATGTTTCAAAAAATAATTGTGTTACAAACATGAAAATTTACACATAGGTACACGAGTTTACACGATTTATCAACCGTATAAACAGTAATTTTCATTTTAATGTTTATTTGTGATTCTAAATTTTTTTTCTGCTCCTACAAAGCTTTTACATCTGACTTTGTTCTGCGCTGAGTGTTTAATTTCACTCCTGGTTCTATTGTTACTCCCGAATTCTTTATGGACTGATCTGCGCCATGCATCATATATTCTAAGTTTCGTGTCACTGGCGATATTCGGTTGTCTTCACACATCCCATATAGTCTTCTAAAGTCATTCTTTTTCATGTCATTGTGTTTATCAGCGAGAAGGGCTATGTCATAAGTATTCTAGTCTTCTTGTAAGAGTCATATTCTAAGTCTTTTTGTCTTCTTGTAAGAGTTCATTTTATCTCTTCGGCTGCGGTTGTTGCTTTCTTAATAACCTCGTTAAGTACTGTGTCGAACAGGAGGGGATAGTGGGCACCCTTGTTTAACTCCTGTTCTGAGCTTTATTATGTTAATCATTTAACCATTGTGGAGTATTGTTGTTTCTGCGTCTCCGTACATGGTCCTTATTGTGCTAATTATCTTGTTTGGTATTCCCTTGCTTGATATTTTAGCATAAATTAAAAGTTATTGAGGTGTTTGATTCCAACAGAATAATGTCTCACTCAGCTATTTTTGGCATTTTAGTACTTTTTGAAACACGTGAACATTGATATCAAATTACATGTATTTTAAATTACATGTAAGGTATACATGTATATTTTTTAATAATACTTTTGGATATGTATACAGTATAAGTATACAGTATACTTATGTATATTGTTATGAAGATCTTTATCAACTATGTACTTTACAAATATTTAATTAATAAATTTCAATATTTAAAAAGCAACACTTCAACAAATATCAAACTGAAGACCACAATAAATATTAAACTGAAAAGTAACAACTATTATTTAAAAATAATAAAAACTCCTCTTACCTTACAGCAAAAACTCAAAATGTAAGATTTCAAAGCCTATTATTATCTAAAACTCTATATTTTACCTCGCGAGTACCTCAAATAAGCCATTTAGGCCCAATCCTTTTCAATATATTTATTGCAGATATCTCCAGAAATTTTGATGGTGTTAAGCATATTGCTTTCACCGATCATCTTCAAATCTACCAAACTATTTTATAAGAATAAAAAATAAAATGATGCCTAACTTAACAAATAGGTTAATTTATGTGGCGGATATGCATCAGCACCATTTAAGAAATAGTTTTGATTTTCGATTAAACTTTTTAATACCTCTAAAGCACAAAATATGTTGATTTATAAAGGACTAAAACTTTTTATATAAACGGATCTCGGCATACTCTTAGCTTAGATGAAAAACTTTCACCTAGTTTAGACATGCATTTATGCGACTATCATCTTTATATTTAGTTTCGGTTTCTAATAGATCAACAAATATAACAGTTTATATACAAAAATATTAAAACAACAAGGATGCTTTCAATTACTCTTTTCGTCCTTAAACGATAAGATGCGCCATTAAGGATATATATTTTTGGAAAGCTGTTAGGACCAGGTATGCTTCAGATATAGTCTGTTGGTTATACGCAGGTTCAACATTAGCTTCAGAATTCCTCAAAAGTATTTTTTTTTCTATTCGTTATACATGAATATACTGGCTTACCTAGAAGTATTAATGTACAACAAGGATTCTGACAAATTCACTTTTCCATTTTAATATTTTCTTTGTATTTATATTCTTATTCGTTCTATTCAAATCGCGACATAATATTATGTCATGTGTCTCTGACAATTATTGTGAAATTTGGTTTGAAAACGATAAGAGCGAAAGGAATTAAATATTTTATTTTTCGTCTTGCATTCAAAGCGAGTTTTTATTCTTCTTTATATTCTCATATTAAGGTTTTCTTTTACTAAATGCAGACAATAAAAGAAAAAAATTAGCAAAAAAGGATATGACAAACAAAAAAATAATCCTTAAACAAACCTGAATTTGCATATTAAACAAAACTACTTCCATGTGAATTCGATTTGCATTAAAAGCAGAAATCACCATGATAAAAATGAAAACCATAAAAAAAATACCAGCATTAAATGGAATACATAAGCCATTATACAATCAAAATGTTTCTTAAAGCAAGCCGAATAAAAAAAAAATTCAAAACTTTATCAATTCAATTTGAATTCGTTTCATTCCTATTACATATGTACCTTTCTAAACATTTTTATTTCAAACCAGTCGACTGATTAAAACTGTGGATATAATATAATGGAAGGTTTTTGGTTTGAGAAATTTTCTGTTTTGTCTGCTGGTGTAATGTATAGATTTTTTTTTGAATTAAAAAAATCGTGTCTTATATTTACTATTGAGTCTATGGCAAATATAATTGTTTTGTTATTTTAAAATGAGAAATATACTGTTTTTTTTTAAAGCTGTTTTTAAGGATCAATAAATTCAATAAGATAGAAAAACAATATTTTTATTTTTATCCATTATTGATCAAAAATCTAAATTTATATCAAGCATTAAAATCTAATGAATTTACTATTAGACTTCCACACCTAATCATGAATACCCTTATCATAGTCAGTGTAATGCAACTTGTGGGAAAAAGTAGAGGTAGAGCAAAACTAATAAAAAAAGAATATAAAATATATCAGACAACATTAAAAAAAAATAAAAAAAGACACAAAACTAAAGGGTACAAGTAACTCAACTCAATAATATAATATTCTTTTATATTTAGATATTTAGTATGTGAATGGGCCTGCTTACAATCAGAATTCAGAACACTAGATAAAACAAAATAACAATAAAAATTTTAATTTTATACATACGCATGCATAAATGATTTTTTTTATATATTTATTGATATTTATAATTTAGAGTTCCATTACAATCTCATTGTTCTATATTCCACGCAATAGCTAACGCAATAGGTTAATATACGTCTCATACACCTTTACCGATAAACTAGTTTTGTAAAGGGAATTTTTGTGTTTGCGATTTGGCGTTAGCACTCTTCGTGGAATATAGCTCATTGGCTGTATTCATATCTAATTGCAATCATATTATATGGTCATTGATGTAACTTAATACAAAATTGAAAAAAAACACCAAATAAAAAGTAAAAGAGACAAACTAAAAATATACTTATTCTAATTTCAGATGAATGAAACCTACCAACATCCTGATAAATGGCATGAAAGTTTTTATACTCCAACCCCTGTACGTTTAGATGCTAGTCACTACATTATGTCACATGTAATACGTAAACTAGAGCATAATGCAGTATATGAAGCAATTGTTCAAGCCAAAAATCGATATGGTTGGAATGAAGTAAGTAGAAAGCAACATTATTTAAAAATAAAATAATAATGTAAAAATAAAAATTTTTTAAATATACTTTTATCGAAACCAAACTAGCCCCTAAAAAACAGAAAATAAAACTAGTGGTGGATGTTGAGCATCTAGAACTACTATAAGATAAAACACAAAAGTATATAATGAATCTTGATGGAATATTGTTAATGGAAATTTGGAAACATTTTGTGATGTTAAGAAAACCAAGCTTTGTGATGTTCTTTTAATATTCGTGATTTTTTTCAAGCGGCAACTTATAAATTGGTTTAAAAATGCAAGCCATTTCTGGACATTTTCTACTAATAATTTAAAATTGTATACTATAGTAATTAAACTTTATTTTACACAATAGTTGTATAAGTGGCCCTGTATTGTATCTATTTCTGATGCAAAATCTTTTACTTTGTGTTTTTAAGTATATCCCAAGATATGCTGCTTTTCTGTGTTTTATGTTTAATAATCCTAGAATCTTTACAAAATCCAGAAGTACAAAGTCTAATGTTTCATAACTCAAGTAATTTAAAAAAAAATCAAGGAATCAATGGATCATGAATCTGTATGGGATTAGGAGAAATTTTTTTATACTTCTTAGTCCGCTTTAAAAACGTAATTACAACACTTTTTTATTGAAAAATTTGTTTAAATAAATATTTTTTTTTTAATGTTCCTGACAGTAACTTAGATAGAATTACCTTTTCATCTTGAAATAAGTATGGTACTGCAAGTTTTTACGACATATTTTATTACGATGTTTTTCAATTATTTATTTATCAAATTTCTTACTTATCAACTCATTAAATGCGGCAAACTATTACTATTGAATATTAAACTACCTTTTTAAGTAGCGTAGTTCCATTTTATTTATTACTCTAAATTATTTTTGTCATTTATTTTATTTCAATAACAAAGGATACAGATCAGAGCCTGGTCGAAAAAAGCATAACGGATTTTTTTACATCTACCTACTACGCCACGCGTTGTAAACGACATAGTATTTCAAGAGTGAAAAATCTTTAAGGCCTAATTACTCATTAATATGCTTCCCTCTACAGTTCTTAAATCCTATTTAAAATTAAACTATTTTTGGAATACAAAAATTTTATTTTCCTAAATCAGTAATTTAATAGATACTTCATTCAATGATTATTTATTTCTCTTATATTTTTAGATTAGTGACATCCATCAGTTTTATACAAAAAATCATGATTTACTGTTAGATATTGACATGGAATATAAAATGGGAATATCGGATGCAATCAAATTAGATCAAATGAATTTAGTTCATAAAACAAATTTTTTTTGGTTTTTTTATATTATTATTTTTATACTATCACTAACAAGTTATTCACCATCATCAATAATAGCAACAATGTCATCAATATCCACATTATCTTCAATGATTTCATCCTTATCTTCGTCAACATTTTCATAAGTTATACAAAAAGTTTTTATATATTTTTATTTATTTTTAGTATAAAAATATGTATAATGTACATATAAGTAATGCAGACATTATTATTATTTAGAATCATGTTTTTTATTCAATTCGTTATTTATTAAATATTTTCCGTGGAAAAACAAACATTTTATTTTTTTATACAATTTTTTATATATAATATAATTGTTTTAATTCACTTTTGTAATTTTTGGTAATTTTTAAAAAGCTTATATTATTATTTAAGATACATTTGCAAAAATATCCAGCATCATATTTTCATTAAGTTTTCTGTGACGGTATTTTAGGATGAAAAAAAAGATACGAATTCCAGGAATTCACATTCAAAATGATAACGTGTAACGTCAATGTGAAATTTTAAGAAATAAGGGAAATATGTCGTCAGCTATACAAATGTATAATGTATATTTTTTAGTAGCGTATAACGTTAGTAGCGTAATACAAGAAGAAAAGTGATTCTAAATTGCAGAAAATTTCTTGAAAATCAGAAACAGTACGTTTTGAAAATGTATCAAAATGTTTTGTCTATACATTTCCAATTTAGTTTTTCGTCCTTAAAACATTGTAGAAGATAAAAATATAATATGAAAAATAATAAAATATTTAAATTTTTTTAATTCGCATAAACATTTTCATAACACTTAATAATATAAATTTTAAATAAATATACGTATGGGTGTACATTCATATACCTATTAGATGCTAGGCATAGCTTTTTGTTAAATTTAACTCGTTAACACTTTTTCCGTTCATGGTCTTCAATTATCAAAGACAAAATTTTCAGATGAATAAAAATACATAATTTTATATCTTTTCAAACACACGCATGTTCTTAAAAGGAATTACATACAAATAATAAAGTAAAACATATAATCAGAGTGATCGAGCATTACAAAGCACATTTTAGTTGAAAAAATTAATAACAAAAAAAAAATATTATTATTAAAATCATTTTTATTTATTGCGAATCAAATGTAAAATTTTCATTTCTTAGTATGTTTATGAAATTTAAATAAAAAGTTAGCTTAGTTGAAGTGACTATATTTATATTCTAATTTTTGATAAAGACAAATAATACAGTTGCGTTATCTTTAATATTATCTTTAGGCGTTCAAAGAAATTTCCAGAATTTTAAGTTTATACTAAATATTTTTGAATATTTTATTGATTTGTTTTTTTTTAAATCTCAAATCATGATGACGATTTCCAATTTTTGAATACTAACCAAGGCTTTTATTGCAAAAACCAACCTTTATTTTGAAAGGTCGTAGTTCTTAAACTCATAAAATGGTAGTTGTTAAACTCAGTATATACTTTTGCTAATATTAACAAAGGAAATTTACTAATAAAATCATTTTTCTATAATAAATAAATCTTTGCATTTCTCGGACACATACCATACAACATATTATAATACATCAAAGTGGAATGTGATAATTTGATTTTTCAAGTTATGGTTAATTTGTTTCTTGTATCTTCTTCGATCAAAGTTATGATCCAAATAATAACAACTTTAGTTTTGTTTTTAAAGATGCTTCTGGTAGATAGCTTATGGTGTTTGAAAGAGAAAAGAGGTGTTGGTCGACAAATTTAAAGAAGTGTTATTTTAATTTTTAATTATGAAAAAAATTACAGCGAATAAACATTTTGTAAACTATAATAGAGAAAACAGGGTTTACATATTTATGTATTTTTATCAGGAATTTGTAACAAACATCATTTTAAAATAATCAAAATGTATGTAAAATGAAAGTTGTGTATGACGAAAATGTAAAGGATGGTTCAATGCATCAAAGCAATTAATAAAAAATGTAGGTAAACTTTTTCGAGATAAAATATTTTCACAAAAATTTACATATTTTTAAACAAAATATTTAAGTTTTGGCAGCAATTACTGGAAAGCAATAAGTCTGACAACCATTCAATAAGTATCATTAGTTAAGTACATCCTTACAATCGAAAAAAAGTTTTGAAGAATTCATTGCTGCAGCTTGCATATCTTCGCATTGGTTGCCCAGGGGAAATTTTAAAACTTATATTAGGAACCTCCCCTCCCTGTCTCCAACACTTTTTTTACTATAATATTACAATAATCCGTCAAAGATTTTTACCTGAATATACTAGATTCTAGAAACTAACTTCCTAATTTATTTAATTACTCAACGTTATAAATGTAGGCTGTAATTGTGAGCTTGAAAGTACTATAAAACATTTCCTTACTATACTATAAAAGTTCGTAACTTTAAAATCATTCAAATCTCCTCTAACTTTTAAATTTACTGTAAATTGTGGTGTTATAAGGTTAAACAATTTGATTTCTCTAAAAAAATTTTTAATTGAAATGTTACCATCATCCTCATACAGTTTTACGAAATATTGAAATTTTTATTAAAAAATTTTTGTTAGAATTTAATTTTATATTTACATAAAAAAAAGTGCCTTATAAAAACTCGATATAATTATTTTTATTTGTTCATTGGTTTTTTAATTCTAAAATATTATTTTTTTTCTTTTAATTTTGCCACTAGCCAGTGTTGTTATATTAAATATATTTTAATTTTTAAGTTAAACAATAAAGTTAGTTATTTTAAATCATTTAAATAAAACATAATGTAAAATAAGAAACGATATATATAATTAGACTATATAAAATTGCGTCAGTGATCAATTTTATAATCATAAATATTGAATTAATGATACTGTAAATATTATAATTTTGATTTAAAAAAAATATATTAGTAAAATTTCAGAAATGAAACGCAAAAGTTTTGTTTTAATTATATAATACAAAAATGTAAACTATATAATTTGATAATATTATCTAATAATCAAGTCTGCTTTTGTAAGATAGAACATTTTTCATTTTCACTGAATATATAAAAACTATTATTGCATAAAAAATTATGTAAAAAAAAAACCAAAAAAAAAATCATTTAAAATAACGAAATGGAAATGTCTTTATGTATTTAGGAATATATTTTATAAAATGATATAAAATTATTAGTATAAGGGAGTTTCTATTGAATTAAGAATAATACGTAAAAAATAAAAAATAAAAACGCAATGAGTCAAATTGAAAATTATACACATTGCACATAAAATTTAATGTAAAAAGTAATGTGTTACAATTGAATGCTAAAAAACTATATTTATATTTTATCTTAATAATTTCATAAATGTATGTAAGTAGTTAATAACTACAAGTTCCATTACAAATAGCATACACTCCCATATAAAATAATAGCGTGTAATAAAAATTTAATATGTATAATTATGTATATTATAAATTTACAAATAATTAATTTATGGTTGTTAAATAATTCCGAAACCGAAACAAAATAATAAAATAAATTACATAAACAAATTTCAATAGCTTGAATTTGTTTTCGTAATAATAGAAAAAATAGAAAGATTTAAAGGAAAATATGGAATTTTAAATTATGCAAGTTATATACATATTCATTATTCCAGAATTTCAAACTCAGTTCCAATATTACATTTATTTTTATTTTGTATCAAAAGAAAAAAACCATATTTTCAAATGAAGAAAACCTTGCTTGTTTATTATCATTTTCATTTATATTAATATATTTTCATTTATATGAATATTTCATGTACAAAATTTTATTAACTTCAGATATTAACCTTTTAAAATAATGCATTTATGACTTATGATATTAAAACTTGGTTCTATACTTTTATATTTGTTTAACTTTATCACTTATTTTATATCTTTTCAACTATATTTTACTGATTTAAGTATTCCAAACTTAGATATGTCTCGATGAACTAAGAGTTTTGATGCAAATAAATTTATAAATATGTTTTCAATTTTCTCTGAATCCATCCGAATCGAGTTAATAAAAAATATTCATGTTTTATATAAATGTAGGAACATACTTACAATAGCACATACAGTAAATAGCAATCTAAAATTAAAGTTTTTCGGTAAAAATATAAGTATGTTGTTACTTATAATACATGTTGCACTTTTCGAACATAAAAATTGAAAAACGGTGATAAACTTGTAAAATATTAAGTATATTATGTTTAATTTGAATTGAAAATGAAAAAAAAAATTTAATTTCGTAGTATGTGAAATCGCATTTATAATAAATTATGAAATAAGAATAATAGAGTGAAAAGAAGCTTTTTATTAATTAATTGCTTTTTAAAAATTACGTTAAACGAAAGATCTGAAATAAATAATATTAGCTTTTAGATAATTTTTTTAAATTATTTCAAAAATGATTTATTTATAAAACTCTATTTCCACATTATAACCACAAAAAAGTACATAAATTAACAGTATGTCGAAAAAAATAAATACTTTGATACCCACCAAATTAAAATAAAACCACTACATAATAGAAAAGTTTCCAAATGTTTACAATGTAGTAAAGAGATATGGATACACATATGAATAAAATTTCGAAAACATTTTAAAATAAAATATTGCTGAAAATTATTGCATAGTACACAATAGCATATTACCAAAGAATATATAAATTATATATTTATATACTCTTTGATATTACATTACTTACCATAAATATTATTTATTATATTTTAACGAAGTACAAGTAAACTCATTTTAATTAATCTTATTTGTACATTAAAAATATTTCGAATCTGAAAAAATCCATTATTTAACATGTAAGTACGCATATATCAAAGCTAAATTCAAATATTTTAAATATTAAAAAAATTAAATTAAAAAATTAATTAAAACATTCGTATTCGATTAGAATCATATCATAAAGTTAGACTAATTTTTTACTTAAATTTAAAAAATTACAAATTTAATGAAATTATAAAATATAAAAGTAAAATATTATACAAAAAAAAGTATTAAAATTTAATAGTAAATGTATTATATCAAAAAAGAATGTAAAATGCTTAACATGTATGTATAATATTTTTAAAAAAAATAATAATAAGGAAATGCGGATCTTAGAACGCATTAAAATCGTAAAATGTATTATTAACACTTTTAAAAGACCTAACATAAAAAGACAAAAAAATAATAAAATAAAAAACAAAATAGATTAATATAAACATATAAGTAGACGTAGATATAGGTACTAAATAAAAACTTGATAATTGAATAATAAGATATAAAAAGTTGAATAAATAGGAAATATTTTAGAATATAGGAGTAAATCAACCAAAAGTAAAAAAAAAAATAAATAAAGTGAATGAAAAATGAAATAAAATTTGTATTTTTACTAAAGTTAAAAAAATAAAAAAAAATACTTCTATACTACTAGCACTATTATTAGTCTAGGTCGACAAAGATTTTTTCGTAATGCCCAAAACTGGTTTCGAAAACTAATTTATTGTAAAAACTGTTAAAATTTGGAGCACATTTCTATCTTATGTGTTGTTCTTCGACATAAATGCTCCATTTTACAATCTGCAACTTTTCTAAAAAAAAACTTAGATTTGTCTCAAACTAACGTACCAATTTTTCCCTGTCATCCTAATTCTCTCCTAATCCTTTTCTCCTTACACCACTAACCTACAACAATTTCGTGTTTAAGTAGTGTAAATTCAAGCACAAATTGAAGCACAATTGAATAGGTATAATTTTAGGTAGGTGTTTGGATTTCATTGCCTTCGTATTATTATTAATTTTCCGTCGTTATTTGACTTTCCAATGATAAAAATTAATATCGTTACCAGTATATTGTGGTGTCAACCGCGGGAGTAACCATGACTTCAGTCATTGTGACTTTCAAAAGTCGCTAAAAAAAGTCACGCTACTGCGGGTTTCTCTTAATATTTTCCATTAAACAAGCAGTTTTTCTAACTGTGCTTTGTTACTAATTATTTTTCTGAAAGTATATTTTATTATTTAATATTAAATTTAAAAAAAAATATAAATATTTTTATTTACTTCTTTTCCAAATTTTTAATTTTTATAAATTATATTTCACCACGCAATAAAAGTCGTTCACAAAACGGACGACTTTAAAGGTCTAATGATTTTAACTAATCAATTGCGATTGTTTGTAAATTATGGTCCTACATGATGCATAACTGCAATGGGGGCGTATCACTTGGCAAAACTCAAATAAGAAACATCTATTTCGCTTAAATTCAATTATCAAAAAAATCCATTAGCAAATTTCTCACTTAACAAATTTGTATTTCGCAAACATCCATTTTTCAAAAAATTAAGCGGGGGTTGGAAGAGGCGTTTTTGTGCATAGGCTTTTCATTCAAAAAAGAAAATATCTCGTTTATCCTGAGTTGAGACTCCCATATTTATGTATTTAATTTATGCACTTAGCACATTCCAAATTTGGATGAATTTCAGGGTTTGTTACAAAATTAGAGTTATACGCCTTTTACAGAATATTTATATATGTAAGTTTATATTTTATTTAAGTTATTTGACGCTATTTTAATATTTGCAAAGTAAAAATTTGTCATCTACCCTTTTTGACAAATGCGTTTTGGCCTAGCGAGGTTTTTGCCAAGTGATTATTTGCAATGTAATGTTTGAAATGTGAGTTTAGGTAATGTGCCCTAGTAACAATAACGAGAGGGTCTCAGATGACTACCCTGAGGCACGTCAAATATTGCGATGAAAGAATGAGAAAGATACGATCGAAAGAGAACAGGATATATCAGAAACAGATAAGACGACCAAAGCTCATTGAATTGATTTTTGATACTACTTGTTGTAGATCGCAAGAGTTGATATAACAAAGAAAAACAGTTATAACTGCTGTTATAACTGCAACTGTATAATGTTCATTTTTCCTGCAATTAAAATATAAGGAATTATGCAATTACAATAATAACAATTTTTTTTTCCAATCCGATCAGGGTTCCAATCTGAAAACAGAAATTCAATAAATTTTCACTTTTTGTTGTACATGGTTTATCTGAAAACTCAATATCTAAAAAATCCGTGTTTAGTATCTAAAAAATTTTCTCAATATCTAAAAAAGTGTTTCGATCATCTATACTTAAAAAAAGGAAAGTTAGCTTACTTAGGAAAGGAAGTAAGTTGCTTCCGAAATATCGATATTTGCTAAATAAATATAAATGTTTTTGCTTTCTAGCGTTAGAGTAAAATTTGTGTATAATTGTTGAATATTTTCCTTCTAGTTTTACTGATATGTTTATCATACAGATACGCGTATTTCGTCTTTTACTTGCAGACTTCTTTAGTGTTTTGTACTCGACGAGGAAAGAAATCTAAAATGTCTTATTTTTCTATTTTCACAGGTAGCAATTTGAAGTTTTTCGCAGCTGGATGGTTGTTTATTATCCAATGAAATAGCACAGATAGATGGTTGAGTAATAATATTGTTACTTATTTCATTGTTGGTATTTGAAATAATATAAAAAGTATACATATCAACAGTTTTAAAAATAGAGTTCTGATATTCTCAAAATTAATCATGATCTAAAAATAAAACTAACGTAGTACATATTTTATAATGCTATCAAATGACAGACTCAGTAACTGCTACACAACTGAACTCATAGTATCCATTAGGAATATTTCAAATACTAAACAAGTAATAGACATTTATAGAAAAAAATACGACATTTTTACTTAAAAACTTTTTCAAAAATGAACAAACACGTCTTTTGCCTTTTTTCAAAATATGGACTAATTTGGGTACCTGCCATACAACTTCAATACCCATCAAAAATATTTCAAAAGCCAAGGGTGCACACATCGAAAAAATATAACATGTCGTTTTATTAATTAGAAACTACCGCAAAATATTCCGAGGAATTCTGGATATATTTACAAATCAATTGATATAGTTATCAATGAAAATAAAGCTGTTACCTATCTATCGGAGTTCTCTATACTTGTAAACTTTTAACATGACATTTTTGATAACTCAATTTTTTGCAATTCGGTCCACAGACCTAACTTTATTAAAGTAAATTTTATTAATTTTGTGTTGGGGCCGGACAATGTCGGGTGTAACTTTGCTAGTATAATAATATTTAAAAACCAATTATTTTACTACTAAAACCGCCATAATAATAACAACAAAATAATTTAGTTAATTTAAATATATTGTTTTTTTTCATTTTACATTAATTTTTTTATTTTACATTAAATTAAAAGACACAATAAACATTTTGGCTTACAGTTTAATTTTTTTTAAATAAAATATAATATGGGTATAAATATAAACATATATACAATACATACATCTACATGTATTTAGAACATTGTCTTAATTAATCTATTCTATTATTTAAATTAAAAAAAAAAAAAACACTTATAAAAAATTAAAGAAAAAATATGGCAATATTCAGATTTTTTACATACATTTTTTTTTAATAAAATTTTTTTCTAATATTATTTTAAATGTTTCGTAACAATTCATTCAATTTTTCATTTGAAATAGGCTATATTTTTAATTAATTAAAAGGGGTTTCACTTTAAAATATAAGACAATCTTTAAATTAATTAATTTCAACAATACTTGTTTTTTTTTGTTGCAAAAATAAAAGATTCAAGCAGTTTTTTTAAATTACATTTTATTTTTACGTTTAATTGATTTTAAAATCTTATTTAAATATTATTTCTTAAATAGTTACCGATATTTGAAAGCAAATAAATAAATACTATTTTTAACAAAATTAATGTTTATGAAATTTGAAAATTTATGATACAATAAACTTACAAAATGTATTTTACAAGAATTGAATTTATACAAGCCAAATAAGGAAGCTTAGTTTTTAAATAATTTACATATTTCCCTATTTAACAAAAATGATTGGAAATTTTTAAAACAATATTTCTTTTTATTTTCATTAATTTTTAACTATAATTGTATTTTTAAACTATACTTTCGCGTTCAGGTGGACTAGAAGGTAATTCATCAAAACTAAGTAAACCTTTGGCAACTGTGTTTTGCGTTATACCAACTTTACGTATTGATGAATCACTAGATCTATTAGAATTACCTTGAAAAATATTGCAAATCCATGACTTAATCGATGCGCTGCTATTTCCTCCCCCATAATTATTATTACCACCGCCAGCAGTGTTAGCTAACCTATCGGTTATATTTCTTTTGTAAATACTATTACTATTACCACTGACCACACTTCTACGACCACAACTACTTTCGCTAACACCACGACCTCTTCTTAATATACTTGCATCTACTACACTTACAGTTTCTAAAGAACGTGAGCGATTACAAATAAAACTTAAATCATCTTCAACTGGTTCAGTTAACGAGCCTTGTCTTAATATAAGAGGACTATTTGCATCATCAGAAATATTTATTGAACCATTGCAGTTATTATTAATGTGCTTATATGTTACAAATTTAGGATTTTTCATTGATTTCTTTTCTAATAGTGTTTTACTAGTACAACTGCCGTCTTCCGCAATTGCTCTTGAAATATAATTTTCCATATGTAAAACATTTCCATTTGAGTTATTATTAATAAATGAAACACCAGTATCCAATGATTTAGAATTTATTTTTGATAACCTCAATGCATTTTTTACAGATTTACGACGTTTTGATCCTTTTGAAATATACTTAGATTCTTTAACTGAATGCAGATGTAATAATTTTTTTTTTAAAATTGAATCGTCTTCAGAAGTATTTAATGTTTTAGGTAATTCCTGAGTTGGAAATGTTTCCCATGAAAACGACTCACATAAATTTCCTGCACTATTACTATATTTAATTTCTTTCTTATTACCAAAATTATCAGGAAAATGTGGATGGTATTCATGTTGATATTGGCCATGGTAATTTAGTGATGGAGATGTTTTATCAATATTATCTAAATCAGAATTATTACGAATTACTTTCAAAAGTGATCCAGACTCACAAAGTGATTTAATTATTCGATGTGGTTTAACCTTAGCTAAAGGTTTATGACTACAATTATCACCACCACCATCACAATTACTCGATGATGGTGACTTGGTACTATCACAGTTAATATCATCATTATCTTCGGAATGATCTAGCAGTGTAATGCGAGATACATTTAAAGTATTATGAAAATTATTTTGGAAGTGCTTATTATTATTATCTTCAATAAAATTTAACATATCTCTTCCTCCTCCTTCTTCAGTTACACATCTTTCTTTCACTTTTCTTCTTCTTCGATCATCATCCTCATTGCCAGTTATATCATCACTTCTTAAAAAGCCACTTACTATTCCATAAAAGTTATTACTGCTACCTACATCACAATCGATTGTCCTTAACCGACTATCTGAAATTCTGTTGTTACTATTGTTATTTTCTAAAATACTATTATCAATAACATTGTTATTATTATTAATATTATTACTATTATTATTAATATTATTGTTATTATTACTAATTAAATGTTCACGTTCTGCCTCAATTTCACCTATATCATATGCAATTCTATTTTTTGTATTATTTTCATCAGTTCCATTTAAGTATAACGGTAATTTATCTAACTTTCTATGGATTGGACGAGGTGAATCTCTAAAAGTATACATAGAGCCTTGTAAGCTATATGTACTTTCACCATCTGGGCGCGGTATACTTGATTGCCTTCTACTATTTAAACCATAACCACCTGGCCCACCAACACCATTAAAATAATGGGCTCCCATTAAACTAGGTTGCCGACTATCACAATTTAATTTCGGACTTTTACGTGGTCTACAAAATAAAGGAGGCGGTAATTCTGTGAAGTCAACCGGTTTGCGTTGTACTGCGTTTTCAGTTGCTCCCACTAACCAATATGTTAGAACTTCACCTTTACCTTTCATTGCAACTAAGCCTCTCACTTCAGTTATATATCCACCTAATTTATCTAAAGCATCCCTGCATTTCGTAGATATATGAATTTTTAACGCTTCTCCGTTCGATTCCATTCTGGATGCGGTATTAACAGTGTCACCAAATAAACAATATCTGGGCATTGTAAGCCCAACAACACCAGCAACTACAGGCCCTGTATGCATTCCTATTCTAAGTTTAAGAGTTTCATTAGGACGATGGGCAATTTTGTGTTGACGAACGGCATGCAGAAGATCTAAAGCCATAGAAGCAACTTCACCAACGTGTCGATCACCATTTTTTATTGGAAGTCCAGACACCTAAAATTATAAACAAAGAGACAATAATTTATAAACGAAGCTATAAATAAAAATATATTCTCCTGGTCACGCCGAATATAAAAAAAAAAACTAAATCAAATCACTATTAAAGAAAAAATCGACGAAGAACCTATGCTGAAAAATTTCCTCAATCTCCTTTTAAAAAATTTAACAACCACAGTCAATTTGAACCAATATAAAAGAACAGCACAATGAGCGCAAAAGAAGCAACAACTACAAGAGCTACAGTAAGCTGCAGCAAACTTCCTCGGACTATACATTAACAAATTTAAAACCCACCATTTCGTCCAAGCCTTAAAGGGAAGTTCAGAGACATTTTTAACAGGGCTCGGAAACTCTCATAAATGATAGAAAGAGCCGTTAAAATTAAATCAAGGAAAGCAACAGATTAATATCTGTTATACTTCATCGAACTTAGAGATTACCTTAAAAAACCGTGAGTGGTCCAATTCAGTAAAATACACAGAAGGATCTAAAATACTTTGAAAATTTTTTTTGAAAAAATATTAGGTTTTGCTACATCTTCTTTTAATTATGTATCATTTGAAAGAAACCGTTGCGAAATGGTTCAAATATGTGTACCGTACTGTTTTCAATTTACAGATTAAATATAATGTTGATAAGAATATTATGTATCTTATGATTCATTTGATATATGCCTTTCATAATCGGTTTCATTATGAATTGTTTTTATTGATTTATCTTAGACAATAACCGCATACTTAATAATTGATTTAAAAAAAAAATTAGATTTAAAATTAACTCGGGCGGGGAAAAAAAATTTGTACTTTAGTTAATGTATTTGGTGAACTTGGGGAATGAATGTGTATACTTATGTATGGGCTGAAAATTTAAATTGAAATTTCTAATTGAAAATTAAAAAATTTTGAAAAATAATTTAATTTCGCTAAGTCCATTGTAAAATTTAATTCAATTCAACTTTAATTAATTTATTATCATGTTTAAAATTCAAGAATTAATACGCAATATTTACATACTTTTTTCTACAATTTTCTTAACACTTATTTGATACTCACCACCATATATGCATCACCAATTGTCTCAACCTTATATACATCATAGCCTTTGATTACTCGATCGAAAACGGTATAAAGATCATTTAAGAAATTAACAACCTGCAAGGGAGTACTTTCAGCTGACATTGACGTAAATCCAACGATATCGCTAAAATATATTGTAACCTAAAAAAAAAAAATTCATTCGTTCATAAATCATATCCTTAACTATACATATTCAATAAAAATAAATTCTAGTTTTTTACTAATGTGCAACTTAACATTCTTTTATAAGTTCCCAACAAACCATAGGAAGAACGGGTTCTTTAAGAAGAAACATACAAATCCCCCGGGTGAACTTTATGCGAATGTTCGCCTGGAAGAATTAAAAGCGAATTAATTACGTTTCATTAAAATAAATGTTCTCTTGGAAGAAGAAATGGCGAATGAAATAAAAGAACTTTAGACGAATGTTTGCCTGGAAGAATTAAAAGCTAATTTTTTACGTTTCATTAAAAGAATGTTTATTTTTGTTTTCTCCATTTTGAATCTCTTTTTCATATATGCATTATGCATATGAAAATATTTTCAGTTATTTTTTAAAAGCGCACGTGTTAAGTACAAACTTTAAAATTTTTTAATGTATAAAAAAAAGTAAAAAATAAAATAACCTTAAATATTTATAATAAATAAATATTAATAATTCAATTTTGATGAATTTTATTGGAAATTATTTTAAGTCCCTGGAACAGATATTATCTTCTTCTAAAAATTCTATTTTTATTCTTCTAAACATTCGCATTTCTTTCACATATGAACTCATATTATCTTCTTCTTAACATTCGTTATTTATTCTTCTAAACATTCTTTCATATTTTCCAATTCCCGGGGAAGCTAATGCGATTCAATTTACGATTTTCGCGGCGATGTCAACCTTTTCATAATACTAATGAATCGCAGAAGAAAAAATATGAATTCGCGGCGACCAAATACATTCTTCTAGGGGATACTTCGGCGATAATTTTACGATTCTCATGATTTGTTGGGTAGTTTCAGATAAAAATAAAATAATAATGTAAAAATAAAAGTTTTAAAATATACTTTTATCGAAACCAAACTAGCCCCCTAAAAAGTATGTTGAGCATCTAGAACTACTATAAGATAAATCACAAAAGTATATAATGAATCTTGCTGGAATATTGTTAATGCAAATTTGGAAACGCTTTGTGATGTTAAAAGAACCAAGCTTTGTGATGTTCTTTTAATATTCGTGATCTTTTCATTTCATCTAATATAATTTCTATGTTCATCTAATACAATTTCTATTTTCACAGGTTAAGACCTATTTTTAAAAAATTTAATATCAAAATGTTCAAGAGAAGCATATCGTTAGTTTTATCAAAGATTATATAATTACTATAGTAATTATATAATCTTTGGTTTTATTTACTTAAATCTATTAAACTCCTAAAAGAAGTACAGAAACAGTTGCTACCTTTAGCCCGATGTAAAATTAACAATGCCATAAATCTCAATTAAAATTTAGCACATTTAATACCCTCTTTGCTATATAGATACTTAAATGAAAATGTATTTATTATTAAAATAAATGCAAAATTTAGACAACACACCGTCTTTTGTATTTCCTTTCTATTAAATTTTATATATGTATGTATGTATATTAAGTAACAAAATAGTATTCAAACTTATAAAAATATATTTACTTTCTTTTAAAAATATTATTTTGTCTTTCATTCGTATATTGAATGAATATAAATTTTAAGTTTCATTAAGCTACATAGATGATGTAGACAAGTATAGATTAATCTATGACAGTTCTAACGACTGCATGCAATGCGATTAACGAGTTCTTATAAACTTACAGAATCATATGACACTGGTTCAACCCCCAAGCCTCTTGTTAGCTTTTCAGCTACAGATTGTGGTAACATTCTATGCAACAAATCTTCAGTTTTCTTTTTCTCTTCACATAATAGTCTTGTACGTTCGTTTACAATATCTTCTAAATTATTTGCATATTTTTCCATCATTTCCATCATTTGATCCATAATATTTTTCGATTTACCACCTCGCATTTTCTTTAACCGTGTCCTAAAATTAAATAAATAATAAAAAATATTTATTATTAAATTCATTTAAAATAATTTAAACCTAATTGTAGGAAAATCTGGTCTGTTTTCTGCATTTTCGTCCCAACAATCTTTAATACAATTTACTACATAATCTGGACATGTTTCCATATCAGTTATACATTCCAAATCTGGGCGAAATGGTAATTCATCATTTGTGGGATATTTTTTTACTAAATCAATTATTTGTTTTGGTTCGTATCCTATACTTCCAAAAGGTCCACGTCGACCTATTATTTCATATAAAATAATGGAAAACGCATACACATCTCCTTTTTGTGAACCGTAAACACTTGGATGCCTTAACAGTTCCGGAGCTTTCCAAAAGAGATCTGAAACCATAAAAGTTATCAAAATAACAACATAATTCAAATATTGATTTAAACTAAATTGTACTTCTATAATGTTGGTGTTCTCCTATAGATTCACTTTCAGCGCAATGCCTTATGTCATGCAATCCAAAATCAGCTACTTGTAACATCCATCTTGAAGTCACTACGCAATTTGAAGATTTTAAATTACCATGATATTCTAGTGCCGAGGTATGTATATATATCATGCCCTGAAAATTTAATTTGTTTTATTTATAAATTTTGTATAAAATATTCGAATTAATAATATAGATATGTACATATAAAGTACCTACTACAATATTGCACTTTAGAAACTTTTTTTAATTCTTCTAACAAAGTTACTAATATAATTGATATGATTTGAAAAATAAACTTTATATTAAATTACAACACATTAAATTAAAACATAAAGTATGTATAATATACATATGTATGTATGTTAAATTGAAATAATATATTTGAAAGGCTCAACTCTTCTAAAATACCCACTGGTGAGCTGATGAACTGGTGACATGAAATGATGTTCGAAAGAATAGTAATTCCAACAAAATAAGATCCTGTCTTAATTGACTGCTCTGACGAGGACCTGTCAAATTCATATTTCTTATACATTTACCAGAAGTGACTTTTTCAGAAAGATATGATGGCATAAGATTTAACAAAATCTTTTTCATAGCAACAAGGTATCAAGATAAGCTGAAAAGTTCACTAAAGTGATCATGTTTGCGCCTGTTTGTAAACAAAAAATTAAAATTTCCACAATTTTTCTTAAAATGCAGTAGGTATTTGATATGCTCTCAATGTTCTCATTCCATTTTAGGTGTTAGATTTTACTTTAGTGACATATTGAATTTCAATTATCTACTTTAATGTGAAGTAATATTGATGTGTCAACTACCGTAGAGTAAACAATTATTGCTTGCAGTTTAGATAATTTTCAGATAAAAATAATATTGCATCTGCATCAATATAATCATTATTTGCAATGTTTGCAATGTAGATAATGACTTTAGTAATGGGTTTGACTTTAGTAATTGGATAAATGAAATTTTTTGAAAGAAGATGTTCTCGACTTCTTAAGAGAACATTTTGAATTACAAACTTTACATTAAATTATCAGTAACAAAAAATAGACTAGAATATAACTAGAAATAATAACAACTCAAACAATTACCTTTATTAAATCATGAACTAATGATGCAATAAATAAATCATCTAATTTTATATCTTCATTTTCAATGATGTCGTATAAGCTGCCCTTAGCACAGTAATCAGTAATTAGTAAAATTCTCATTGGTTCATCAACACATGCTCCTATAAAGCTATTTATGTTATCATGTCTTAATTCACGTAATAACCTCATTTCTTTCATTATTTCACGTGATATATCTTTTTTCCTCGAAAATTTAAGTTCCCTTATACGGACAACAACACCACGAAAACGAGCCGTTGATGTAAATACTTGATTTGAGCAACGTGATCCATATGATGCTGCACTAACCAAACTGAGCTATTTTAGAAAACAAAATAATAGAAAATACAAATAATGTTGATATTACTACCAAGTGGCTAATATTAATAAATCTTGACACATATTTAAAACATATTTAGTTAAACTACTTTAGGAATATGTAGTATACGAGTTTTTTTCTCGATAAACTGTATATATGTATGTATATATTATATACACAAACATAGTACATACTTAAAATTTTCATAATAAATTTTTAGTTTTCCTAATAAACTTACCTTACTAGGCGATGAAACAATATCATTTCCAAAATATCCTTTCATTTCATCACGATTGATTTTCCATAGCAGACCTTCTATTTCAAGTTCGATCTTCCATTTTCTATATATACTCATTGCAACAACACCAGAACAAAACAAAATTAATGCTAATATTCCAGCAATAACAACTGATGTTATGTGGCGATCATCTTTTTCACAAAGTTCATTATTAAAGCCACACATTGGTTCGTCAAAAGGCTTTTCTTTGATCGGCCAATCAACTCGCACAGATCCATTTATAAGTTTATACTCCTATTTGTTTTTTTTTTGTTTGCATAAAAAAATATTTTTTGTTATGAAGTAGAAAAGTTTTAATTCATCCTAATATTACATATCAACATTAAAATTTGCATAAAAAAATGTTTTTATTAGAAAATTCATATCAGAAATATTTCCAATACTGCTATTATGTATTACATATAAACGTAAAAAAATATCAACAAAAATTTACATATTAAGATATACATTAGTTATGTAACTAAAAAACAAAGTTAACATATGTAAATCTATTTAAAAAATTGATTTCGATAAAATAATTTTTACAGTTCAATTAGAAAAAAAACTAGACTTTCTAATAAAAATACCATATTTTAATAGACATTTTGAATAATATATATCAAAGTAAGAGTGGTAAGAGTAATGGAAATATGTACATAATATATTCAAAATTCATACTAAAAATTAATAATCTAATGTATAATAATAACTGTTGCAATAAAAAGTTATAGTTTTAAAAAAAAAACTTCATCTTAATTCATAATATTGACTGATACTGTGTAAAGGTTATGTAATATATGTCATTCTGATTCCTAATCAGAAGATCCAAGGTTCAAATTCTCCTAAAGCCATAAATATTGAAAAAAGTTTTTCTATTATTGTTTTAAATTAATGTAGAATGCAATTTGGTTATCACTCAAACTTAAATGGTAATATACTATTATGAAGACGAAGTTACTCGTCGGTAGATGTAGAAAAAACTTTTGTACGGGATTGAACAAGCCAAGTCTCTGCATAAAAGCAGTTATGATATTCATCCCATAGTTTTAGAATTATAAAAAATAATATGATAAAATAATAATAATAATAATATAGGTGACCATAATTCGCCATAATATTAGGACAATAAAATATGATTCAAATTTGATAAAAAATAGTTTTTTTGTTAACTTTTATCTGTACGAACCACGTTTTAAGTGTAACCCCATCTAAGGGGTAATTTCTTGGAATATTTTAAGAAAATATTGTTCTTATTCATTTTTAAATTTTACTTGGGCTTCAAAGGGTTGAACAAAATCGGATTAGAAAATAATATTTAACAAATATCCACTACATCTTCAAAGATGTGCAAGCTAGAGCAATGCGTTCTTCAGAACTTATTAATATTTGAGTACCTGCGATTTAGTAAAAAAAAATAAAAACTGAGCATTGAATATTGCAACAGTTTTATTAGTCAAAATTAGTAAAAATTACTAAAAGTTATGTATGACATATGATAAGAAACGGAAGGTCTGACATGAAAGTTGTGTATGGCGAAAATTTAATGGATGATTCAATTAATTAATCAAAATTATGCTAGCGAACTTTTCCGAGATTATTGACGTTTATTATACATATAACGGGCAGCTGTTACTCGAAATCTGTAAGTCTGATACCCACCAAATAAAAACTTTTAGTTAGCTGTAGTCAAATTTAAAAATAGACAAGAACAATTTCTTCCTAAAAAATTCCAAGAAATCAGCCCAATCCGATTTTTGTTAAAATCCAGTACGCCAGGTTAAATTTAAAAAGAAAATTCTTGTCTAGCATATTTTTTTTCCTGATATATTCCTGAAATACTAAAGGGATTTCATACTTATTACGGAACACCCTGTATAAAACTGTTGTTGTACATAAATATAATACTCGTATAAAAAGTTATTGGAAAATATATATAAATATATATTGACTAAAATTGAATGAATTAGATTGAAAAAACATTCATGTAAAAAAAATAACGACTCACTCACTGGAAAATTAGCTCCTTGTTGAAAGTATGCCACTGGAACCATATGCAATTCACATGTTATATTTTCACGTATACTATGACTGTATGGTTTTAATGCAACAACCGAAAAATTCCCTTCAGAATCTCCGTTTTTATCTATTTTGATTGTTGCTCCGGTTACACCTAAAACATTGTAAATTTTTTGTATAAAAGTCCTACAAAAATACCAAAATAATAAGTACATAATATCAGAAATAATACAATTACTTCATATTATTTTTGATAAAATGTATTAAATGCATGGACACAATATGTATCCAAACATACAAAAAAAACATAGCAGTAATAAAGTTATAAAAAAAAGAAAAAAAAAGAAATTTGGTTTTTTGAAAAACCTTTTACAAATTCATATGTATTACAATTAACAAAAGACATTTATAATTATAAAAAAATAACATAAAACTAAAAGTTAATAAGATATCAAAAATAATATAAAAAATGG
The DNA here is from genome assembly GCA_963942445.1 of Argyra leucocephala. Taxonomy (NCBI): domain Eukaryota; kingdom Metazoa; phylum Arthropoda; class Insecta; order Diptera; family Dolichopodidae; genus Argyra; species Argyra leucocephala. The sequence continues at coordinate 167,237,990 of OZ012679.1, forward strand.
TTGGGGTCGAAATCTTATTTCTGAAAATCTTATTTTTTTTAATTTTATATGATCAAAATCCTATTTTGTATTTTTATTTTTTTTTTGTAAATAGTTATTTTAACAAAAACAGGTATCCAGCAGCGGCTACGCATACAAATAATTAAGGTAAATATTCTGGAAAAAGGGGTATATCCTTCTTTTTGTATCCAACAGCGGCTACACACAAAAATAATTAAGGTAAATATTTTGTAAGAGATATGTTCCCCTTTTTGTATCCAACAGCGGCTAGGCATAAAAATAATTAAAGTAAATATTCTGGGAAATGGAATATATCTCCCCTTCTGCATCCAACAACGGCTACGCATAAAAATAATTAAGGTAAATATTCTAGAGAAAGGGATATGTCCCCTTTTTGCATCTAACAGCGGCTACGCATAAAAATAAATTAAATTTTACAACAAAAAAAGATTACTAGGTTTAAAGAAAAGATTACAGATCAGGACAACTGCAGTCGTGTAGCATCTAATAATTATACTGCAATAATCTTCGTTATTGACGATAACGAAGCACTAATCTTCCGCAAATTTCTAACATTTAAAATACACTCACCAAACAACTCAGCTTAGTTTTTTTGTCTGACGTTGAAAACTCTTCTCCGCCCTGTTCGCCATCCATTCCTCAAGTCTAAGCTACATTTTGACTATATAATGTATTCTCAATTTTAAATGATAGAAGTTATAAGTTTTATTAATCCCTACTTGATAGAAGTTATAAGTTTTATCTTGTTAGCATTCAGAAACCGAAAGGAATTTTCAGGAACTGAAACTTTTTTTTATGCTCTTGACAGTAACTTAGGTAGATACACCTTTTCATGCTTAATTAAGTACGTTACTGCAAGTTTATACTACAATATCTACAATATTTCGAGCATTTTATCTTATCAAATTACTGGCTTATCAACTCATTAAATGTGTGAAATTAAAACTATCGTCAGGAACTAAACCTTCTTAAATAGAATAGCTCCATATAAACTAATGTGTAAAATTAAGACTATTGTCAGGAACTAAACCTTCTTAAATAGAATAGCTCCATAGACTATACCATCTATGATATATTTAATAAGATCGTCTTCATTTATTTGAACTCGATTAGCAATGCCCTTCATTTTCATTAAATATTCATGAATTGTTTCACCATTTTGTATTTCTCGACCAGCAAGCATCTTATGGAAATAGGCTACACTTATATTTTCAGAAAATTTTTCTAAAAACTCATCTTTTATAAGTTGACAAATGTTTTTCACTTAACTTTTGAACAATTATCCTACCACTTAAATAAAATAAATTTTTGAATGACTGCTTAAACTTTTACTAAATGAACTTATAAACAGCTGCTATCTAATTAACTTTTTATACAACTTTTATATTTCGCTGCTGCATCGACTATACCCAAAATCCATAAACCGAGAACTTTTAAAGAAAAACTTTTTGCGTCTTGTATTCTGCTCTAGTTTTACGTTACTTTTCTATAATCTTAATTTTTCTACCACATTTTTTAATCACGCATCGTCATACCATTGGTTTCTGATGTAAGATGTTTGAAACCTGTTGTGTAGCAACCTCCATAATGCTTTTTACCAATGTTTCCATTGGTCGCTGTTGGACTAGAGATGTATTTGTACATATCGCTCACTAAAACAATAACATTTCAACCTTACCTTCAGTATCCTAATCGGCAGAAGTTCTGAATAACAATCTAACGATGTGACAAGAGTGAGTTCAAATTCGTTGGAAAAATAATAATTAACTATATCAAAATATTTCAATAATATTACAAAAAAAATGCATCTTCACGCTCTAACGCTGTATAATATAATGGAATAACAAAATTAAGCCACAAAACAAGCACCATATAATAAAAACCAAAAAAGTTTTTATTCAGATTTTCAATGAGAGATCTGAAACCAAACCATATAATATCTATATAAAGATCAAAAATGGAAAATAAAATTTCGAAAATAACGTCATTTAAAATTTCTCCATTTTTGCTTATTACTTGAAAAGTTACGTTTCTTTAATTTTGTAAGATTAATAAATAGTTATTGTTAACATTCTGAATTTGCAGTTGAATTTAGGGAAATGGAATTTTACAATTTATAAAAACAAAATATATTTCAAAATATATATGTAGGTAGGTATAATTTTTTAATTACCGTCTAATAACATCTACAATTACATTTCAGGAAAAAGAATAACTACGAAAAAAATAAAATAACAATACTTACTGATTTTGATGTCAGTTGCAAAAATTGTTAGTATCAAAATAAATATTATAAAACACAATATGAGTAAGAAAAAATATTAAAACTTTAAAAATTATATAAATTTTATAAATTTTTTCGAATTCCTTTCCCTTGGAAGAGAAAATAGCTATATCAAATTTTTTATCTAATTAATAAATACATATGTGAATTGGTTTAGTGTGCGCGACAATAGAAGTTCAAAAGGATACCCATTCAATATCGCAAGCGGTAGAGATATAAATCGAATATTTATATCATGGAAGGTAAAGATTACATGTTAGGGATCTATTTTTTTATTTACATATTTTAAATTTTATGTTGTACTAATAATTATATACATATGTACTTACTTTTATATGTGTGGTTATTAATAATAGTTGCAATAATTTTAGTTCCATTACTAGCTACATCTTTTATCACTTCATCCGTTAGTTGTTTTTTTTCTTGACGCAATAACTTATCTAATGCCCAGGCGTAGAGTTTAACAGAATCATACAGGTATGCGGCATATATAGATACAAACTGGCAAAACAAAGATTGATATTTTTTTACAAATAATTTTAATCTTAAAAAAACATAAACAGTTGATAAAAACATATTTAATTCTTCTACGAAATCTTCTACAAAATATTGACGAGCTGACAAGAAATATACTAACATGATCCTGTGTTGACCAAACGCCAATCAGTGTTATAAACTTTTTGCAAATTGCTTTTATTAGGAATTTAATGTAAAACTATATAAAACTAATAACCGAAATAATTTATGTATGAAAATTTAACAATTATTTTTTTGACCGAATATTAGGCATGGTATATGTACTTTATAAAGTGTTTTGATATAATATAATATTATATAAATAGATTTTTAGTATTATAAAAAAAACTTATAGAAAACGACAACATTGGAAGAAAAACAAATAAATATTGTAAATCAATTTTTTTTAGTCGAATGCTGTCTTTTTTTGTTACTATTATAGTTTATAAAATGTAGTTTTATTCGGTATTTTGTTTTAATATTTCAATTTAAAAACTTCTATAGTGGATAATTTTCTTTACGAGCATTTCTCTGCGTGTACATTTTTCCATGTGTCAATTTTTTCGGTGTGCAAAACAGTTCCTATACTTCGTCAGATTTGCTTTGTTCTGTAATGCTTTTCTGAGAATTTCCACGTGCGACTGATTTCATTCATGTATAGTTTTGAAACAATTTATAGATTAAAAATAATATGTACATTGAATAAAAATAAAAATCAATTTTGATAATATTTTGATTATTTAAATTTCAATTGTCGACACATGTGGAAATCCACCTAAGTACAAATAAAGCAAACAACGAATTTATAAATTAAAAAAGAATCTTTCGAGCATATAAATTATTTCAAATATCTGTAGAACGTAAATTAATTGGGATTAAAAATTAAAAACGCAACACAAAATTGTACAATTTTTTTTCATAATGCTAGCATAAAATGAAGAAAGTTAATAAATGCAAAAATTGAAACCTTAATTCAAGCTAACTGAAAAGCACTACCAACATTTTTTTCTTTTCTCAATTCATTGTATCTTAAGCAAAGTAATAAAATATAATATTTCTTTCCTATCAAGAAAAATGTAATATGTACATTACAAGGACTATATCGATTAAGTTATAGTGGTTATAGTAAAGTTGGAATAAATATAAATACTAAATATATCTTACCTTTACAATTTTCTTATCATTAAATATAGGTGGTATGGAAAAATTAAATGGTTCCTTTAAATTGAATTCTCTAACACGTTCTGTAAACTCTTGATAATTTTCAGTCGGTGGTGTAGATACAACAACCAATAAACTTCTTGCTCTTTTTAAGAAATTATCACTAAATATACATGTTGCCATTTTATCTAAAGTATCTGGTCGATATAAATATTTTTCAGCTTCTCTACGATAAACAAAATTTAATTTGTAAAATCAAGATTAACAAATTAAAATTCAAAATTTTTTCAATAACTTGTAATAAAATTCAAGAATTGGAATATTTAGTAATATTATATAGACTTTAAGTACCAATAAAAATTTATTTTTCGCAAGTTAAAATTTTTTAAATACTAACTTTGGTGAATATGTCATCATATCAACAAATATCACCATATATTCTCCTTTAGAAAAAAGCTGTAATGTTTCCATCGTATTCATCATTTCAACAAGAGCAGAAGGTGTCCCTAGGAAAACATATATTCTTGTACGATTCCTTGTGCTTTGTATAACCTTAAATAAAAATAAAAATTTTAAATTTTATAGATATTTTTATTTACTTCATTTGACGCAATAAGAATATTTATAATAATGTAAACATATAAATGCAAAAATGGGTTAATTAATGAATAAACAATATAAAACAAAAAAAAAAATTTAAATTTAATGAATACAAAAAAGTTATCTTGTTTTTTATTGTTAAAAATTTCTTGTACTTGGTACCAATAACCGCTCCGGCAACATGCAAAATTATTTTCACAGCATTTATAGTTATCCATAACCATTTCATTATGATTGATAGTCATATTTTTTGTTGAAGCTTGTTTAGATAAAGAGTTTGCAACAGTTTGCCACGTATCTTCATATATTATAGAAAATTTTTTCCAACCATAATAACGTAACAGTGATATCACCGATTTTGTTACCTATAACATAAAAAATAAAAGAAGTTAAGAACGTTTTTTATAATTAACTACACTAAAAGCTGTTATATGAATAGAATGTTTTGAAAATCAAATTCCTTGCTAAACAAAAATATTCCGCCGAATGAACAATTCGAATTTAGAAATAAACACTCCACTCCAGCACACATCATGTTACATGATGTGTGTTTGTTATCAGATACGAATGGAGGTTTAAGTGATATGTGCCAAAAGCTGTATGACACTGAAAAAAGTGCTATCCTAAAAGTCATTACAGCTGAAACCAAAATCAAAAAATAAAACTAATTAAAAAAAAAACTACAATCAAAGAACACATAATTTACATTTATTACATATAAGTGTGGACAATGATGCCGGGTGTACCTGTTTTCCTATGTGGGCAATTTTCCAGTAGGCATCTTTCCGATTACCGTCTTGTAATTATAAACAATCAGTAAAAAAGGTAAACAATAATAAAAGTTGGTTCTAACTGGCAAACATTTCAATTGTGATAACATTTTGTTGTCTCTAAAGAGGAAAATAACATGAAATGACATTATTTTATATGAGAACTCAATGCGTACGACAAGAACAAAATATTATTTACTGGGGATATTCATTCATGACATTTGGATATTTTTCTCAGCAGTTTGAGGTATTATACTTTATTGAAGTATATTTTTAAAATATCCTGGATAGTTTATTGATACCGGCAACACGTTCATAACCATTTTTTTAAGAAAATGCATATTAAAACAAAATAATCTGAAATATTCCTGATCGGTGCTTGGAGTTGTATGGCAGCTACCCAAGACACAATTCTTTAAAACGACAACATGTTTATTCGATTTTTAATATCTGAGTACAAGAATGAATTTTCAGGTCTGTAAAACATTTGGTTTCTAAAAAATTCCTGACGGGTGTTGGAAATTGTATGACAGGTACATAACACACTCAGAATTTTGGAAAACAGAAAAAAAAATTTGTTTGTTAATTTTTGAGGGAAAACCAATTTTACGGTCTGTAGCACCATAAGTTTTTGAATTTTTTTTGAAAACTCCTGATAGGGGCTAGCAATTATGGTGCGCTGCCTACCGGACCAAAAATAAATAAACCAATAGAAGCACCAAGCCAACCTATGTTTGCCCTAGATTGAGCATGCTGCCCATCATATTACATTTAGTTTGATGTCCCAAATTGATAGAAGGGTAGTTAGTGATTTCCGCAGAAAATCGAAGGCCGCTACTAGAGCGCTATCGTCCGACAAATAATTGATAAAATTGAGAGTTACCTCAAGAAGATTTGTGATAAATAAGAAAAACAAAATAAGAGATGGAGTTAAATCTTGTGGAACATAAGTATTAATACTATTAGATGTAAATCGGTCAACTAAGATAAGAATCTAGCGGAAAATAGGAAAATATCAATCCATTTAATGAGAACAGCATCAACACTATAACTTGCTATAACAGTGTTGAAAGGGATGTCATTCCTTAAGTAAAAAGTGACACCTATATGGGGAACGAGATGCGGAAAAAATAAGTAATTATGAACTAACTAAAATCAATAGTTACTCATAAGAACTTAATTTTCACTTAACACTAGTATTACTAGTTTGATAAATACAAGTTTTTAGATTTTTAAATTATCTGAGATTGACATAGGAAGGTTTTAATTTTTACTGAATATATTATAAGAATAAATCTCTTAGTTCAACATCTATCCTTTCTATTATAAAATTAAATTCGAGATTAATAGTTCTTTACTGCAGCAACATACCAAGTAAAATCCAGAAATGATTTCAGTTTTGAAATAGCAGGGTATTCCAACACTTCCTTTTTGGAAAGTACTTTAAATAAATCATACGAACATATGAAAAAATACTAAAATAATGTTTTAAATATTTTAACGAGAATTGATAGAATTTTTAAATGAAGAACAAAAACTTAAAACAAATAACTATTTTTTACAAAATTTGATTTCCCGTGAATAATTGGTATCGTAGAAAAATAACTGATTCTGCTAAAAGTATCCAAAGGCCAAATTACAACAGTAAAGGATACTTCAGTTTGAATGACAAACTTAAATAATTAAAGATATTCTAAATATGATATAATTAGATTTTTAAATGATAATGAAGGAATAATTATTCATAACTAGAATATTTAATTACGCTCGTGTGTAATCATCAATTTAACAAATTATTTTGCTTGGTTAAAATATTTCCGGGTGCATGTCACGATGCACATGAAATGTACTCCAGAATTCACCATATTAAACCTAGATTATGAGAACCGTCAAACTACTACATGAATCTAAGGTAGTAGTATAATAAAAAACCAATTTTGTTTTATAATGAAATTTCTTAAATTCCAGAATTCATGGTAAAAAAAGTTTCCCGTAACTTAAATTGTAAATGTTTTATCGATTGATCAAATTATGTATATTTTTTGGTAAAAACATAAACATTTCATATTTTAGTAAAATAAAAAAAAAATTATTTTCTTAAAAACAAAAAAATTCCATATTTTAATAAAATAATATAAAACAATGTAAAAACAAAACAACTAATAATGAAATACAACTAATTTTTACTTTTTACTTACTTTTATTACAATTCCAGTATTTTCAATTTGCTTTCCACTTTGTTTTTAAATTAATACTAGTGAAGATAACTTAACACAATAAAACCCCATTACTCTCTACGTAGTAGATCGATGTATTTTAATTCGTTTATAGTCAAAAACGTTTTTCACAATTCTGTTATAGAAATAATCAACAATTTGTTTGAAAGAAAGTAATAAACTTCATAAGTTCATACAATCGATGTCGTTTTATAAGTCACATTAAAATATAACCGCAATTTTTCAATAAAACAGTCAAAAGTGAATTACTTTATTAAAAAACTGATTTATATATAGTTTTTTTCTGATCTATATTACAAATATGTATATTTTGTGATTATATATATATAACAGAATTGCTATTTATAAATAAAATAAAGTTTAAAATTGTTATACGAAAGATATTTTATTGTATTGAATTTGATTATTGAATTTGATTTTGTTTATAAAGATGCAATTTTTTTTTACTACGCCTATATTATAGTTCAGTATAGCAATATTACTGAAATTTAGCGAATGACTATGTTTTACCGTGTTTTACTGCATATATTTTTTTAATGATAGCAGAAGCAAATGAACTAGCATTTATTATACAACTTTTGAAGAGTATGATCGGATATGATTTTTGTTTTTCAGTTTTGTTTTCAATTTTTGTTTGTATTTTTGTTTTTGTACTTTTTTCTATAAGTTTGTGTGTTTATTTAAAATGAGAATTTTTATGAAGCCTTTTTAAAAATTGCCCTTAATCGAAATTTTTTTTTTTGGAATACAGATGGCGCTTAACTTGGAAATAACCGTCACGATTTGGTGTAAATGTTTGAAATGTTTTAAGTATTCAGCACCAAGAACTTGCTAAAATTATAATATTCTTGTGGTATAAATAATTTACTATTCAATTATTCGTTTTTACTCACCACGTCGTTCATCTTGTGTATTATAATAATACAAGATATTCCCCACATGGCCTTCCTATATAATGTGTAATAATATATATAAGATATTTTTACTGCAACTACGTAATATCACAGATAAATTATACACATATAAATCATCTCCATACAAAAACTGAAGATAACTTTATAAATAAATTTTGCTTTAAGATTGGGTCACGGTAAAAATTGTTACGAATAATTATTAATATTACTAGTAAGCTGTTATATATGTAATATAGTTGTATATACGTATGTATATACGCATATACTGTACATACAAATGTGTTATCCTTTTTTTATTTTTTTATGTTTACCAACAGTAAAGTTAAGAAAAATAGTTTAAAAAAGAAAAACAAAAGTTTACAAAACAGATCGACCCTTTACGATTGTACTGTAAAAAAAAACACATAACTGAACGATTTTATTTTATTACTATTTCAGGTATATCTGTAATACAAGATATATTTCTGATTTTTATTAGAAAGATTGATATGTATACATATTATAATTAATAAAATTGCGAAATTGTTTTTTATTATTGCAGCTCTCTTCACGGGATAAAAATAATAAGATAATAAATTTAATTAACTCATAATTTTTGATAATCCTGCTTTAATACATCAAAGTTATTAAAAACAAGAAAAGAAAAATCAAAATGACAAAAATAAGTAAAAATATGGAACGATAGAGTTGTTTTAATTTTTATTTAATGTTGTAGTTTTAAATATTTAAATTTAATGTTGTAGTACATATTAAACCTTTTTGCTTAAAATATACAAAGTAGGATTCATTTTTTTTTTGTTTTATTTTTTATTTGATTAGTTCTTAAAACGAACAATTTTTTGGTATATAGATAGATAATTATGGGAAGATATTTAGCCAAGATATTATTAAATTCAGTTATTTATGAATTTATAAAATGTTGTTTCAATGGCTGTGTTTTTAGAGTTATTTACACAAAATAAAAGTTGCATATTAAAGATTATTTAAAATTATTAAAACAAAAACCGATTTCTTTCATAAAATTCTATCATATTCATTTCTATCACAGTATGTACAAAAAAATTTATTTGAACAGATGTCAGGTTAAATTGTTTTTTTTTTCTTTTCTATATAAATTTTTCATTCATTTTCGAAACTATGTATTAATATTATCTGTAGTGTAGAAACTAAATTCTAAATTCTAAAATTTCTAATTCCTTTTTTATATACATATGTACTTTTCGTACCTATAACCCTAACTATAATAGTCATATGATCTCATATGATACTTCGTTAAATGTTCGATATGATTCGATATTTGATTTAACAAAATCATAACCAATCATAACCTTAACTATAATTTTTATACCTAATCATATCAAAACGTCAAAACCAAAAGTTAAAAGAAGTCAAATATTAAGAAGACAAATTTACCTTTCTTTGCAATATTAGCAATGTTTATCACTTCATGTCCGTCTTCTTCAAGTTCAGTTTTAATATCATTGGGATCTGCAGATGACGGAAGGTCTCTGATTACAAATTAAATTCATTCATTCATTCTTGACTTGGTACGTGTGGTACTCGATGTTATATAGTGGATCTTAGGGTTTATTAATTAATTTTTTGTGATTCTATAATCTTCGCTATTCTGAAGTATTTTTAATATTTTCAATACTAACCAGCCTTGAAGTTTATTTAATTTAATGTATTTTTTAGGACGATGTCTTTAAGTTTATTAAAGTTCTTGACATTACCTCCTATAGTAATAGATGAAGAACGTGTTACGGTTTTTGTTCTAATTTGCTCATTATTTTCTACATTATAAAGTGGTGATTGTTTTTTTGGTTGTTTGCGTACAGTTTGTGGTTAGACTTCTGGGGAATTTTTCATTTTTCGCTTTTTTGTGTTTTTTTTAACTGAGCAGTGCAAAATTATAATCAAACCCATTTTATTATACTATTATTTTTGTTTGTGGAAGTGCAAAATCAACAAACAACAATATTCAACAGACTTTTCGGTAAATTAAAAATTATACGCTTGTATTCGTCTGGAAATGTTAGCGTATAAAATTGTGTACACCAGACGTTTCTATTTAAGACTTACATGTGTACATTACATGTATTGTTTTGTAATTTCCGATTTCATTCTATTTAAAAAAGAACAATAAATTTTACATATAAAATTATTTTCAAATAATTTAGAAAAAAACTCATTCACTGTCATTTTTTATTTTTTACTTTGATAGTCCTAGAAAACTACGATATCAAAAAAATTAAAATAATCCAATTTCGATAGTCACTTTTTATGAGTAACTATACTAATAATTACTAACTAGTTCTTTACTTTTATTTATATTTTTCACCATATATTAACATAAACAAAAAATATTAATATTACACATGAACAATACATAAAAATAACCAGAAAATATGAGAGAATAATAAAGTGCTGCCGGTTTATTACAATCAAATATCATATCATTTTTATCAGAAAAGATCATTAAAATGATATGAGATTCGTATCTCATTTATATAAGATAACTATCAGAATACGGGCGAAGGTTATCCGTTTTTTCATGATATATTATAATTATGTGCAAATATATGCTTGTATATACCAAATGCATGAGAAAAGCTTTTTAAAAATCAAATAAATTTGAAAAAGAGAATCTCAGAAGAGATCTACAATTCTCTCAATAGCATAAGAGCTCTCTCAATGCTATTGAATCAGATCAGCTGCTATTAGACATATTTTTTTAAAAATTCTATCTATCTACGAAAAGATCTATTTTATTTATGTTACAAGTATATAACATAGCAAATATTAATTTAACACGTGATTTAATCAGTTGTTTCGAAATACATAACAGCAAGTTAATTAATGATTTGTAAATGATCAGTCTAAAATGTGTGATCTTTTGATTTTGTAGAGTAATTAGCTGTCGTGTATCAACTTATTAATTTAAAAAAAATTTATTTAAGTATATTAATTTTAATATTGTTTTTTTTTTTTATTAATCGAATCCAAAAATTCCTTAATTTGGTTTTTGAAAATAATTATATCGAATTTTGAAATTATTAGAATTCTAATTCGTTGCTTCTAGTAATTAAATATTATATAAAAGACCAGAGAATCATTTTGTATGTTTGTAAACGACGCTTTTTGACATTTTAAGTTTTTAAAAAATTTAAAAAAAAATATTTTTCCTTTCAATTATTTTTATATGATTTTTTGATTTTTAAATTTTTAAATTTTTTCCTTTCAATTAAATTGTGAAAAAAAAAAAAATGGATAAAAAATAAAATGGATGGAAAATAAATTATTAATTTGTTTTAAATTATAACAAAAAAGTGTTTCTAGAAAAAAAATTTCTTAAGGCCACTGAGTGGTTATGTTCGAAAAAAAGTTCGGTATCTTTTTACTCGGGACCCGTTTTTAAACGGGCTGACTTACAAGTAATTAAATAGTTTTTTTTTTTAGTTTATTTTCAAACATCTATGTGTATACATATCTTATCTTTGGTTGTATTGTATTCAATAGTATCGTATCTTTTCTTAAGCCAAATTAACCTTTATTAATTTTATACTAATTTTTACCGTGGAATCCCAATAATATATAGAAAATGATAATAAATAGAAAATTAATCTATTTAAAACAAAAAATGTATGAAAAGTGGAAAGAGTTGTGTTTAAACCCTGTAAACGGAATTTTGTACACTGTATTTTTACTGACGGTTGTCAAAAATATAGTATTTTTAACAACAAATTCGAATAAGTACGTATAAGGCATACATTACTTCAAGAGAATTGCCATTTATATTTTTTTCGTTTATACTTCCATTTTATTAGGATCAGCCATGAAATTTTTGTATCTCATATAAGATTGTAATAATAAATCAATTTAAAATTTATATTGTTCTTTTTTTTAACCTAACTTTGGCAAAATTAAATCAAATCAAAAATATTTTAACAAATAATATAAACCTCAAAATTACCGAAAGGAATATACCGGGTGTACCAGAGTATGCGTATCAGCTTTTTACGAGAAGGAGCCGTTATTTTAACATTATAAAAAAGGTTTGTTAACTAAATCGAGGGTGCTCTATCGATTGGTGGTATTTTATACTTCCGGAAAGGACCACAAATCGGTTTTTTAAGATCAAAAATCGCCGAAATTGGCTGAAATCGAGATTTTCAAATGGAAAGGGGTACTTTTTTATGCAAACTCGGATTCTACGACAAAAAATAAGAAAATTATGTTAAAAGATTTTTTTTTGTTTTGTTTTGTTTGTTTTGCTTTCAAATCAAAATAAAATCTCGAATTTCAGACAAAAATTTTGACTCTTACTTCATTTTGTTTTAGTGGGTAATGTTTTAATAGTTAATTCGCGGTGCCCTAGATCCACTATGATGAAAATCATTATATCCAGATCAATGTTTCAGTCAAATTATTTATTAAATTTATTTACTGAAAAAATTACTTAAAGCTTTCGTCAAAAGTTGTTTAATTCTCTTAAATTTTATTTTTTTATTTTTTGAATGTTAATTTTAATTTATTTTTTGAAGAATTTACGTTTTCTGTATATCTTCTATCTATCGGAGTTGAAATTACACAAAAAATTTTACAGATAATCAAGCGCCATCAAATAATTTAGTACGATGCTTTCGCACAAAATAAAAATTATTCCCAGTTTTTTGGAATAAATCTAGAGCGTTTAGCTAGTATTTAGTGCAAAGTGCGATAGGCTCGGAACGGCCCTAAAAAGTTTTAAAAATATTATTAGGGAAATGTAGAAGTTCTTAAACATAACTCAAACAAATTCAAGTTTTAATATAGTTTTATTTTAGAAGTTTAATATTACAAATTTGATATTACACTTCCGTCATAGCTTAAATTATATATATATCAACGGTATGTACATATTTACGGTATGTACGGTATACATTAAAAAATAAAAAATTTAGAATCATTAACCTAATATTTTACAAAACACATTGAACAAAATATTTTAGAAACTAGTTAACCTTATTTGTTATATTTTTTTATATAATATATAAATAAATACATCAAAAAAATGTATATATGAATTAAAACAAGAAAAAAAATTACAGCTTACCTGAGTATCTGGTGGTTCCGTACGCGCAAAAGTAGGTATCACTGATGCTTGATAATCTGAACATTTCTGTTTTATTTCATGTCATAAAATTTTTAAAGTAAAACATTAAATTAGTACAAATTATGCAAAATTGGTTGGTGATATTAAATAAGAACAAATTAATATTATTAAAGAAGAGAATATGAGCATGTAATTCATCTAAGATTAATCTATGGTATTTAATAAGTAGTCTAATTGTACTGGATATCAACTAGATTGATTCTAAAACAGGATTTAATGGTATAAAATATAAGTACTCCATAAATTAATTTTTGATTAGATTATGTTACATAAAATGTTTTATTGTGCTACAATAAAAGTTACTTATACATAGTAAATGCAAACTATGGGCGTATCCGAACAAATTGCATTTCACACTAGCGCGTACTTGAACTTTTCGAAAATACTAAAATTTATCGCACTAAACTTTCCTCTTAAATTAAAACACGGAATCCAATCGAACTCGCATCATCTGATTAGTACTTGCATCGTATAACCACGCATACGTTGTATTATAACATACTTTACAATGAAATATTTAGGTATCTTTTTATACCTCTTGATTTAAATATTGAGTACACAACCCATTTTGAAAAATCAAGATTGCTGTCTCTCTGGTCACGTTTGGAAAATTCTTGAGTTTTAAGAATGGTAATTTTATAAGAAATTTTAAATTTCGACGTTAACTAAAAAAGTGGAATTTACGGATATAAACAACGAAACATAATATATATCAAATTTTATATACAGGGCCTGAAAATCCTTTTTGTGATTCCTTGGAGTATTCTAGGAAAAAACTTGTTGCAGTAAGGTGATCTATTTTAAAATTTTGACTATAAAAGAAAATCGGATTCGAAAAATAACGTCCAACAAATATCCACTGCAGTTCTGAAGATTTGCCAGCAATGTGTTTTTCAGAGCTTTTTTTTAAATTAATGTACCTATCTAGTTAACGGACTTTTCTAGTTATTACTGCGCCCAAGCTTTAAATTTAAGGCATGGTCAAAATATTTGAAACACAAAAGTGAAACTATACATATATCAATTTGAAACTTTCTTTAATTCTTATAACTCGCTACTAACTAATAATTATACACTACAAGAAAAAAAAAGATATTATGAACATTTTTATTATATGTATATACATACTAATAACGTGCCACTAAATCAAAGCAAAAAAACTTTTAAATTTGATCTTTTTTATATAAATAATAATAAAAATTAGAAAGTTCTTTTGTTTTTAGAAATATTTTTAATCGTACTAAATTAACTACAAAATAAAAACGTTCAAATCGATGCTTGCTATATGAGGCTTTCAAAGCAGGTGTTGTTTGCAATTAAACTAAAAAAGAGAATTGAAATACAGAGCAAGAAATTAACCAAAAATTTTATCAACCGCATTAGCCTTAACAATTTACATTTTTGTTAATGTTCGGAGAAATGTAAAGGAAACAAAAGTTTTAAATTTACTAATATCAAAATGCATAATACATTACATATGACATATAGTTCCCCTTATTATCAATAAAACCAAAAATTGGTATAGTTGAGTAAAAAACAATGATATTAAAAATATCAAACATTAATGAAAAAAAAATGGAAATAATGTCTGGCAATATTCCTACGAATTACTTTTTATACATTTCACAAATTCATATTCTTCAAATTTACTGTCTTCATTTATAAATAAAATATTCATGCAAAAAATATAAGACAAACTACACAAATAAGGAAATTTACCGCAATATTGGATAAGGTATGTAGACGCCGTGTTCTCTATCATCAACCGGAATAAATTAGACAAGAACAACTCACGAGAACTTCAAATTCAACGCAGAAATTGAAAGGAATCATCATATACCATATTCTTAGATATTTTAGTAGACTCCAAGTACATCAAATCATAACTTCCAACAAAATATGGCCTCATTTCATTCAATGATGTTTAGACTAAAGACAATTCCTATGGAAAAGGATAAGATAATGAGAAATGTCATGAGACAAAAAATTATATTAGCGACACAGCTGCAAAAAACGGATAGTCGAGCACAACAATTACAAGAATTATCAACAAGGGGGTATATGAGAAGGGATGATATAACCACATTGTTTCAACAGAAACGCATAAAAGAAGGCCCCAAAAAAATTTCTATCACATATGATGATGAAATAACGAAGTCATTAGGGAAGAAACGAAAAAAATACAACATAGACGTCATAAGTACTAGTAGACGGACAAAAAAAAATAAAAACAGAGGAGAATGGAATCTACAAAATATCATGCAACAAATGTGAGAAGATATACATGGACAGACAAAGAGATAAGCAACAGTAAGATTTCAAGAACATCTAAGCAAAGCAAAAATTGGTAAGAAGACAGAAAAAATGTCCAATTTTAATTTTAATGTAGCAGAATACATCGCAATCGAGGAACATGACATTAACATAGATAACCTAGAGGTGATTAAAGAAATCAACGACACCAAGAAACTAGACGTTTGCGAAAGTTTGGAAATCATAAAGCAACCTCCAGGTATCTTTCTAAATAGTGATCATGGTAATGGGTGCACGTAGCTATTTAAATTCATAAGAAAACGAAAATATAAATTTAATTTAATTTTTGTATCTTTTATTGCCCCTAAAAAAAAATAATAATACATATATTTTTACTTAAATTTAATTATGCAACTACAACTGAAATAGGTTATTATTGCCAAAATATCAATATTTTGTAAAACAAATAAAGATTTTAGTAAAATAAAAGGGACTATACGTTTTTTTTTCTTTTTAATTTAAGAATTTTACTACATAATACAAAATAAATAAATAAATAATTATTAAGTAAAATAAAAAAGACCGATCTAAATAATGAAAATTTAATTTTATAATTAACGTAAATATTTTTAGAAGATTGCGATCCTACCAGGATATTATAACTCAAATAGAAATTTTTTTAACCTTTTTGTTTATTTGGTAAAGTGGATATTGCAGTTGTATTTTCTCCTGGCTCTGAACTCCAATGAAACTTGCGAAACACAGATAAGAAAAAAGGTTCAACACATCATATTCTAATAATAGAATGAGCATTCAACTCAAAATGTAGGATATTTACAGCTAAATATTAATAACTAAATAGTACCTAAAGTAATATTATCTTGTGTTGTACTAAGTACACGATATTTCAAAATCTTTAAATGATGATTTTGATTCCTTGCATTAATCCCAAATACAGAATTTTACGTACATCAAAATAAACTAATTCTAGCGTTGAAAATCAAATATTATAATGCAAAAAATTTATAATAATATTTTATTAAATTTTTCTAACATTCACAACAAAATATGTTTATCGGAAGTTCAACACAACTAACCACATATATTTTTTGCGTATACAGTGTGACAAATATATAAAAAATTATGTAAAATAAAAAGAACACTTGGAAGAATAAATAATAAAAATTAAGAAGATGGGCAAATGTCGTTAATTATGCCGTAAATATTTGTTTTCAAATGTGACGGCCAATAACTGATGAAAAATGTTACGGCTTAATCGTGGCAACGTAATCCTACAATAACAATTGTTCAAGTGTGTAATTTAAGACATTTTATTTTTTTTTAAGAAAGAAAATAAGTTGGAGTATTTATCACCTTCTTATGATACAAATATTAGTGAATTTTGACATTTAGAAAAATTAAATATATGCGTATCCATAAATATATTTTTAATTCAAAAATATGATTGAAAAATGTATAACTACATTGATATACTAATTACTTACATACGATATCATCGGTATATTCCTACTTTGGGAAACAATAGCTTCGACATGACATGGCCCTTCGGGTCCAAAAAATGTTGCAATTCCATCACATATCATTTCTGTTATTGCCCTTGTTGCAATGACTGTATCACCACGTGTATCATTCCATCTTAAATCAAGTCGGACATTTTGTAATAAATTTGTATCATTATTAACCTGTTAATAGTAATCAAATTATTATAATTATCATAAAGCTACTTTAAATAAATTATGAAACATACCTCTTCCAGAGCCATTGTTAATGCTCCAGAGATTGCCAAACCTTGTTTATCTCTCATTTCTCCTTTCATAGCAGTTAAATAGCCAACTGTTAATATAGTTCTATTATCACTATATAAATAGGTTATTGCACCCGGGACAATAGCTGCTGCCACCGAGAGCAGTAGGAGCAGTTTAAAAGGCCAACGCGTCATGGCCCCTTACGTCGGGGCCGATCAGCGCGACGCCTATAGGCAAAATTTTTCTTCTAAAAATAAAATAAAAAAGGAATAGTAATAATAAATCATCATAATTTTATCTGTAAATTGTGAAAAATACCGTACAAATATCTGACTTATTTTACAACCGATTTTCATCATTATTTTCTAAACGACAGATATTTAAGAAAAAAAACAACGTGACGAAACTACATGTTTTTTTAAAGAAATTTTAATTTATTAATTTAATTCTTCATTTCAAATTTTAAGGCGTATAAAAATAAATAAATACATAAATTTTAACCAATTCGCAAACGTATATTTACACACATTTTAACGAAAAGTTTAAAACGTATATTTTAATTTATCATTAATAAGCTAATTAAGTCTATCTAAATATAGAAGTCATACTATCTAAATTATGAGAATACTTAATAAAAACCTGTATTGGGCCATGATCAATTTTACGTAACTGCCAGTAGATTACGTATATTTGATGTTACTTATTCGTTTTTATACAAAATATTGTTTGCTAATAAAAGCACTTGTAAAAGTGCATACACATCTTTCCTTATTAAATAAAATAAAAAAAGTATTTTAGTCTTAAACTCAAAATGTACAATTAAAATCTAATAATAAAGTTGACAGAAAAACGTTTTTAGGGTACCAAATATTTATTAAAGTAAATTAACAAAAAGATTAAGATTTACACTGTTTGAAATCAAAACCTTTAGCATTAAATTAAATAAGCAAAAAAAATGTTGGTGGTATACTTACATATATTAAAATGTAATTAAGTAATTAAATGTTATTCGTAAAATATATACGTCTATATATTCGTGATATATGTACAAAGCCAAATATATCAATTAAATCGATAATTTTGATAAATAAACAACTTTTTGAGACAAGTAATGCTAATGTCGAATATAAACAAAAAACAAACACGAAACTATAAAAAAAATGTTAAAAGTTGTGGATAACATTTAAAAGAATTAAAAAAAAACGCGAGTGGAATAAATACAGTTATTTGCGAATATTTTGATGATTTCAATGATATTTATGGTTAGAGACATAAAACTATTTCACCTAAACAATTTTTATCTACAAAATGCATATATAACACAATAACTACATATTTAAAGTATTATTTCAAAGTAAAGAGACTGTAAAAATGTCATTTATGTTTCATATTGTCTTTCTATTTAGAACAAAAATTAAATATTAAAATAGCCATAGAATTAATAAAATAAAGATTTAAAACACTATTAAAGAAGACACCACCGTATACTTTACATATTTTTACTTATTTTGTTTCATGTCGGTAAATTTGAATATGTGGAACTTGAACTTTAGTTCAGTTACTTTAGAAAAACGAGATTTTGAAAAACAATATTTTAAAAAAAGATTTAAAAAAACGAGATTTTGAAAAACAAAATTTAAAAAAAAACGAGATTTTGAAAAACAAGATAACGTACCGCTCCATTATATAAACCAGAATAAAAAAAAATGTTTGAGTTATTGACACGTAAAATTAATTACACGTGTCTTTTTTTAAAAAGCCTAATTTTAAATTACACAAGTGGTTATAATTCACATTGAAAATCTTTGGTAAAAAATAGCTTTGCTAATAAAAAATAACAAGTAGGTAACTATATAAATAAATACACAAAAATAATATTTAAATATAAGTAGGTATTATTGAATAATATTTAATAATAATTCGTTTGAAAAAAAAATATCTAAAACTAAATTTGAACCACGGGAAGCTTTTAATTTGAGACTGGTTTTTGTGGTTTTTATTTGTTTATTTATTTTTTGTTCTATTTTTAAATTTTATATTAGTAAGGTTGATAGAAGTTCAATATAGTTTTCAACAAAAGTAAGCTTATACAAATACACATGGACATATGTATTTTTTTTATTATTAATATTTCTATATTCTTTTGAGTTAATTTAGTAAATCGCTCAAATTTCGAGATATAAACCGTTTCTTATTTACACCAACGAAGAATTTATTGTAAAAGTACTAAAAACAATTTGTTTCGTAATTTAAATAAATAGAATTTCAATAAATTACTATAAAAAAATAATGAAAAATTTAATTATTTATTTATACACTAAAGATTTCTTCTATTAATCAAAATTATTTTAAAAAGAGTGCTTTAAAGGTATGTACGTACATATTATTTTGTTTTTCTTTTTCTTTTTTTCATTACCTACTTTATGCCATCTGGGAATATCCACAGTGTAGGGGTGAGCAATTGCAGCTCCTCTTTGTTCGCGTTGGAATTGTTTAAGATGAGGAAGCAGCGCTTTGATTTCTGCTGAGCATGTGTTCACACCTACGAAGTATCTATAAAACAGAGAAAGGGCTCCGACTACACGTAGATGTCGATGAGAAGTTAGGGATGAAGTTATATTTGGGTCGCCAATTAGACGAATGGCGCGATTTTGTACGCGGTCAAGGTAGCCTAAAGCTGTAATGGAAGCGCCAGCCCAAATATTTGAGTTATATTCCATCTTGGGACGTATAAGTGATTTATAGATATTAAGGAGTTCCATAGGTGAAAGGACAGCTTTACATCTCAAAATATGGTCGTTCCAAATAATTTTTTGATTCACGCGCAAAATAATTTTTTGATTCACGCTTGGTACGTGATGATAACAATTTTACATTATTGTATACAATAATATAATATTGTTATCATCACGTACCAAGAAAGTTATTGTAACTAAATACATTTATATATAAGGCAATTAAAATTTTAAATACTAAATGATATTGACCTAAGGAAATTATTTTTAAAGTAAAAATATTGATATTAGATTTTTTAAAAATTCATTGAAATTAACCAAAATATAAATAGATAATATGTAGTTAACGACTTAACTAAATATAAGATATACAAACTTTTACAAATATAACATAACTATCTCTTGAATTCAATTTTTTTCTTCTAACTTTTTTATTCTGATTTTTAGATGGTAATTCACTTTTTTATTATTTCTTGGAAGCCCCAATTTTCAGCGAAGGTTCCTTTGGAATCACAATAATCACAACCTCAAACTATTACTCATTAATGCTCAACTCATTTAAAACAAGGCCTCAATTGATATAATAATATAGTTTTATATACATACTTATATATATATAACTAACTATGCAAATATATTTCTTTCAGAATTTTGTATCCGTTATAAGAATTTTAATTTGCTCTTTATGTTGATAATTATATTGATAAGAAGAGGTTTTGATTAATGACGTTCAGAGAATTTCACAAAACTTTATCGGAACTTTTCCTTGCCCTGCAAGGGTATTGAAAATACTGTTGCTAACTGGAATGTGTTGAGTGTTATATTGACGTTTTTATTTGAGCAAATTACATAAATTATTTTCTGGTTTAATATTTTACCAAATCTTGATGTTTCACTCAATAGATAGGGTTAGGTAGTGAGTAGATAAGTAGGTAGGATAGATAGGGTAGGTAGGTAGGGTAGATATATAGAGCAGGTATGGTAGGTGGTAAGGGTAGATAGGTAGTAGCAGACCAATCGGATGATTACTTAATTCACTATCTACCTTGTTTTTAATAAGCTCCTAATATTGAATACCTAGCACATTATATGCTTTAACAACTATAGTTAATAATAGTATGTCAACTTGGAAGCATACAAGCAGGTATTGAAATGACCAAAATTATATCACAGTCAAAATGTTCAGCAAAGTAAATGAAAAACTTTTGGAAGATCTTATTAAAGCCAAAAAAGTTTTAAAAAATTATGAAGCAATTAAGCGTCGTAAACATGAAGATAACAGCACCGAGAAGAAGCATTTAAACCTATTGTGAAACCACTCAAAAAACTTATTGAAAAGATCAAAAATACAGTTATAATTAAACGAACAAGCCCAAATCTGAGTGGAAAAAAGAAATGATTGAATTAAACGATGTTGATAATACGAAGTTAAACATCCTCCAATCTTTTGATGATGATTTTTCATTAAATGAATCGACAACAACTCACTCTTATGGCAAACAAATATTGAAGTATCTAGATTTGGTATCAAATCATTGACATAAGTTTACAACTAGTTTACTTGAATTGATTATTTTTAAAAGACCATTGACTTATAATGAGAAAAATTTGGCAAATTACAAAATCATTTTGAAGATACAAAAACGTATATACGATACTTTGATAAAATTGAATAAATTAAGGAAAATTGAATAAATTAAGGAGACACAATTCACACAAGAGCATGGTAATGTCAATCATAAAAATGAGATTCAAGCAATTCTACATGCTTTAAAAAATCTGATATATTGAACAAAATTACATTAATTACACTGATGCTAATATATTAATAAAATGAAAATGGAAATATTTAAGATAAAAAAATGCTGTTCTTTCCCAATCCAGTTACATAGTTATTACAAGATTATCAAGGTCAACCTTTACAAGGCAGTTTCTATGAACTAGAATTAATAAAAGCTAAAAACAAAGATGTCCACTTAGTTGAAAATATTATAAAAACTAAAGATCATAACTATAAAGTATTTGTTAGGTGCCTTTGTTTCCTATCAAGTCACAATTTTTGGATAAATAAAACAAAAATTCCTATAATTTCAAACAGAGTACTTATCAGATTAAGCGAGCTGACTTTAGACTCAAAATGTATAGCAATCCAGAATGTCTTCAATAACAAATCTTGAGTGTGATGATGTAGTAAAATTTGTTCATCAAGCCCCTACAATACAATCAATTTCTTCAGCAAAAATAGCAGAATATGATATGATATACAGATAATTTTGCATTGATGTTAACAAATAGATGTTCAATAGAGTTGCTGCCAACAAGGTGAAAATCGAAAACATAGATTATGAATCAACTCATCGATATTATAGACCACATTTAAAAAGAAAAATTAAATTATACCAGTCAATGAAGTACAATATTATTCTAAATTACATATTGAATCAGTGATCCCTATCAAAAAATGAATTATTATTAAATAAAAAAGTTTTTATTACAATTTATAAAATAATATTGGATTTTATTTATTTAGTTAGCATTTTAAATTAACTAGTTTCAATCAAAAACTATGACTTGAATACTTTATGATCTGAAGAATTGTTTGAATATCATATTTATACAAAAATTTGTTATACTCACACTTATATGTCTTATATCAACAAAATTTACACTCGCAACTTCAATTGCTATTACAGATGGTGGAACGGACGAATTTTAACTTTACACCATAATTACGCTTAGTTACGCCATATGTTTTTATATATAAGTATATAACAATATTTCTAACTGATAAGAACTTTTAAAATTAAACCCGCAAGTTTTCGTTCTTTTTTCATTTATTAAAATCGTATAATTTCATAGGTTCAATTTTAATTACTTTTAAAAAACTTTTGCACACAAAAAAAAATTAACCTTATTTCAAAAGTAACTTATATCTTTCAATGAATTTTAATCTTATACTTATTGACTGTCATAGAAACGATTTTTACTTGTATAAATCATGATAAGTTTATATTTATTTGTTTTCGAATTAATTCAAAAATATCTGGTAACACTTGTTATATTAAAATGTCGTACCTACATATTTTTTTTATTAAAAATAGATCTTTGAGACTAAGTGGAGCCACACACAAAAAAAATAATATTGGAAAACTGCGTAAGAAAATTAAGTAGGTATGTTTTATACATCAATTCAATGGTAGGTACATTTTTTACTTATTTATAAAAAGATCAAATATAAAACTGGAATTATATAGTACAAAAAAAAATAAAAGAAGTGTTGGATATAATATTCTTTTTACTGATAACTAGTTTTTTTTTTATTATATATATCAAAAAAATAATATAAAATATAAACAAAAAAGTTGTTATTATAACATTCTTACTAATGGAACCAATCTTAAAAATTGAATTATAAAAATGAAGTTGATATAAAAATAAATCGCATATATATTAAATGTCGGACTTAACACTAGGAAAAACTTATTATTTAAAGCTAAAGATAAAATTATTAATATGTATATAAATATACTTAGTTAAAATGCAAAAACGAAAGTTTTTCATTCACAAAAAGATAATACATAGCTACAAGGTTACAGAATCCCAAAAGTATTTAAATAAATTGTTAAAAAATACGGAATAAAACAAGGAAACAAACTAACGTTTTATAGTTGAGTAGTTACTAAAAATTAAAATTAGTTATATGGAAATAAGATATAATTATGTAGACCTATACGAAATTAAATTTTAAAATATGTTTTTTAAAAAAGTTGAAATGTATTACTTTTCTAAAGTTTTTTGTTTAAAAAGTTTTAAAAAAAAAAATTAAAATCTAAAACTTATTTAATTGTCATTACATATAGGTAACGTATTAAGAATAACTTTTAAAAATATCATATTGTATAGTTACACTGACAAATAAAACAAGATCAAATGAATATGGATGCATGTAGAAATAACATTAGTGATTAAAAATAAAAAGATAATTAAAAATAAAATATAGAAACAAATGTGAAATATTTTGATTTTACAATAAAACATTTTATTTACATTGAAATATGTAACTGTATATATATATATATATATATATATAGTTATATATATATATCTATAGTTAGATATGTATTTTCTCTGACAACTTATAACTCTACCTAAGTTATGACATTTAATTTAAATTTACATATTTAATGAATTGATAAGCCAGTAATTTGATAAATAAATAATCGAAAAACATTGTAGATATTGTAGTATAAATTTGCAGTACCGTACTTAACTAAGCACGAAAAGATGATTCTATCTAAGTTCATAAAAATAACATACAAAAAAAAAGTTAAAAAACTTCAACATTAAAAAATGCTTTTTTACAGACTTAATAGTTTTAATATTATAATACAAATTGAATTTCTATAAATAAACAGTTTATTCTTAAAATATTCTTAAAGAATACGATTTTTCTTTTAAAAAAAACATATGCAAGCACTGATAAGAATTAAAACTTATTATTTTTTCTACAATTTTTATTTATATAGTTGCACATTGACATTATTTTATATAAAAATATGAAATTTATATTATTCAATGTATTTTTAGCTATTGAATTAGCTCGCCAGTTAATTTTGGTACGGGTCCAATTTTTTTTACTTTAAAAGCGTTTGATATAGTTTCATCAAAAATACAAAAGTTTTTTAAGTTAACATACGTAGGCATATTTTCATGTTTAAAAAGTACATATTCCGATAGTGCATCCATTCTCACAAAAAAAATATTTTTATTTCATGCAATATACCTATACATATACACACATTAGTTTTCACTGTAAGTAACTCTGTATTTATAAGTAGATTATTCGCCTTCTCTATTTACTAATGAAGTGTTATCATATAATGAAAGATTTCAGTTTTTAAAGTGAAAACTTTATTATCTGCTACTTACAATCATTTTTATAGTTATTGATAATAGATAAATAGAAAAAACCTTATTCAATAATGCACTATTTAAAGAAAGTCCTTTTTATTTACTCAAAGTATATTTAAACTAAAAAAAAAACTACTTAACTACTACCTCTGTTTAACATATTATACACTATACTACAAGATTTACAAACGTGAAGGCCATTTAAAAATAAATAAATAAATAAAACGCGCCAGTAAAGTTCAACATGTGATAATATTTTATTATTGAATAGGTTTTTGAAAATAACATTAAGCTACTAATGGAAAATGATTACAACTTTTAAATTTATAGTAAGCCACACACTTGTGTTTTTTTGACGAGAAAGACTTACGGATGAAAATTTTGAAAAAAACTGTCATATTTGCATGTGGTGACTGATGTGTTAAAAAAGCCTTTTACACAGACACTACACAGCCAAAAACGCTGAAATCTAAGATTAAAGAGAAACTTATAAGAATAAGCTAAAACCGTATAATGTACATATCCAAAAAATGTACATTAGTGAAGCATTTCAAAGCAAACAGCAAAATTGTGTTTTTTACATAATTTAAATTTTGGTTTTATTGCTGTATTTTTAATTTATTTATTATTAGTTTTGTAAAATAAAGTAAATTTACACTAAATTTAATTACAAACTTAAAAAGTGATTTAAAAGTGGAATAAAATACATGTATTTTTCTACGTAGTGGTATTCTGTCATAGGATAGGAATTGCTTCACTTTTTCTCCTATAAAGAGATATTTAGAGAAAAAACTGTAAAAATGAGTTGTTTTATAAAACCAAGGCATCCTAAATAGACAGGTCTATAGAATCTACTAAGTGACACTATATAATTTGAAACGTCGTGTTGTTTCGATTTTTTTTAAAAGTGGCATTGCGTAATTTTGTTTCGATCTTTATCAATCTTTTCAAATTTATTTCATCATATTTTGCTTTTGTGTTAAAGTTAAAACGCCAGTTTTTGACGTTTGATACAAATATTTGGCGAGTGAAAAATAATTGATGCTTTTTGGTAATTTTTGAAAAAATAATAACTAAATAAGAAAAATTTAAAAAAAAAGCCACACATCTTAAGAATCTAAAATATTTCAAATGTTTCCAAAATAGTGGTTTGGTATTGTTTAATTTATGTTGCATGGGAATATATTTGTCCCAGCAAAATATTAGTGTCATTTACATTATTCGCATTTGTGCCTAGTGGTATTTTTTTATCAAAACTATTTCTTTTAATTTAAAGTGTGATTTTTTTTAGAATTATATATAAGTAAAACTTTAAATTGAAATGAAACATATAACTAATTACATATATATATATATATATATATATATATATATATATATAAAACACATATAAAGTAAGTTTAAATAGAATTTTATGACATTTAGTTCAAAAATAAGTTCAGGCATCTTGCTACCGAAACTAGCTTTAATAAATCACATTCTATTATTTTGCATTATTAGTTGTATCGCACGTATAGCACTACCTTGTGCACTACCTGGCGTACTACGTGCCAGTCGAATAACTAACAGTTTTCCATGTCAATTTAAAAATATTCTTTAACGATCACCATTGTTAGAAAGGTTTGAAAAATTAACAGAGAAAGACTTTAACGATAAGACATTAAACGATAATTAAATTAACTTAGTTAAACCAACTTGAGAAAGTGTATTTGATTAGATGTAAATTATACCCATAATAGTTGAATCAGAGAGTTTCGTTAACTTTAGTTTAGTTAAGTGAGATTTTGTACAGAGATTTGACATTTCATAAAATTTTCAATTTCGAGTAAAAAGCTGACTTTAAAAAGTAAGTTAAACGGATTTAAAGTTTTAATTGTCGCATATTCGATGAATATTTCGAATACTTAAGAATATTTTATACATTTTTATAAAATTTAATTTAAGATCTCAATTCCATCCAGTAAGACCATGAATTGTCAATTGTCACTATCAAAAGTTCTATCTCACTCTAAAGAAAGTTTTTCTTTACTTTTAATTTTATTGGTTTAAAAAAAAATTAAACTTTCCATGAAATCCCACATTTTTCTTATAATTTTCTTATAATTTTTATGTCTTTGAAAAAACTTATAAATATACATTATCAACACACACAAATATTACCAGCCACCAACCAGTAGTGTATATAATATGTATACACTTATGTATAAAAAACGATAACTAATTTTTATTTTGCAAAAAAAAATTAGTTAACGTAGTTTAATTATGGGATCGGCCACAATATACTTTAACATAAATGTCAAATTATGATTACAAATTATAAACTATTTTATATTTTTATGTTAAAAGCAGCCTAATACACATTTTACTCTTCAAGTATCATTTTACCCCTCAAGTAAAATAAATTTAAAATTACTAAATTACGATATTAAACGTTATTTTTTATTTTTTTCTGAAATGTTCATGTTGATTTTTAATAAATATCCTTAAACCATTACTAGGCAAACACTTGAACTTCTTTAATGATATATAAAGTTATATTTCTTAAACGTTGAGAAAATCTTCTGCGATTTTCATGTTGTGTTTGTTTAATAACTTCAATGCAGAAGTTTCCACAAATTTTACAAAATGTATACATTTAAAAAATAAAAAACTTTTAATGATTTAAAGATCTTAATTCGAATATTCTTTTTTATTGAAAATCTACAAGAGCACCCAAATAATATAGTGTAATGATACCCATTTGATGGTATCATTTTGTTTAATATCAGTAACTACACGAATGAAAGTATACTATGATTGTTACCGAAATTTAAAAACTTTTTGTACTGTGTATTTTTTTTTATAAAAATAACAGCTTTTTTGCTTGTAGTTACTTGGAATTATTTGATTTGCATATTTTTTTTTACATTTCGTGTATTACGTTTTGTTCCTTACTATTAGCTCTTTACTTTTTTATTCTTGTATACTCATAAAAATCAAATAGATTAAACAATCCTTTGTTTACATTGATATTAAAAAAAATTCCAAGAAAATACAACAGAAAAACGTATTAAAAAAAATAAGGACAGCAGAAAAAAGTTGTAAGTAAACACATGTCAGATGTAAAACCTTAAGGAAGTTCGAATAATAAAAATTTGGAGCACAAAACAAATTTATTAAATTTTCTATATTTTTTACTGAATTTTAGTCTCAAAATTAACTATTAATAATTTGATCAGACAGTTATTTTGAAATGTAATTATACAAGCTGTTCCATTTTCAATGGCCAAGCCTGAATAGTTAGTCGTTTAGAATTTATCAGGCGTAAGATTTTTTGTAAGGATTGTACTATTTTATATTTTTAAAATGAGTTAACAGTTATTGATTATAAATAAAAAAACATAGAAATTAACTTAAAATTTCTAAATAATATTATTTAGTTTTATGGTTATGGTTATATATAAAGCGCCAACTATATAAATTAATAAAAAATAAAAATAAGCAAAGGTAAGCTATTTAAAGTTTAATTTATACGCCTTCTACGCTATTTACAATCGTTAATTCAGGTCTCTTCACAATTGAAAGTTATTACCAAATGAGATGTTGTTAATTTTTATAAACAATGAATATATATATATAAACAATCACTTAAATATTCCTTAATACGAAATTACCCCTAATTATAAGTTTTTTTTTTAAATTCTTATCTACATTGTTTAGTTTTCCATTGCTATTCGAAAAACAGCAGGACAAAATTTATACAGCAAACAACAAATTTATAATTGTCGAAAATAGTCCTTTTAATTTTACTCAATATGCTTATGATACATATACGTCTATTTCGTGTATTTCGTCGCTAGAAAACAAGTTTTTATAAAAACAAATTTATATAAAAAGATTAAAAGTAACAGAGGCCAACAAACAAAGAGGAAAAATCAAAAGTACAAAAAGCAGAAATGCGAAATAAGGGAAAAGGATAATTTATTTAATTTATTTGAAGTACCTTATCAAAAATTAATATGCACATACATATTATGTAGTTATATTTAAATTCAAGTACCGAATGACTTTTGAAGATAGAAAATATTTTGCGTGGTTTCTCCTGATATGCTCATACTAAAATGTTTCTCTTTCATAGTTTTTTCATATTTTTTCTATTTAATTTATATAGTAATTAGCTTGTAGGTGAGAGTTTTTCATTTAATTATTAATTTTCGTTTTTGTTTGCTTTTGTTTACTGACTAACTACACACAAATGTTGACATGACGACATTTTATATTATATAGCTAAGCTTATTTTTTGTTTTTTTTTTTTATATAAAATAAACAGATATCAGATTAATGCTAACAAGAAAATTCTTCATGTGATCATTATTAGCATTATGATAATCAAATTTAAACTTGATAAACTGAATTTGTTACCTATTTTTAGAAAACAAAATTTTTAAGTATTTGCGAAATGTTTTACAAATAGTTTTTTTTTAAATTAACAAATAACTTTATAATTTACGTTTCTATCAAAAATGTTTTGTAAAATTTATTTCAAGAAAAAGTTTATTCAAATATTTTTAACTTTCCTTCGTTTTTCATATACTTAAGTAGTTACTTAAATAATCAAAATAACCAGTTGATTACTACTGGAATTTATAAAGAATAAACATCACATTTTTATTTGAAATGTAACATATTCATACATTTTACACAAATATGGACAACAGTTCAGTTCAATCAGGAAAAAAATTAATTCAGGGAATGCAGTTTCAAAGTAACCTATGATCAACTAACCAGTACTACGACCAGGTGGGGCTTATTATAAACAAATGTATGATGTGTTGTCGCAACGAACAATTGTTGCATCTCGAACATCTACATGGAAGAGTCTAGGTCTCTTTTGGTTATAATATAGAAATGTATTTAGAAATACAAAACTGGATAGAAGAAGATTTGGTTTCTCTGACACAAGCACTACAGCAGTACACACAGAAACAAGGTCAGATCCTTCATTCCTCCGCATTTCTATTGTTCACAGATAAAACATTAGTAAATATTTTCCAAAAAATAGGTATTAAAAACAAACCTATCCGACGAGAACAACCATTGTAAGTCGCTACGATTATGAGTGCGTATTAGTTACGTCTATGTCGATCTATTCTAGGATGAATCAGCTGACGTAACTATTGAAGTTTTTACACGATGTCACCCAATAATGTTTATTGAGACTTACAGGTGTTAACATTAATATCGACACATCGGACTCAATATTGGTTAACATATTAATAAATAAGATTGATAATACAACACACAATCTGTTTGAGTAAATAATATTAGTTATTCTAGTTGAACCATCAGCATTGTGCAAACTGGCTTCAATAGACATATTATTGAATGCAGGCATTTATGCATAAATATTTGTGCAGATTCAGCTATTACAAAATATATACCAAATAAAAATATATACCAAATAATTAATATAATTTAATAAAAAGGCCCACATTTCGAAAGGGAAAAGGACCTATAAAGTTGGCCTACAGATTTATCTTTATTGAATAGAAAAGTTAGTATAAAAAATTTGCATACAGTTTAAAAGATATTTGTTTATCCGACTTTTCAAAACTTCTAAGTTATAAGTTTGTGGCAACCCATAAGATGGTTCCCTGGTTCCATAGTTTAGAGATTCGGTTGGTTAAAGATTGTTTGTATTTCACAGTCCCACATTTGTAGAGGCTCTACTACAAACTTGTGGGAAAGGGCTTCCCTAGGAGTATTACGCTGAAATGGTTGTATTTTGGGCATATTTAATACTTTTTATTAACCAACAGATATTTATATCATGTAATTACTGTTAGCTACTCCTACATTACGGCACCGGCTTAATGATGTTAAGTGTTATGTAATATGTAATATGTGATAGTGACATGGGGGTCATTTATAATTTTGCTGAGTCACTTTTGTGCTGGCTCACCGTCCCAAAAGATGCGAGTTGTACTCAAGGCATTACCGAATGTATGTCTTTATATTATAATGGTAAATTGGAAGATGTGAAGTATTTCCTACTTCTGCTTAAGAATCCTAAACATTTAACAGAATTCCAAGAATTCTTATAGTTTTCAATATTTACATTTTCGAATAGAATATTTGGTATTGATGGATTTTTCTTTGTTAATATGATGCAGCTCTAGGTTCATTAAGCATGAAATTTTACCCTACTTATACTTACAGTCTTCGTTTTTTTAAGATTGCTCTTTAGAGAACAAGTTTTTTTTACAACATATATTGTTTCGTTCTGTATGAACTGAAATGTGCGTCACTTTAACAGCTTTTCCAAAGAAATACAAGGCATTAAGGGTCCTATCATCCGCAGAGCTGTGCATTTGATTCGAAGTCGTATTAGTATAGGAGATAATTTATAAATATTATATGAAAGATCTGAGTCTAGAGAGATACCAGTATTGATATAGAAATTTTGGGATATAAGTACACATAAACATATATTGGACATATAAAACAAATCTAATTATAAACAACGTTATTTTACATAAGTTAAATACAATTTTCAAACCTAGTAAAAAATTAACAAAAGTTTTTAAAAGCTGAAATTAAATTTAGTAACAGTAGGCGTTCGGCAAATAAATACACTTTATTGAGTATCAAAAAGCATTTACTAATCGTGAAAATGCAATGTAGATATTATTTAAAAATACCCACTCTCTGATCTGATATCGACCACTTCAATAAATTCTTTATATAACTATTTAAAATTTTCATTGGATTTAAGGTTCTTTGAAGTTGATCGACGATAAAATTCAACAGAGTGAGTGAGACTTGCATCTATAGAATTTATATTAAACACACTATCAGACGTAAATTCGCCTACTAAAATACGAACCCTTGAGAAGAGAATACAGATCCTAGGACCTAGACCATTTAGCTATTAAACTCAAATATCATACTCGATCGAAAGCTTTTCAAATATCTAAAGCAACAATATCAGATTCACCGAATTGTGTTAACTGTAATTGAGGTTTCGCTTAAGCAAGCCATCAAGTGATCAGTATTTTGTATTAGGTTTTTCTTGATAGAAAATTAAATTTCACTATCTTTTTATGTTTTTTTATAGTGTTTGGAATTCTTTTTATTCTGCTTTGCAGATCAATAGAGTCTTACAATTTGGTCATATGAATGCTCAATAATAATAGTGATGGACACTTTAAGTAAGTAATTATCAAAATAATCTGAAATTTACTTCCAAAATAATAAATCATTAAGAGTGTTAACGCTAGAAGCCTTAAATATAAAATGAATGAAATCCCACAAATACTAGCTCTCTAAAACTGACCTATTCAATATAACGATTTACAGCAAAGTAATGTTCTGCCAGAAAAATAAAAAAAAATATACATACATATATAGATACATATGCTAGTATAAAACATTTCGTCCAAGAGATATTCTGTGACGAAATTTACAGGATTATAAATGCCGAAAAAAACAAGCATTTTCATATAACAGCAATATATAGACTACCTGACCGTCACAAAAACTCTGTCAGTAAGTTCTTAAATATATAGACTGAAAAAAGAACTCACTTTGCAGTTTATTTTATTTTTAATTTTATTTCAAATACCAGGTATGTTCATATATTTATATTGAAAAAAAAATGACTAATTACTTAATCTTCTTCTATGCTTATAAAAGGGAACGTTTGTTTGTCCGCTATACACGTCGCAGGAACGGTACTTTACAATGCTATCAAATGACAGATTGGAGTAGCTGCAAAACAATCAATGCCAATCAGGAATATTTCAAAAATCAATTGTTTTACAGACATGAAAATTTGTACATAGTTAGGTACTCTATCAAAAATTCTTTATTTTCAACAACTGTTACCGCTTTCGAAAATTTGGACTGGTTCGAGTCACTGCCATACAACTCCCAATAACCATCAGGAATATTTAAGACTTAAACTGAAGACTTAAGTGTCAAAAGGATACGTGATCCAAATATATATATCATTAATGGCGCATCTTATCCTTAAAATACGAAATAGACATTAGAAACCATTCTTGTTGTTTTAATGTGTTTCTATGTATAAACCAATATATCGCTGTTGATCTAATAAATATTTATGTATATTTGTTTTTTATCTAATAAGACAGCAATCTGAAAAATATTTTAACCTTTATTAGATAACGGTATGCGTTGTGGATATATTGTAGTTCAAAATTGAAAATTTTTGAAAAAAACAATTGTCTGCGTATGGACTAGGCACCAGTAGTTGGTCCAACAACTTTACATAGTAGCAGCAGGTAGAGCGCCTGCCTTTCAACCGAAAGGTCCCAATTTCGATTCCCGATGAAGCAAAAAAAAAATGCTTTATTGGTTTTTCGACCTGGTCTAGTACCCTTTGTCATTGGGATATAATAAATGACAAAAAATAATTGAAACTATATATTTATTTATTTATTTATTTATATATAAATAATCTGGTAAAAAATTAAATACAATGAAACTATTCCATTTAAGAAAACTTAGTTCCTGACAATAGCAGTAGTTTTCCGCATTCAATGAGTAGAGCCAGTAATTTGTTAAATAAATACTCGAAATAATGTAAATATTGTAGTATAAAATTGCAGTACCGTACTTAATTAAGCACGAAAAGGTGAATCTACCTAAGTTACTGTCAAGAGCGTAAAAAAAAGAATCAGCTGAAAATAAACATATATATATATCGGCTTTTTCATCCTTATATACTAAAACACAATGTTCTCTGCTTTACTGACATTATATTTGTATATAATACTGACACCCAACTTTAAGGCCTATTATTGTAATAAACTAATCCTTAAACTTACAGTCATATTTAAATCCACATATATAATTAACTGATTTTACATTAACTAAATTATATAGAAAGTAATTATAATCATATTAAACAGTTTGAATTTTACTTTTCCGTTACATATATATAAATGACCAAAATAATTTCTTTGTATATATTTCACAATAAGTTAAATAGAGAAGTGAAAACCATGACCATGTCTGGCACATTTTGGAGATGGCCTGTAAAAGAAGATATTCTAATATATTCAGACAGTGACATAGTCTGCGAAATTAAGCCTCCAGTTTTAATGAACAGCAGAGGACAATATAATGTACCTGAAATCATACAAATAAAAAATGCAAAAACTAAGAAGTAGTAAATGTGATTTTTACTTTGTATGAAATATTTTGTATTTTTATTTATTTATTTTAAATGTGCATTGTTAGAATATTTGAGTTTATTATGTTATATTGAATTATTTTTTTTTGTTTGAAATACTGAACCGTTGCATTGTTTCTTTTTTTTTAATTTTCATATTAAAATAAATGTATATTTTTATGTGTAACAAATAATCTTACTTACATTAACTATAACTCTATTTATTTTTCTTTGTTTCAAATAATTTATATATAGTAAGTAATATTGATTTTTTATTATAAGTAATGAATATTTTTTATAATCTAACTACTAGTTAATTATTTAAAAAATTAATTATTAATTTTACTCTTAATAATTATTTTAAATAGGTTCAAAAAGCGGAATTGAGTTAATACAAGGGCGGAATTAATTCAGATTGAAATTGTCGAGCGGAAATACGTACAATCAAACTTTTTTGGCAGTTATAATATTTTATTATTTATTTAGAAAAAATTAAATTATAATTAGATGAAAATATTTTTTTTTAATCAAAAAATACTAACTAATTATTGTAATTTGAAAAAAAAAATTAAAAAAACGTTATATTTTGCTTATTTTGTCAACTTAAACTAATTTTTCCTTAGAAGGCGGAAATTGGTACATTTACGTTAACATAACTTTTATTTTTAAGTTTTATTTAAAAATGAAAAAAAATTATACTTATGTAAGTTAACCTTTTCAGAAAACATAAAAATAAATATATTTAAAATCTGTTTTTCGTTTGTAGTAAAATTCTTAAATTAAAAATAAAGAAAAACGCATAGTTAATTCCTTTTATTTTATTAAAATCTTTATCTGTCTATTTTTACAAATATCGATATTTCGGCAACAATATGTTGCCTTCTTCAGTGTATTAGCGTAATCCAACAACAAATCAACAACAGTTATGCCAATACACTGAAGAAGGTGTCGAAATATCGAGATTTGTAAAAATAGACAAATGAAGATTTTAGTAAAATAAAAGGAATTGTATATGCGTTTTTCTTTCTTTATAATATAAAATAAAGTTATTAGGTACACCATTCTAAAGTGTTTTCAAACATCCAAATAAATTTTAAAATTTACTATCGATGACCGATGAGAATTATTTATAAAGTCTTATAAAAAAATATAATAAGGGAACCTAACACAATTTTAACATCTCAATAAAAGAGTGAAATCATTGATTTACATTTGAATATTGCTTCCTTCATAGAAAAGATCAGGCATAAACCTGGCGATACCAGTAGTTGACCGTTCCTAATGTTATAATATACCTAACTACTTATATAATTTCAAAAATTAAGTTGCAAAATTTCCTATTGACGTCATTAAATTTATTTTTATCGTAATGTATTTTCAATAAGGTGTTAATAATTTTTTTAATTTTGATAGTAGGTACCTTAGGTACGTAATTTTTAATTTAATAAGCAGTACTTAATAAAATTATACTTACAAACTTTTGATTGTAATGCCAACATCCACAACAATTAAAAATATTTTGTATTTAAATTGGATATAGTTTAACCTTTGTTGTCATAAAGTTGCAATATGTATGTAGGTACAATAAACTGTATTATTTTATTTATATAATTTTGAATATAAATCACTTTCTTAAAACTATTTAATAAAAAATTAATACATAATAATATGTATTATCAATTTTATCTTTTCTAATATGTATACTTATATGTATATATATTAAATTTTATTTGCTACGAATATCATTTCACTTATTCTACATACATATATGCATGTAGATATAACACAAAATATATAAAACAAATTGTTTTATAAAATGTTTCACATAAATGTAACATAAGTATGCATAACATAAGTATGCATCTGTTTAATTATGTTGAAATTTATTTATAAGGTGGAACATAATAATATTATATGCACATACTTATTATAATAACACAAATGTGAATTTGTGATAATGAAAACTACATAAGTACTTAATATATGTACTTATAAATATAAGAAGTATTTATTAAATGTTTCTATTCAAATAATTATATTGGTAGTAAGTAATATTATATTATTCGTTACTTTATTAAAAAAGTGCGAATATAATAATACAGTTATAAGATTATAATTTTTAATTTATCGCATCTGCATACTTAGTGGAAAGAAAAGAGGCATCTATTCATATTCTCAAATAATACATCATGATTGTATTAAAAATCCTAAAATTGATTATTCCCTTTCATAAAATTTTATTTTTATAAATAAGTACATAACTAAGTACCTAGTTATTTTATTATCATTTCATGATAATAACTAAGTAGTTATAATTTTATAAAATAGTTATGTAAAATGTTAGAAGAGAAAAAAGTTAGAAGAAAATTATTTGTGTTATTTAAATATAAGTACATTACTTTTTAATTATTGGTATTTGTAATTTTGTTAAAATTTAACTAATTAAATTAATTGACTAAATCCTTTATCTTTATTCATTGCATTTTTTAATATCCTACATATAGACATAATACCTATGTAAATAATACGTAACTATATCATTAGCAAAAACGTACCTACTATTTATGAATGTGGGCCTTTATTTAAGCAATTATTTTGTATATATTTTGTATACATTGTACCTATGTATATATATTAATTTTATTAGTTTTTAATTATATATTATATGTATATTAATTAATTATATTAGACCCGATGTGGTTGTATTGAAAATTACTTTCAAAATATTTCTGAAGCATTTATTTGATTGTCAAATTGTTTGGAGTTTCCAAGCAAAATGAAAATTTATATAAAATTTAGAAAAATAAACAAATTATAAAGTTGTATAAAGTACATAGTTCTAAAGTTGTATACAATGAAAAAAGAAAACAAAATTTACATACTGCCAAATTTTAATTTTAATATTTTATGCTCCAGAATATTTTTAAAAAATTCACACCTGAGTCGATTTTGTTCTGACAAAAAATTCTAAAGCAAAAATTTTCTGATTGGGTGAAATTTCTTAACTTTGTATTTAACCCTGCAGAACTTTAATTGAAAATTCAGCTTAATATATTATTCATCGGTGTACAAATAAAGTAAGGTATAACTAAATATGTTTTAATGAAAATTATCTATCCATTATTGGGTATTCTTTGGTTTTTATAAAGAAATAAATATGCACGTACTTATGTACAAAATGAAAATAGAATATGAAATGAGGTATTTTTTTGTTATGGATTTTGTTATGGATCTAATTATGCATTGAGAATTTTTTTATTAATTTTTTTAACAATTACATATAACTACCATAAGAATTAGCATAACTAATTTGATATATAACTATATATTTAGAAATTAAAAGAACACTATAATTTAAATCACATTTTCATATTTAAAATTAAGTATGTACATACATAGCATTGCAACAAAATAACACTTGAAAAGGTACCTACGAAATTCGAATATAACTAATGACAACTAAACGATAATATTTAAATAATAAACAAAATTAATTTTATACTAACATCTAAGTAAACATTTAATTAGAATAAATACAATCCATATAGTTATATAGGTTGAAACATATTTCAGTAATAGTTGAGAAACAAAAATAAATAAAAATAATTTTAACAAACTACTAATTAGACATAATTACATATAAAAAACAAATATTACATAAATAAGTAATTGAAAAAGTTATGTACTTCAAATTATAAGTTTAACAACTACTTACCTATATTTCTTTAAAAAATTGCATTTTTGTGGTTAATTTATATATGTATATATATATACAATAAGTACATATAAAATTGAGAAAAGGCTGTATGTAACTATAATCTACAGTTCAAAAAATCTCGTACTTAACTTGAAAATTTTGGGAAATACCAATACTGTTTAATTATATCAAACAACTGAGCTGTCATATATTATTCATAATAAAACTATAAAACTTATATTTTCTCATAAACTCTACAGTTAAACATGGATTTATATATTACATATACTAACTAACTATTAGTCATATATATACTAACTAACATGTCATCAGCGAATTACTAGTTATGCAAGGCGTCATATGTAATTTTGTATGTAAATTGAGCTTTCAAGTATAACATGTTTTCCGGGAAAACACGAAAAAATAAAGGGTTTCCATTGAAAATTACTTCAATTTATTCGATTATAGCACAATGTTACAAACAACTCCAGCAGAAAAAATATTGTCAATGTCATACATATTAACATGAAATAATTTGTTTATATCGTGATAATTTTTTTAATTTTATAAAAAAGAACATACTTGATGTACAAATAAAGTTTTCAATTTAAATTTTCTTATTATAAAGCAAACAGTGATTTTTAAAAATAATTAAATAATTTCTCTTATTTACATAATTAAACATTTTTTTAAAAACTAATATTTTATATATTAGGTATATACATATAGTTATGTATATAAAAAACAATATTTAGATGTATTGAAACGTCAAATGAAAACTGGGGAGTTATCAGTAGTGTGAATACAAATTTCTATTACATGTTGTTTGTTATCCGGTATCGATAACATGTATGCACTCGTAGTGTGGATAGGGTTTAGTTTGTTCTTAATCAAAAAAATAATGCCATTAATTATTATATACCTATCGATCAAAAAGTTCAAAAGTACTATTTATCTGTATATTATAGGTATTACAGGTAGGTATATATATATATTATATATATGTACAAAGGTATATATACAAAGGATATATATATAAATGTACAAAGGTACATGCACCTATTAATACCTTGACTAATTTATCAATTTAAACTATTTAGATTTTGTAGTTATCTTCAAAATAGCTAAAACACTTTTTAGTACCAATACTTTATACATCATATGTTTTTGAAGAGTGCAAATAAAAATTAGAATTGATTTAAGAATAAATTACTTAATGCATATTATATAATATGTAAGTATTAAACAATTTATATAATTCAGTATTTAATGCTTTCACATATGATTATGTAACTTTTGTCGTCATGTGAAAGCTGATTACGATCATTGACTCATCAGGCTCCGAGCTTGATTCTCCTTGATCAAAGAACTCCCTCTAGATAAGATCGAAAACCAAATGATATCAACGAAACTCAATTGAGGAATGGGACTATAATGCTAGTATTGCGGAAAACATAGAAAATGCTCTGACAAAATAATTATCTACCTCTACAGTGATCTAAAATTAATGACAGAATGAAAGGTGTAGTTTTCTCCGAAAACTTAAAAATCTGTTTGTGCTTCATACCTCCTAAAACACCGGAATATGCCTCAGACGGATATGGTAACTATAAAAGCCTTAAATTGGCTGAGGTACAGAGTATTTTTAGATAGAAATATCTGTTTTCTCACAATCAAGTTGCATTGAAATAACTAGAACCGTTTATATATACTGACCAGTCTAGCATCATATTAAAATGCCAGTTCTCTCAACGAGATAGCAGATCGATTCAACATGTCTCTGTTGATTTCTCTAAATATATAACATTCTTCGAAAAACCAAACTTAGTTACTTAGAGACATTAGAACAAAGCAATTTTATTACCAAAACTATATCTAGAACTACCTACGTATAATTACATATTAACAAATCTGATATAAATTGTAACGTAGTTAGGTACCTACTTTGTTTAATTTTTAATTTTTTTATCTCTACAAAATAGTTTGAAATCACACTAGCTTTATTCTTAAAACCTTTCTAAATATGTGTTTATATAAATTTATTACTATTCATAATCCCTAAGTCAATAGTCCAAACATTTAAGGGTTAAAAAAATTAATTTATTGTAATTTTAAATGTAATAAATGTTAAAATAAATAAATAAAAACAAATTAGGTATTCTTAGTACTTAGGTATGAGAAATATAAATTTTGTGTTTTATTAATATGTACCTGCATTTCGTCAAGAAATTTTAAATTAAATCATTATTTTCCTAACCAATGCATATATATATGTACATAATTGTATAATTGGTATAATATATATGTGCATTAATTTTGGTTAGAACTTTAATTTCCAACGATCAAAGTACATTCAAAAATAAAAGTAATAAGAAATTAGTGTAATCGTGTGTACATGTTATATACTAATATCTACATAATTATGATCATAAAATAATTAATTTCACTTTCAACAAGTGCATTTTTTATTTTTATGATTAAGCATAGTATCTTGGTTGTATTTTAAACAATTTTGTTTAGAGATTTCTCTGTTAAGTGGAGGTACGAAAAATATCAAATATCTATAGAACTATTTGACAAATCTATCAGAAAAGTACTCGAATGTAATTGATCGTTAACCAAATAACAAAATATATGTACATACATACTTCAAAAAGACACTAATACTTACTTACTAATCTTAAGTTTTAATATTCATGTATTCAATTGCAAATAAGCATACATTAATATTATAATAGGTGTCCTCTATATTTACAGAATATATATCCATTCTTTATATATATAATAATAATATAATAATACATATAAATATATACACACATTCATCAAGAAAATAATCTAATCAGTTTTGTTCTAATAAATGATGATTTTTTTTTAAATTGTCAACAACATCAACATGTATTAATTAATGCTTAGGTAGATGTAGACTATACTATATGTTATCAAAAATAATATAAACTACCTATAGTTTATATTATTTTTGATATTATGTACAAATGTACAATGTACCCATTTCAGTTATTTTTTAATAATAATAACGAATACAATCGTAATACCACACATATTTTTATTACACATTTCAAACTATTACAAATCTTTATTGAATTTTATTCCTTTTTATACCTATTGCATTTTTAATACAAATTTTCCTAAACATAAAATCGAAAATATATAATAATTTAAAATTTTTAAACTCTTCGATAGGATGAAAAAAATATATAGATATTTTATTATGTATAGTTTGAACCGGTTATTTATTTAATTGTTTTGTTGTGAAATATTTTTTATAAAATATTCATCTTATATGTGTGTGTACATACTGGAATTTCTATAAGTACTGGATCTGTATATTATAATCATTATAATATGGTCCTATTCCTAGAGTATCACTTTTGGCATGCACTTTCGGTATTTCCATCCAAATAGCTTTCATATCGGTTGGAAACGATATATATATGGATTCATCTAACAATAAAAACACAAAAAAAATAAAGAGCAGTTAAAATTAAAAATCGTGTTTTCGACGTCGATATGTTACTGATTATTTCTCGAACTATTATGAATTTTAATCATTTTTTATAGTGCTAATTACAAATTTTTTTTTAATTAACTAAATTAAAACGGAATTGTTTAGTATTTAAATAATACACAATGGCAATCACCACCAATTCGTTATGATTCTTATTACAATAATAGTTTTTTTTTGTTTTTTTCATATTTTCATATATGTTTACAAACTTGAAACTCGCCCTTCATCTCATTTTATATACACATACAACACATTTATATAAAATAAAAATAATAAACGTGTTACGCGTGTGTGCTGCATATAAAATATATATACAAACAAATAAAATTATTTAAAATAAAAGATTTCAATTTTTTTTTTTTGTGGAAAATAAATGTTTGTGTAGACTATATATGAAAAATCTATTTTTAAATTTGATTCTTTTATTTTTTTTCTCTTATCACAATACATATATTTATTTATTTTATAATAGGTTAGGTACAACTTTGCATTATAAATTAAGTACATATATTATAATAATATAACATAGCATTTATTTTAATTTTTTTTTTGTTATATTTGCAGATTTCTCTGATAACCATTTACTATACATAGTAATTCTAATTACTATTTTTTATCAAATTAATTCGTTCTTCAAATTTTGTAAATGAAATACCATGAATACATATTATATACTAACTAGCTATGTAATTTCAATTTGTGTTGTGAATATTATTTGAGATTCATACACGTCTATATATTCATATGGATATAGAATTTATACATATTATACATTATACCATATGATATGGATAAATTTTATATTATGCATTTCTCTTTTATCTTTTAAAGATCACCACATTTAATAAATTTATTTGCGTTATTTTACTAATACTTGGTTGAAAATTTAATTTGTGAAAATATTTTTATCAATTAATAATAAAATATTTATTTTATTTATTTTACATTTTTTTTTAAATATATCAATTTAATTTCAGAAACATTTCGTTTTTTTACACAAAATAATGTCAAAATCGGTTCTTATTTCTTAATAATTAATTAAATCTTCTCACTACACTATACTAAAAAAAATACTTAACTACGCTCAACAAAATGCTCGCGAAAACTAAAATAAGTAAATATTAATAAATTCAAATTTCAAAAAAATCAAAAAATGTAAACTGACTAGCTGAATAGAATAGTAAATAAAAATGTTATTAAAAAAGGTTGTTCGTTTCGTGTTCGTTCCGTGTAGTTCAACCAAAACAACAAAACCACAAAAATAACTCCATATTATCATTGTATATAATAAAATATAATAACACAACTATAAGATTCATTCCATCCATACGACATACCGATACCAACAGTGCATACAAAACAAAATACAAATTTAATTATAATATTATTATAGTATTAGTTGAATTAGTATATAATATATATATGATATAGATCCCCATCCGTTATCCACAAACAATCCCCATTGACATTATATTTTTATTATACAATATACATTAACAATTTAACATCCCATTTAATGATTCAAATTCAATACACAAAATACAATCCACTTAATTGACGGATGTAAGGACGGTTATCTTTTATAACTGGCCCTTCGGATTTCGATAGTGTGTGGAATAAGTCATGCAACGCTTTCAAAGCAAATTGGTGTAGTCCGATTGTCAAATTGAAAGTAAATTTGGTCTTTTGCTATTATTTATTTTGCTACATAAATTTTTCAACGTAATTTATTATTTACTACACTTAAAAACAAGTGGTGTAGAATAACGTAATAAGAATAATTTAATTATTTCCAAATTAATAAGCCGCAGGATTAATTTTTTCATATATCACTTAAAAGTTAATTGAATTGTTTTCGTTAAATAGCTGACAGCTGTTACAAAATTAAAAATAAGCAAGTTGTTGACATTTTAGAAATTAATTTTTTTTTTCTGACTACACGATACATTTTTTAATTATTAATTGTTGTAATTGTAGGTGTTGCTTAAAACTTTTTACGATATTCACATTTTTTTTTTTCAAAATAAATTCGTTATTTTGAATTATCAATATTAAAACGGAAGAAGTTATAAAAAAAGTGTTATTATTGTTCAAAGTGGAAGAAAGAAAGCTTTATTTAAAATGAATTTGAAAGGAAGGAAACTACTCAAAAATCTATATAAAATACTCTATACTCTATTTGCATATAAAAAAAATTAATATGCT
Source organism: Argyra leucocephala (assembly GCA_963942445.1). NCBI lineage: Eukaryota > Metazoa > Arthropoda > Insecta > Diptera > Dolichopodidae > Argyra > Argyra leucocephala. The sequence continues at coordinate 167,281,922 of OZ012679.1, forward strand.
TAATACACATATTCCTAAGATATGTAAAGATCTGCAGTTCCATGTTTTTTAATTTCTTCCGAAATGTTAGAATATACTGGATTGTTTATAATTTAGAAAAAAATTAATATTAAATTTAGTTTACCAAAGTAAAATATTGCAAAAAATTATTTAGCAAAAGTTTCTTATTTGACGTAGAATTCGAATTTGTATAAAAAAGTACCTCTTCCCATTTGAACAACCTTTAGGCTTTTAATTATTTGTGTTTTGAAAAAGCTACCGAAACCGAAGGAGGTAACTGATATTTACTTGTTTTTGTTTTTTCTTTTTTTAAAAATGCGTTGCTGTAGTTTGCAAAACATTAATTAAAAAAAATCGCTAAATTTCTATTCCATCGTGATTTTATTTCTATAACCATAAATGTGTATGCATACATACAATACATATATATGGATATAGCTATACAATCTATATAACAACACAAAAATAAATAGCTGTTTTTTTTAAACTTTTTATTAACATTTTATTTTATTTTTGGTAATTGTACACATTTATCACAATAAAATGCATATTCTTTATTAACAAACAGAATTCTAATTTTGTTTTTTGCATTTTTTTTAATTTAATATAATTTATTCAAAAATTTTATATATCAAACCAATAGTTAAACTTAAAATTAAGTTTAATTGTAACTTTTACTTCAATGTTTTTATAATTTTACATAACTACCTACATACACAAAAAAAAATAAGATACATATTCAAAACAATGTTTAGCCAAAGACCGTTAAAACGGTCTTTGGTTTAGCCTTAGAAATACGTTTTACTTAAAGTATGAAAATTAAAAGTTATTGTACAATAAAAATCAATTTAGAAATTTTTCTAAATATTAATTTACAATTTACTAATACCATTTATAAGAAATATTCAAACTTTTTTAAATTGTTTTGCAATTGCATAATTTATATATAAATGAGATAAAATAACTACTTTACACTGATTTATAACTAAATGTTAAGTAAAAGATAACAGTAAGAGCATAATTTGAGCCAAAAGTATAATCCTTAAATAATATATTTTTACCTCTACACAACTTAAATAATACATCATTCAAATCACAAAATGCATTATTATAAAAACAATTAAAGTTTATTTTAATTGACTTGTATTTTTTACTAAACTTGGTTAAAAAAATTTGTTATCATATACATTAATATTATAAATCTTATCTAATATAATTATATACATTGAAGATTGCTTAGAGTCTATTTTTTTATTTTCAAATTAAACTGTTTATTTTTTATAAATATTTAAAAAAATAAATTTTACTGTTTCTTATAGACTTTTAACTTCCTAGTATTGTTGCTGATGATACTGTAGCTTTGTTATTAAGTGAGGTGTAACCACTCGGCCCTTGAGTTTGTTCTCCTCTATTACAACAGCCAAACACTTTTCTGAGCATTTCAAATATTGAATCATTACCAAAATCATCAAAATCTTCTTGAAATATGCCTGAGGTTAGATCTTCTATACTACTAGCGCCAACAAATTGTTTTAAATCACTTTGTGGAAATCCCTCGCGATAATACCGCTTAATTGTATCATATGCATCCATAATAACAGATATAAATAACGATAAAACAACATAAATGTATAAAGAAATAAAAGTATATAGATACACTCGACAGAACCACCATAGCATTGTAGATTTATTAGACATCGTCGAAAACGTTGCAAACATATCATCGCCATTTATTAGAGAAAATAAACATTCGGATGTCATTGCTAATGATCGAAATTTCATATGATATGGTCCTAAAACCAGCCAACCACAAAATGTAAAACCACCATAAATTAACAATGCACATAACAAAAATCGAACAATTTTTGGTGCCGCCTTTTTCAAAGTTAATATCACAACATTGTATGTTTTAAAAAATCCTAAATACCGCAAAACACCGAACCAGACTAATAAATTACCGACTCCTAGGAATACTGAACATATATCCCAACCATCTGTTTCAAAAAATCTGCGTTCTATTTGTTCTTTTAACCCAGAACCAATTATAAGAAGAATATCGTTACAGCAAATCATTATATACCTTAAAAAATAATTCATGAAAATTTATTAGTTTTTATATACATATTTATGCATATGTATGTACATACTTTTAAACAATTTTTTCAATATTGTAAATTTGTTATATTTTTTTTTATTCTAAAAGAAATAGGTACCTACCAAAAATTAACAAATTCCATCTTTCCTTCAAAACTCAGCATCTTTCTATAAGTTACCAAAAAAAAGTTTTGTGTTTGTATTCTCAATAGCTGTGCACGATAAATAGCTCTAGCACATAATGAAAATGATACTAAACAAATTAAAATTACAAAATAATTTAAAATACTTCTTAAAATCAAATCTACATTTGATTGTGTAATATATTCCACATCTCCTTTGCAATACAGACGAAGAGCTTCTGCATTTAGGGACAACAACATTTGTCCATCATGATCTCTATTATCAAAAAATATTTCGATATCGAATTTGTAACAATCTGGTGGTGATAATGGACCGTACGCATTGAAATTTACTGTTTTGATTGCAAATTTTAAAGATGCTTTTACTAAAGCCGAAAAATTTATAACAACATCTTTTGAGTTAAGAAATTCTTCGATACCAATTTTTGTTATATTTTGCATTAAACTAACGCATAATTTATCAATTTTAGGATTGAAAACATAGCTTTCGTTAAAACCAAATATCTGTCCTTCATGATACGTATACAAACATAATTTCATAGGAGCCATTATATTATCCTTAGTGGGATAACTATAAGGACCAATCGATCTTGATAAATTTGAATATCCTAATACAGCGTAATCAATTGTTTCATAAAACTCCGATTTTTCATATAATGCAAGTGGTCCAGTAGAAGGCGGGTATGCATCAACCTCCATGTCAGAGTCCCATCCTTTCAAGAATAAATGGGAAAATGATATTCGGTTGTCATCTGTATAGTTGACATGATTATATCGAGAATGTGCAAATAAGCATAATTGCATGGTTACAAGAATTATTTTAACCACCTAAAGGAGAGCAAAAAATTAATAGAAATAGTATAAAAATAATAAAATTAAAAAAATTTTAATTTGAATTTTATTACAACTCATTATTAAACAATAGAGTAATCTTTTAAAAATTCTTAAATTATTTAAAAACATCACCACAAGTAAAATAAAAACGGAGGTCTATCACAAGCTCAAATTAGTTATACCATTGATTAAGAATACTATAGTATATAAAGTATTCTTAATCAATGCTTTTACATATTCTAGTAGTTCTTAAGTAGATTTATTATATATTTTCTATTATTATCTTATTATAGAAATAAAAATTATACCTATAGAATAAAAAATCTTTCAAATTAATTTACAATTAATAAAATCATAAATTACAATGAATATTTAGGACAACACATTTATAGCTTTAGAAAAATAGTTTGTTGCATATTGACAGTACAACACAATTTAAATATACATATTAAAGTTTTCTGATGCATACATATATTCTAATGCACATACTTCTGTAAAAAGCAAAATTTATAATCAAAAATCAAACAATGAAATATTAAATTAAATAATTTTCTTCACATTAAATTTTTGTTATATTGCAGTAAATATTAAAATCACATGATCTGTTATTTTACATAATGTAAATAAAATATTGTACTGTATTTTGGCAATTTTACTGTTTTAGTCTTATGAATTTTATTCTTTACATTTAGTGTTAGAATTCTATTTAAGCTATAAATTTCATATAAAATTATTGTTCTTACTTGAACTACGAATTTATATGGAAAACGTCTTTTTGCTTGCCATTTTTCTATTGGATTCATGAAAAAAAATTGTAGTTTTCTTTGCATACGATTTTCATTGTGTAATGAAAATGGTGATATAGCAGGCGTTTCTTCAATTATTGGTTCTACGATATGTCTAGTACTTGCTTCTGATGATGTTTGATTCATTGTACTAGATGGAGAGTTTTTATTTATTTTCAATCGACTTTGATAATCATCATCACTTTCACAACCAGAATTCTCAACGTCTTCATGACTTGGAATCTCTATTCTATTCATATCAATTATTATTTAAATAATAAGAAAATATGAATTTCTTATAATTATAATTGATTTGAAAACTACGAGTGAATAATCTATTTTCTTTATTTAAAGCAATTTAAAGCACAAAATAAACTCAAACTCAAAACTTTTTCTAAACGTCAGTTGGAGTATCAATATCAAACAAAACAAAAAAACCATCCAAAATGCAAACGATCTGACATTTGACAATCTGTCATGTAAAATATCAAATACTTTATTTACAGTACAGCCATGATGAGTGATGAGTGCTTTTGCTTCTTGTTAGTTACACCTTTTATAATATAGATGCTATTAAAATCGTTAAAAGTGAGCTTGGAATAACAAACACAGATATGTAGTTTGAAACAGATTTCTTACAAAAATTCCGTAGGTAGCACTGTAGCAGTCATTGTCTTGTACATTGTAAAAATTTAATATACTAGTCTGATAGCCCATTAGTATAGTATACAAAGCTATGGTGCCAGTTATTTTTAATCTTTTTTTGTTGACAAAATGACAAGTAAATAAATAATTCATATTTGTCAAGTAAACGTTTATTTTTTGTCAGTGCTTGTTCTTGTTAGTGCTTTACTGCTTTTTGGTACTATTTTGATATTTTTTGTAGTACACATTTGAAAATTTTTATTTTATACATCGGTCGGTATATTACACACAAATGCTACATGTTCAACTTGAATACCTCTTAAATAATTTTAACAACTTAGGTACTATTTTTAATATAAAATTTTAAAAAAGTCCTCGGTCAGAAAAAATTAAGTTGAAATTGAAAACCATTGTTATTTTTTATAAAATTAGGTTTTGATACCTTTATTTTATTTTATTCATACTTAAAGTTTTTACTAACCCTGATATATGCCTATAGATATAGATAGTCAAACAAACCAATGGTAGAATCTAATAATTTTTTTTTTGTTTGCCACAATTGATAAAATATTTTAAAAATTATAACAATACGTCAATACCTATAGGAAATTTCGCCTACATGGGTCTACTAGGAAAATATAGGGTAAAAACTATATATTAGAAACTATATTTTTTAATTTTTGTTTTTGTTTATTTTTAATTCTAGGGTTAGTATTGTTAGACTACATATTTCCCCATACTCCAAAGTATTCTAGTAGATCCTTACTTTTTCTTATGTTTTCTTCTTCGTTGTTGGCGAGGATTTTTAATGGATTGATGTTGTTGTCCTGATATCAATTCCTGGTTTCCGGACATTCCAATGTGCTTTCCTAAAGACTTTTGTTTGGCCTGGTTTGGCTATAAAGTTTCTGTTTCCGTGTGGATATTAACTCTGCTATTATTATTTTTGCCATTGAGTAAGCTTTAGGAATGATTGTTCTGAGCGGAATACGTGTAACTTATTTACTTTAGGTTTTCTATCGGCTATTGACTTATTTCACAATTCGCTTTGTCGTTCATGTTTTTTGTAGCTCGTAATACACAAGACTATATGTATAAATGATTTGTGGGATTTCTTTTTTGAAGCTATTGTGATTGCTTCCCGTATAGCGCTTTCTTCCGCTGCGTGCGTTAAGCTTACTGTACTGAGGATTTCCCTTGGTTGTGTATCATAATTCTGTACATCACTTTACCAATTCGTATGGTTTTTACAATTTTTGCAGCTATTTCTACAGGTGGCCCATATTTTTTCCTACAAATCCACTTTAATAGATTGTTGGATTTTTTAATTGTTTGTACTAATTCCTGTGTATGCATACTGTATTTGAAATTACGACTAAAAGCCATCCACAAAATGTTCATGTGTTTTCTTAAGTATATGTTGTCCTCCATATGTTGAAGTATGCATCGTTCGTATGTTTTCGTTTTCCTGCATACATGTAGTGCTTCAGTTTTTTCTACAGACAGCTTAGCACCTTTCAGTTGACTCCATGTTTCCATGCCCTGTATGAATTGCTGCTTCCCTGTCTTCTTTAATCAACACAGGCTCTTTTCCCTTGCTGATTTGCCCTTTTATTTGGTAACTCTAATTATTTAATTATATTTTGTATATTTTATTGTATTATTTTTATTGTTTTTTAATTTATTTATTTATTTATCAGTGTACCTGTAGATAAGTCCGCAGGTCTACTTCAGGTCCTTTTCCTTTTCGGGATGTGGACCTTTCTTATAAAAAAGAAAACTTTACAAATAAAAAGCAAAATAGGAAAATTAGTTACAATTCATTGTTAAACTTTAAGAGCTATCTCATGTACTACAAAATAAAATTAAAGTTGCATTTCAATTACTTAATGCCTAAATTCTTATTGGCTAACTTAGGTCCTAAAAATTAATTCAAAAAATGCTATCTTACATATTATATAAAAAGAAAAGAAAGAATTATTATGTATTTTATTTATTAGTTAATTATATTATATATAAAACCGATGAGATTCTCCTCCCTCGGTCGTTACATTGTGATGCTTTACCACTCGGTTACCGATATCGAGGTGATTTATTTTTCAATTACATATAACCTAATAGACCTAGAACAGCGGCTCTCAAATTGTATTTCGGTTAAAGGTGTCCTCAAAAGGTCCTGCGAAAAAATTTTAAATGTATTTTTACCTCGTAATTTTTTATTTTATGGAAAATTATTATTCAACAACACAGTAACACATCATATGTACAAACAAATATAAAATCATCATAAATTTACTTATAGCAACAACAAAAACAAATAAATAAAGATGAACAAAGCTACCACTAGTGGTGGTACTAAGGTTGTTGTTAAAAGCTTAAACAACCTTACTCAGACTGCTGGAAATAATATTACACCTAACAATGAGGTGTTTAAGCTTTTACCTTCCGGAGTTGTTGTTGATAATGCCCTTGCAAATTCTAATTTTTTAAAAGTTTATTCATCTCTCGACAAAGTTTCCAAAGTCTTATTCATCTCTCGACTTCTTCCGAGTACTACTTCTACAGATATACTTCAACATATTGAGGTTAATTGCAAGATTGCAACCTCAAATAACGCCATTCACTGCGTGGAAATTGCTGAGAATCAACACGCTTCCTTTAAACTGACAATATCTTTTTGTTTTTGGAAATTCATTTTGTTGGAATTATTCTTAAAGAATTTATTCCGTGTAAACGAAGAGAGACTACTAGAACTTCGAATTCAAATTCAAAAACCTCAGTCGTCTCACCATCTTCTATCAAAACGTGAGAGGATTACGTACAAGAATTTGCCAATTCTTTGACCAGTTTCAATCGTTTCATCATGATGTTATTGCTTTGACTGAAACATGGTTAACCAGCAATGTGTTCTCGCAAGAGTTATTTACCTCAGATTTTTCTGTTTATAGGAACGTCCGCATTAATTCTTCACTAGGTGAACGTGGTGGCAGTGTCCTTTTAGCGGTTCAACTTTTCAAAGTAACTCTGTTACTATCTCGAATACTAGTGGTTTCGAACTGATTTGTGTTAAATTAACGTTCAGTCATAATAATTTATATTTAATAAATTGTTGTTTATCTTCTAGTATTCCAAAAAATGAAAGGCCAATTAAATTTAAGGTGCTCTCTGAAGCCTATTATGTTTCATCGAAAATTTAGAAGCAACCGACAATTTTTGTTTGCTAGGTGACTTTAACCTATCAAACTTAATTTGCTCCTAGGGTAAGGACAATTGTGGTCTGGTTGCGTCAAATAATAATACTGCATCGTCTAACTCTTTTGAAACTGAATTTATTGACGATCTATATAGCTGTAATCTTCTGCAAATTTCTAACATCAAAAATTCTCTCGGTAAACAACTCGACTTAGTTTTAGTATCTGACGTTGAAAACTCTTACGTCGAAAAGAGTAATCTCTTTTTCCTGCAACATTGATGTTCACCATCCACCTCTAGTCGTAACTTATTGTTATGATACGCTGAAGGAGGAAACTCCCTTTGCAACTTCTTATAGATTCAACTTCCAAAAAGCTAATTTTAATCTTCTCAATAACCAATTACGGTTAATCAATTTTTCAGAAGTTTTCATTATATATTATATCAACTATTGTCTCAACGAATTTTATATCCGTCTATTTGAATGTTAACTTTGAAATCAAAAACATTCTTATAATTGCAGAACTGTATTGTTGAAACATATTTCTTTATTAAAAGACGATTTTTCTTCCGGCCCGGACGATATTCCTCCGATCCTTCTTAAGGATTAACTTATTGCATCCCATCTCTTTTCTGTTTAATTTATCCCTTCAATCGGGTATTTTCCCCTGTTTATGGAGAAAGTCTTTCATTATTCCAGTTCAAAAAAAAGACTCCAGAAATGACTGCACCAATTATTAGCCCATCGTCCAGCTCTCGTGTATTCCTAAACTGTTTGAGCGTGTAATATATGACTTCTTATATGATTATTGTAAATGTTTTATTTGTGTTGAGCAACACGGTTTCCAAAGAGGTAGGTTAACAGCTACCAATATGGTTGACTTTGTCTCCAAGACAATGACCTCAATGGAGAATTATTTCAAATTGACACCATCTTTACTGACATAAGTAAGATGTTTGACAGAATTCCTCATGGTATCATATTATAGAAGCACAAAATTATAGGTTTTTCACCACATAGCCTTAATTGGCTTGAGTCTTACCTCTCTTCTCGGGAATACTCAGTTTTATTTAAAATTGCGATTTCTGACCAATACTCAGCGTCTTCTGGTGTTCCTCAAAGTTTCAACAATTTATGCTCCTAAAGTGATAACTTTTTCTAAACTTGTTAGTTTTACTGATGACTCAAAGCTTTTTACTCCTATATCTTGCTTATCGGATTGCTTAAAGTTACAAAACGATATTAACAATTTGACTTCTTGGTGTTCAAAAAATTGACTTGAATTGAACACTTCTAAATGCCAAGTCATTACCTTTTCTAGGAGAAATTCCGCTCGGACAGTTTGGTTCAACTACCAACTAAATGGCTGTTTGCTTTCAAGAGCGACTTCTATTATAGACCTCGGGTTAACACTTGACCCTAAACTGAGCTTTAAGCTACATTATGATAAAATAGTGAGCAAAGCAAATTCTTCTTTAGGTTTCATTAAATGATGGTCTAAAGAATTTTCTGATCCCTACCTCACGAAACATCTTTATGTTACATATGTAAGGCCTACCCTTAAATATGTCAGTCAAGTGTGGTCTCCACATTATTTGACCAACATTAATCGAATTTAATCGGTTCAACGAAAATTTTTACGTTTCGCTTTGAGTAACTTTTCGTGGAATGATCCATTGTGACTTTCACCTTATTTCCACCGTCTTTCAAATTATTTTGTTGAAAGATCCAATCGGAATAATCTCAGAACCGTTGAGTTGTTCCACATTCCCTTCTTCCCAACTGAATATGGTAGATTCGAGCTAATCACTAGAATGCCCCGTAAAGTAAATTCTAACTCTAGTTCTTTTGATCGACAACTAAGTGCTTTAACTATTTAACTTAAAAATGATTACGTTTTAATGTACATTCAACTGAGACTAACTAATAACTGTAACTATAACTTTTTAGCTTTGATACTTTCGGCCTAACTTTTGGAAGTGATTTTAATAAATGTATAGCTATTAACTTATGACTTTTACTATTAACTTATGACTTGTATTAACTTATGACTTTTACCCTTCTACAAACAGCATGTATCTGGTTTAGTTTATTTTTAGATTTTTCTAATCAAGGTGGCGGTGATTTACTAACCCTACTGGATGATGAGTTATTGCGCAATTAAATGAAGCAAACCTTCGTCTAGTAAAAGACGTCTGATGTTTTTGCTCTAAGCATAAGTCTGACAGTATAAAAAAAATATTATGACCGTTCCCGTGGGTTCAAATTTGTACAAACTTGCGAAGACTTATGTAAGTTTTATTTTTTATATTTTTTAATCGGATTTTTATTATTATTTTAAGTGATAATTTAAATTAAATAATTTAATTGTTGTCAGGTTTCCGTTCACTAATAATTTTTAATATTTGATTGCAAATATCGATATTTCGGAAGCAACATACTTCCTTCATCAGTGCTTGTGACTAACAGTTAGTGTAAAATTATTAGTGAACGGAAACCTGACAACAATTAAATTATTTAACTTATGTAAGTATTTACAGATAACCATTCGGAATCCATGACTTGGATCATCATTACAAATGGTCCATTCCCGTACTGAGAGTTTTTTTCTAAATGAGAATAAACATATAAATTCAGCAACATTCTCCGGAATAAGTTTTTGCAAGTTTAATTTCAACTTAAACTTATTCGTCATTTTTAGTTGTTTCTTCTGTTGTTATATTTTTTAGGTTAGATGTTAAGAGTAAAATTTTTAGATAACAATGACAAAAATTTGAATTTTACTAGTAAGATATCCATTTGCTATATCTTATAAAAAACTTCGAAACTTTTATCAATAAAATATCTTCTTCTTCTTCATTTAGCGTTACAGCTCGGGGTGAGCTAGAGCCTTCTTCGTGATATTCCTCCATGTAAGTCGATCTTTCGCAGAACTGTGCCAATTTTGTACATTCATTTTTTGGCGGTCATTTTCGATATTATCATTCCATCTGATTCTTGGTCGGCCTCTTGCTCTATTATATAGTGGTCTTGTTTTGAAAATTCATTCCCAGTCCAGCATTCACATCCATATGTTACTATTGGTTTAATTATTGTCTTATATATCACAAGTTTTGTTTGTCTAGTAAGAATTTTGGATTGTAGTAATTTTTTATTAACATAGTAACTTCTATTTCCTGCATTTATTCGCTCCTGTATGCACGAGTGCATACTGTTGTCATTTTTTATTAGTACACCAAGATAATTAAAGTTTGTGACACCTTCAAAATTAAAGTTGTTGATGGTAATATTTTGTGGTATTCTTTGATCGGTTTTCCTTGTCATTTTCATATATTTTGTCTTGTTTTCGTTAATTTCCAGTCCAACTTATCTTGTCTTTTGCTCTAGTATAATAAATTTTTCTGCCATTTTGCTATAATTTTTAGCTACAATTGCTATATCGTCAGCGTAGGCGATAATTTGGAAGGATTTTGTGTTGTGCGGAAACATACAAAAAAAATTAAATGAAAAATTGTAATGTCAAAGATTTGCAAGACTAAAAACATTAAATTTTTCAATTTTTCGAAATTTTCTTTATCTTATTTCTCAAATTAAAAATTAAACTGCAACATAAATGTCATAAAATTGAATGATATATTAAGGTCATTCTACAATGCTGGCGTTGTCTTATAACTTTAACTGTAAAAAAGTTTGACGCTATATTTTTATTAATTCATTCTATAAAGCGGTAAACACAATTGCGACCACCGACCACCGACTACTAACGAAATTCGCTTCGCTCAACTATTTTTCGTCAAATAAAACACAATTGCAGCGAAACGAAAAATAAAAATAAACAAACAAAACAGAAAAGCCGAAAAGAAAATCCTAAGAAAAATTTGCCTTCAGGTAGTGGAGAAAACGAAATAAAATACTGGCCACTATTGGAATGCCTACTTTTTTTTAAAAATGTAGAATGCAAAAAAACTTTATATTTTTAATATTTTGACTAAAAAATTTTTTTGATGATTAATATGCATTCATTATAATTTGGTTATTGTTATACAATACCAAGTATTTTTTTTAGGACTATTACAATAATGTTTCATATGAAATAGAAATAACTGAACAAGATATGTTTTTAGATGATTCAATTGGAATAGTAAATGAATCTAACGAAGCTTATGGTCAGGATGGCTTTTTAAGTGAAAATTTAAATCCAACATTAGAAGTCAACGCTCACATTGTAGAAAGTTACGTTAGTTTTCATATATGTTCAAAATAGTTTGACGGTAAAGTTACAAGCCAACGTCTACATTATAGAATGACCAATGCCTCTATATCTTCTCGCCAAGTTACACGATGATTTTTCCGGAATATATCGAATTATCATTTTTTTTAAAATTTTGTTTTTGTTTTGTATATAAATTTGTTTGATAAAAATAAAATTTGAGAAAAACAGAACCTTTTAACCTTTTAAATAGAAAAATTTAATACCAAAAATTAAATACAAACACAATTTAAAGGTTTTGCTCAAATAAAAAATAATAAACAACAATTTACATGTGATTTTAATTTCATCTTGAAAATTTTACTGTATCCACCAGTTTTATTTTCAGTGTTCATTAGAACTTGATAGAAGTAGATTCCATGTAGGATAATAATTTTTTTTTTTTTAAATTGAAAATTTTGAGCCAATTTAGTTAAAAAATATAGAATATTTTTTTTAAAATAACACTTTATCATAATAACATGTTATTCATATAGCAAAATATGATCCCTATACAAAAGACAAAATTTATATGAAAATAAGATCTCATTTTTAAAAATACTCTCCCAGAGGCCAGGCTAGAAGATATAGAGGCATTGGAATGACCTTTAAGCGTCTGGGGCGGGTGTCCGATTCATATTAAATCATATTTTACACTCTTGACAGTAATTTAGGTCGAAACACCTTTTTGTGCTTAAAATACGGTACTGCGCCACCCAGCAAATGTTGTTAACAAAGAATTCTAAATAAAACCAATACTGTACAATTGCACAGGGGCCCACTAGTAACAATTACTAATTCAAGTTAATTTTGTTTTTATATTATATAAGTGCATATAGATTAGATACACAGGTAGGTACTTATTTCAAAGATTATAATAATTTAAATATTGAGTAATTAAAATGATTTTTATATTGAATAATTAATCTAATTTAAATATTAAAAAAAGACATTTTATTTTTCTTATTAAAAGATGTAAGAAATTAAGAGGTCGAAATTATTTGTATATTTAGGACTAACTATGGTTAATGGCTGAATTATACGGTAAAATTGCTAATTTCACCTATTCTTGAAAAAAACACAAAATGTCAAATGTTAAGAAATTTTTGATTTGTTCAGTAAACTTTTCTAGAACGATCTAATCTAGAACGTTTATGAGTAAAAAAATAAAACTTTTTTATGTTCAGTAGTTTCTTCCGTTGATTGAACTTTTTTGTCCAAAAGTGTGCTGATCGGTGTTCAATAGATTGTCCAACAATTCGAAATTGATCTTCTTTATTCTGAGTTTTTGTTAGAACAATTTTGAATAACTTTTTTCCTTAAATTTTAACAGTTAAACAAAGAAATTTGAGAGTAAGCAAATATTAGAACAAATAAGTTCAAAAAGATAAAAAAAAGTGTTCACTTAATATATGTAGAAGAATTTCAACCACATTTTTTTAAAATATTTTAAATCGCATTAATATTGTTATAGGTGCTCGCTTCGTTCCATAACTGTAATGTTAAATCCTCTGCTATGTATTTACTTTTCTTTTTCTTAGACACTGTTGCTATCTTCACTGTTAATATTTTAAGCCAGAATATAATAAAATTTGTCTATAACATTTGCGTATTTTAAAATTAAAGGTAATTTTATTGTTTGTTAGTTTTACATAAATGAACTTCCTTTGTAACTATAACACCGACGGAAATTACATTATTTGAGTATTAGGAACATATTAAAAAAATAAAAAGGACTTTAAAACAAATAAACCTTTTTTAGGAAAAAATCATTTATAAATAGTTCAGGGAATTTATAGTTTTAAGATTTACTAGGTACCTAATACATATTTAAATATATGAGATAATTTCAAAATTGGAGCATCTATGTACATATATATTTATTTAAATTAACTCATAAATATTACGTTGCAAATATATACATATTGTATATTAATTTAAGAAGATTCGTTTTCTTGATATCAAGATAAAAGTTCAACAGAAAATGTGGCGAGTCTCATGTTTTTTGTTTTTAAGAATTTAAAGTATTGCAAATTTGCATTAGTACATTTACATAGCAAAAGCAAGTTGTAAGCACAATGTATGTACATATTATAACATTCTGATATTTTAGCAAATAAAGATGCATATCCAACTTACAAACTACACATTTATAGATAATTTATGTAATAGTAATATAAACTTATTACATTTGGCATCTCTACTAACTGAAGGATAGGAACTGACTGAATTATTTGTAAATTTTACAGGAACTTGATTTGTAAATATTTGATACTCCTTCAAAAATATTATCCTAACTTAAAAATTTGATAATTAGATTTGTTTTTAGGGATATATTTAATTTATATAATAAAATTCGAGTTTGTTTTCACTAATCATTTATTTTTATTTTGCAAATATCGATATTTCGGAAGCAACTTGCTTTCTTTCATCAGTGCTTGCGACAAATTTATATTTAATATTTTATGAAATAAAAAATTATTATAACTCACCGAAAAATAACCGAATAAAAATAAAAATGAGAGTTCCATAGAGTTACACTGTATGTAGGTACCATTGGCTTTCTGATACGTGATCTAAAGTATTTATGTACATATTTGCAATAATAAATAACTTTGCATTAAAAAATTCTAATTTATAGCTTTTTATTTTATTGAGAATACGCTTGTTGATGTAAACAAAGTTACGCTTTTTGTTGGTTGCGTAACTATTTATTCCTGGAGCTGAATCTCACACAGGTGTGATATAGCTTTAAAATTAAAACTACGTTTTCCCTCTTTTCTAAATTAACTACAACATAATGCCTTGGTGAGTCACTTAACGCCACCTTTACTACTAATTCTGATGTGTCACAAGAAAGCCATCTTGGCCCAACTTTATTTATTATATCCATTAATGATGTAACTTCTGTGATTACAAATAGCAATACATCTTACTATTTATATGCAGATAACATAAAAATTCATAAAAGAATTACATAATAACCGATTCGTAATTATTATTATTTTCTTGAGTTTCTAGTTAAAATTTTCTATTAAAAGGAAAAATGTAAGTTTCATATTATTTTACTATAAAAATATGAGTAAAAGAAAACCTGCGCTGTCCTGCGCATTAAATATTCATAAATTTGCTTTAAGAAGTTTCTCCCTACGCTCAGAAACATTAAAGATTAATTTTGTTTTTAAATTTCTTGGTAAATTACTTTTCAAATAGCATTTTAATGTTACTGTTAACAAAACTAATTCTATGTTAGGTTTCGTGAAGAAATGTTATAAAGAGTTAGCTAAATCTTTCTATTCGATTCTATTCTATTTCTTTTATAACTTTTTCTAATTTTGTTTCTTATTCTTTACTATTCTTCTTTTTCCGATCTTTAAAAGGATTAAATTCATCAAATTTGTTACGGTGGTTATCCCAACATTTTGGCCTCAATAAAAAAAAAATAACCCATAAATTAAGTTACCTTGATAAAAATAAATATTAAAAAAGGTATATGTCGAGGTATGTTCTACTTGTATTTATTTTATAATCCTGATTGTTTCTAAGGTTTCACTATACGTTTGAATCATTTTGTCCATTAAACGCATGTCTTGTTCCTAAATCTAGTTTGAAAACTAAAATCTAGTTTGAAAACTTCTTACAGTTTGCCCGATATATTTTTCATCAATACACTTTATTTGGTAAACACGTGACTTACTTATATTGTTCCTTGTAACGATTTTATTATTGACTATATTTTATTCTTGATGATATTGTTATTATAGAAAACTGGATTTAAATTCTCTTTTTTCATGATATTTCCTAATTTTATCTTTTTCTTCTTTATTATGTTGAGGATGTCCTCCTCATATCCGTTATTATTTGATATTGTTTTTATTATATTGAACTGCTCAAATAATATATTCGGAACTGACATTTAAAACACATCCTGTTATCTTTGATGAATTAAGCCGAAATAGATCATCTGCGTTATCACTTATCAGCAATACATCCAACAAAAACAGAACAAAATTTGGAAAAGCTGACAATTGAACTTATAGTAACATTAAAAATAATATTAACAGCTATAAAAAAAATCAAATTACAATGAATATTTCAGTCAACAACGGGTTTAAAGGTTAACTCATTGGAAGTCCTTCCAGTTCTTTGTAAAAATCCTTATCGAATTGAAAGTAGTTCTGTTTCAAACAAATGTTCAATACGTTAATTATTTCGTTTCTAGCAGGTAAAACACAATTACCATTATCCAATAAGTTTTTAATAATTATTTTAATTTTATTTATTGGTAGTTGTAGAGTTAGTTGTTTTAATGATCTCGGGGTCATGTTTGATGATAAATTATCATTTAAACAACATTTCAACATTATCGTCAATAAAGCAAATTCAATACTAGGCTTTATTAAAAGATGGTCAAAAGAATGTAATGACCCTTATGTAATTAAATCTCTATTCACTTCTTTAGTTCGCTCAACTCTAGAATATGCTAGCCCAGTATGCACCTAACTACGTCGACCATATCAATAGGATTGAAGCTATTCAAAAGAAGTTCCTTAGATTCGCTTTAAGAAACCTTCCTTGGTCTGATCCTATACGTTTACCACCTTACAGAGACAGACTAAAACTTTTACACTTAAACACTCTTGAATCCAGAAGAATAGTTGCTGACGTCGTATTTATTTTAATGATTAAAGTAAATTCGAACCCATTAACAGAATGTTTATCTTAGTTAACAGATACAGAGACAACATTAATCTTTCTATGAATAAGGAACAACTTAAAATTAGCTTGTTATCTTTGTTACCATAACCTCTTATTTTTGTCATAAATAAGTAAAAGTTATTGAATATATATTAAAAAATTATGATAGTTTAATTTCTTTTTTCTTTTTTTATATTTAAATTAAAAATTATGTTTGTTGTTTTAATATTAATTTTTATTCTAATTTTAAGAAATATTTTTTGTAATATGCTTGTGTTAAGTATAATAAAATGAAAATAGATGTAAACAGACTGTTAACATCAAACGAAACTAATCTGGAACTCTGTGGAATAGTCATGTCCTTAATTTGTGAAACCAGATTCAGATTATTACCAAATTTAGGTTTAAAATTTAATATCGATTAAGAAAAATATTTAATAAAATTGGTGGAACATATACCGGGCGTTTTTAATCTTTATTTTTGATAATATGTTTCACCTAGACCATACAGGATATTCTATAAAATATATTACCATATATTATACATATTGCGTTTTATTACATGAATTAAATAAAATATCAATAGAATATAACTTTTATGCCTATCTTTGACGTAACAATAACATATTAAATTTCTGCGATAAACTTTATTTTCATAAAATTTTGGAAAAAGCAGATAAACTATTTTGTAACAAAACCCATTACTACACACTTCAAGGCTTCTTAACCAAAATGTTTAATATTATACACAAAATGAAATAAAAAAATGTTTGGTACCACCACTGAAAACCTTTTTAACATTTTTTTAAACCATTTATGCACTAATCCAGATCTACATCCACTAATTTAGCAGCTTTTCTTCACACAGTTTTCAATGCAATTGAAAAAGGCTATCAAGTAGATACGATATTCACTGATATTTCCAAGGCTTTTGACAAAGTAGACTATTCTTTACTATACTCTCTAAACTTCAAGCTTTTGGTATTCATGGTACCTTCTTTCTATGAGTTAAATCTTATTTGATTGATCGTAAACTGTCCGTTGAAATACAAAATAGCACTTTATATACCTTTGAGGCTACGTCTGGTTTTCCACAAGGGACTTAAAAGGGGCCACTATTATTTTTATTGTTTATTTAATACTAAACTTTTTGCGGTTATTAAGTCGGATGAGGATTGCCATTTCCTGCAGTAGGATATCGACAAATTCTACTTTTGGTGTAACATTCATGGCCTTAGCATAAATATTATTAAGTGCAATTACATGTCATTTTCTATGACTTCAATTGAATTTTATTATAATATTAATGGTTCTATTATTGAACATGTCTATGAAACAAAAGACCTGGGTATCATTCTCTATAATAAATTAACTTTTAATGCTCACATAGATCGCCTTATTTATAACAACAGTTTTTCGCTAATTGACTTCAACTACAGTAGATTCGTTTTTAGGAGAAAAACCATCACATTTTTTGATACCTTACTGAGTTACAATAATTCTTCTGATTTCAATTAATTATAATTTTATTCTACAATTTTTTATTCTCTATTATTATTGGAATGTACTACCATTACAATTACTATTAATATTACTAATAATATTTATTAATTTTACTTATGAATTTTTGTTTTTTGATTTTTTAACTTCTTTTGTTAACTTACTGTTATTTTTATCTTGAAATTTGTTAATGCATCTTGTTATAATGTTATTTTATATTTGAAATTTATATATAGAATTTTTGTTTTTTTTTTCTAATATTATATCTTATTTTAGTTTTTAATATTTTACTAGGTTTGTAACCCGCCATAAATGACGGAAGCAAAATAAATTCTAGTATTTCTTTCCTTCATTAGAGTTTTCATTTTAAGTTTAAGAAAAATAGTATTTGCTTACTAATTATTTATCATACCTTTATTTTTTTATTAGAACGCTTTTAACTATCATATAAACAGAATATTTGTAGTAAGGTGCAAAATTTTCAATTCCCTAAAGGTCATTTACTCGATCATTTTAGCGACATCTTATTTGCTATCATTGAAAATTTAAACATATACCTATTATCCTAAGATCTCAATAATTCTAGATAATCAATATTCTGACATTCAATAATCTATTGTATTCAATTAATTATAGTATAAGTTAGTCAAAAAAAATAATTTTAATTTAAATTAATATAGAAATACTAAATGCAAATAATATTTTTTAATGAAAACAAAACAGTTTTAAAAAACAATTATTCATGTTTTTTCTTTAAATACGTTGTAAATAAATGAGAAAAATTATATAAGTGTATAGGTCTTGAGTTGTTTTTAATTTAATTTTGAAGATACTGATACAAGTTATAATATTATAATTTTATCCTACAAAGTGAAAATTTTTTTTAAAATTTTATACTAATTTTTTTTGTTCTCCAGTGTACTCAGAAACAAAAGCAAATCAAAAGCAAATAACAAACGCCATTATGAAAAAATAAATATCGTCAATCGATTTTTTGAGTACGATAAAATGAGATGGCACTGAAAAGGTTGGACTTTTTGTTACCTATATATGATCGTGTGCAAACATAATACAAACACAAATATTTAGGTATAAGTTAAATATTAACCCTTTCGTTTGGTTCATTCTAAAATGTTTTTGGTTGTATATAGAACACATACAGAAACGTATAAATAATTTAAAATAAATAAATAAACTGTGTAGGTACCTATAATTTTTTGCCAGTTACAAAAAACTCTAAAGAAGGCATTACAATATAACTTGTTTTTTTTTTTTCATTTTCTTTCAACAGCAAAAGTATTTTTATTTAAGAATTCATTTTCAAATCTCAGTGTAAAGTTGGTATATTTAAGTAACAGTTATATAATAAGAATTTTTAGTTTCATTAAACGGTTATTTTAAATTAAATTACTTTTGCATATAGAAAATCCGCATGCTATTAAAATAAACTCTCAACTTTATAATAAAATTTGGAAGTTTTGTTCAATCATTTACAAAAACAATAATTACGGTTATACTTAATATTATTATCGCTATATATACGAACTTGAAAAATAAAATAGTAATAAAATAGTGGGAAAACTTTGAAACAACAACAAATATAAAGGCGGCCTCAAATATTATATCATTTTTATTGCCTATAGTTGATTTTTTAAATTGACATTTTATTCTTTAGTGGTTATCTGTACCATGATTAAATATTACACACTTTACTTAAATTTTTGTCATACAAGTGCGAGAATTTACGGAAGTTAGATTAGATATAGCTGTATAAATTTTACTACATATTATGTACATATAACATTTAGTACCCCACAGTTTTTTTTCATTTTTGTTAACTGTAATTTTATATTAATGCTATTAAAAAATAAAAAAATGTCAAAAAAATATAAAAGATGACAAGTTATTTATAAATTCATTTGACAAATGGATACTAATTAATTACAGTTTATCTAAGGTGTTTAATACAAAGTTAATATAATTGGTAATTTTTGATAAAAGAAAATAAAAAGTAAACGTTAAATTTTGTTATATATATAAAACACTAAATATCTTTAACACCTTGATCTTCGGTTCTGATGTTCACAGAGTCCATATATATGGAAAATTAATGTAGGTGTGGATTTTTACAAGTAAATTTGTAGCAGTTTTCGGATTTATATTCTAATATTTGGAAAGTAAATGTTTTTGTTTTGGCTTTTCATTATTATATTAGCTAATTATTATTGATAGACCATTTACATGATAGGTGTAAAAAATTCTGTTACCAATTGTGATTATGCTTCTAAACCATTTGTTTTATTTTCGTTAAATTGAAAAAATACTAACAAGCTTTAAGTTAATTAAAAATAAATTAAAATATGTTTATAACAAGTAGTACAATTTATGTATTGTTACTGTTATAAATATTTGTGTATTAAATCATACAAACGTAGGTAAAAAGTTACCTATATAAAAAAAAACAAAAAATTAAAACAAAAATAAAAAAGTGAAAAACATGAAATAAAATAATTGTTTATTTTTATTATTGGAAAAAGAAATTTTGTACAAGTAAATAAGTCTATAAAATGCGTAAGTATAAATTGTTTTTTATTGGAAAATTTATTTTAATAACTTTTGATTAATTATTTAATGCAATTTTTTCACAAAAAATTATTTCCTGAATTTTTATCATATTAATTTTTTTATTGTTTTAACTGTATTTTAATATCATTTCATCGATGTCATCGACACACTCTTAAAAATCGTTAAAGAACGAAGGCTTGTACTTCTTAAGTCGAGTAGGTACAAATACCTAAAGAAGTCTGCAAGTAGTATAGACGAGATACAAGTATCTGTATGATAAGCATATTTAATAAAATAAAAAGAAAAATATTGAACTATTTGCAACAAATATTCAAAATAATTGTTTTGCTTAGCACATCAAATTTGCCGTATTTAATATTTTAAATATATATATTTGTAGTATCGAATTTGCTTAGGAAAATGCGATTGATGTATAGCAGGGGTGTTCACTAATTTTTCCAGGAGAGCTGCATTCACATCCAAAATCTACTGTTCGTGATCTACTTTTTTAATACTTACATAATATTTATTCTAATGCAATAAATTCATCACAATAAAACAAATATTATATGTCAAAATATGGAAAATTAAAGTATATATAACTATTTATTATAAAAAAAATGTATGTAGGTATTTAAAAAGTTTAGAAATCAAGTTTAATGAAAATTATTTAGAACTATCGATTTTTTGGATGTTGATGCTCTACATTTGATTGCATCCACTAGATTTTTGTAGTTTGGGATATAAGTGCTAAGACAACTTTGTAGGCTGCATTCCAAATGGTCGCCTGTTAATATTGCTCGGTACTTTGACTTTATAATTTTCATATGTTTTTCATTAAAAAATAGACTCTCATAAATAAGTTGAACCAAAAAATGCAACTAAATTTCCGAAGCATATTTTCAAGTTTGAATATTTATCCTCTGATAGATATTTCCATACATTTAGTTCGGAAGATCTTGATTTAATGAAGATATCATTTTAAAGTGTGTTGATTTCATCTCAAGTACAGGGATATCCATTTTAATCAAAGTTGATAGTGAATCTGCAACAATTTCTTGTTTTATATTTGGATTAAACGGAAACGACATAAATGCAGCCACAATTTCAAGTTTCTTAGCGTCTCTCGAACTCTAAAACCAAATTTTTGATGTGTTCCGAATATTATCGTAATATTAAAGTTTACATTTTCTGATTTCTTTGATTGTGATAACATATTTGGTTAGCACTATCCGTGGCTTCCTATTGGCCAATGACCCGTACTCATGGCTACTGCCATGTTCATCGGCTCCCTCATTTCCATCTATGTTATTGTGACCAGGAACCCATAGGAGATCGAGAACCGTTTATCTAAGCTTCCAATTTCGTTTCGGCATTGTTCCAGCAGCTTAGAACAGATAGTGTCCGCCACCCAAGCTTTGGTAGTGGCTTGACAATCCGTGAAGATGGTGACTTTTGTTTTGGTCGTATGAATGTGATTAAGAGTTTTAAGCGCTTCCCTATTTTCAAGTAGCTCTGCTTGAAAGACACTAGCGTATTTAGAGAGACCAAGACTTTGATATTTTAGATCTTGCTATGTACATCCATAGCAACATCTTCGGTTTGAGTCCCCCCCCCCCCCCACCTCTTATCAAAGGTTTTACTGCATGTGTACCAAGTGTAGTACAGGTTTGTCTTCTAGTTTGGTAATAATTAAATGAAGCTTCTGTGTAAATGCATTGATTCAACTTATCATATCGAATATCAATTTATCCTTACCTTGTAAGTCCAGATTGAATTAATTCAGCATAGCTGTAATATCTACTAAAAATGCCAAACCCAAGAGCCAAACATTATCTTCCAATTGCTTGAACTCATCACCTATTGAGGCAAGCAACAACTTAATTTCACAAAACAAATCTCCAAACCTTTGTAAGAATTTTTCCGACTTAGCCACCTTACATCTGTAGTTCAGTAGGACCTTCTACTACCTATTTACTTTCGCCAAGTTGTAATTTGAAAAGTCGCGTCTGAAGACTTCTTGCACGAATCGAGTTGGCATTTTGAATGTTATTTCCATAATATCTGTCATATTCAGAGTTTTAGCACACAAGGCTTGTTGATAAATATAACAGTGGTAAGAAAGAAATTCTGGGAAGTCACATTCATTTCTACAATATGCTACAAATCCGTTGTGACGCATTTACTGTCATAGCTGGTGCACCATTTGTTGTTATTGAGACAAGCTTAAAAATTTGGAGCTGAATGCTGTTGGCCTTAAAATTCTGAAATATATCGTCTCCGCGAGTTTTACTTTTGAGTGGTATAATTGTTAATAATTCTTCGTTCGTAGAGAAGGTCTGCTTTCAATGAAAATGTGGTACAATTTTCTATGTTTATCATTAGCCGATTCTTTAAAATTGAACTTATTCTATATAAAACATCAAAGTAGGTAAACAATTTATAAAAATGATAAAATTTATAAAAAAAAAATATAATTTAAAGGATGTATATAGAATACATAGGAATACGCTGGGTGGCGCAGTAGGTAGAGCGCCTGCCTTTCAACCGAAAGGTCCCAGGTTCGATTCCCGAAGAAGCCAAAATAATGCTTTCTGGATTTTCGACCTGGTCCAGTACCCTTTATCATTGGGATAAAATAAATGATAAATAGTTGAGAGTTTTGGTTATCAGTAAAAATTAAAATGGAACTATGCTATTATGAAGGCGAAGTACTCTACAATAGATATAGTTTTCAACATTTAAATAAATAGATAACCATAAAAAAAAAAATTATATAGAAAAGCTTTGTATGTGACTGTGTATTCCAAATCTCTGTGTAAAAGCAGTTAGGGTGTTCATCCCATAGATTTGGAATTATATAAAAAAAAAAAAAAAAAAAATTTTATAGGATGATTTCAATTTTTTTTAGTCAATGAAAAGTCTTGAAAAACTTTTAAATCTAACAGTAGTGTAAAAACCACTTTTCCTATATTATATAAAATTCAAACAGAATTAATAGTAATGCAATGAAATGAAATAGTAATACAATGAATTATATAACTTTAATGACTTTAATTTTATTAGGTAGGTATGTTAAATTCTTCGCAAACGCATTGATTACTTTTTCTGTATTAATGGGAAATTATGAATCCTTAACATGGCTATGACATGGCTAAGCCACAAAGTCTTTCATTTCTCATTCTGTTTCTTAAATATGTTTTTAATCATTTTAGTGTAGAGGCCCTTCTTTCCGCGGATGCTACACTTATGGATGGTAATGTAAGATACATACTAAACATTTTTAAAAATTAGTATATCTTTATTTATATTAAAAATTGTTTCTAATTGTACTATATATTGTTTGAATTTTGTAAAAAAAAAAAGTTTAGTTGAAGGGTTTCAGAATAAAGTTTGTACTGTAGAATATCTTTACTTTTACTATACCTATATCTAAAACTTTCTCAAATCTTTGAAAAATCTTGAAAATATTATTTTTGATTTCAGATGTATTTGTGGTAAACCTAATTTTTAGGAATTAAAAAAATTATATCAAGAAAGTCTATATGTACTTCAGAAAAGTGATAATTTAAATCAGTTAATATATTATGATCCAACAAAGGAATATAAATACCTTTTCTGTAATAATCCTTTGCGTTAATATGCTGAACATTTTCTCTGTGAATTTTTCTACTAACTACGCTTGGAATTCTAATGTCAACATTTAATTTTTAATTTCAGCGTCTTCTCTTAAATATTTGATTGATTGAATTAATAAATCAATAACCGGCCCAGCTTTTAATATGTCTAATGACTGTTTTTGAAATAAATTTGTTACAGGAAAAAAAAAATGAGAAATGGAAACTTGACAATTCAAAAGCAAGATTTAATAAATTATTAGCTAACATTTTAGCTTCAGTCGAAGTTTGAGAATCTTGGCACTCTGAAATTTCTTCTACCAATAGAATTTCTTTTGCTTGAAACATTAGAAGATTTTGAAATTTATAGATTATGGATTGATTAAAACATGGACATCGAAACGCATTTGTTGCTTAAGTTCTAATTTTATTTACAGCTCCTATAGCTTTTCTGAAGTCATTACAGAACATCCAATACCTTTACAGAGAGACAGAGTTGAACAGAGTATACCAATACATTTAGTTACATCTAATCCAAATTCATTTAATATTTTTAAGACTAGCTGACCATAAATTTGAAACTAACTTTGAAAATTTTTTATAAACTACAAAATGTATCTGCAGCTGAAACTGATGCTTTATGGTAATTTATTTTTCATGAAGTTATATCTATATATTTCCCTTTAAGTTTAGCAAATGAAATTACTGGGTTTTTAATAAATTTATTTACACTTATATTTGTGCTTAAAACTATAGGAAATTTTAATTGTTTGCAAAAACAGCGCAATATTTACAGCACAATCCTTTCTAAATGTATGAATAAACTAGCCATTCGTGGCTCAAATAAAATGATTTATGTAGACCTACGTTCATCTATATTTTGTTCTTCATCAACAAACCTTGGAAACTTAAATGTTGGGGCGATTTCCAAGAATTTTTAATATTATTAAACTTTGACCTCTATCATCATTAGTTTTGTTAACAAAAAATCACCAATATCATTTGGTGTATGTGACAAATTTAAAAGAGTATTTGTACCGGAGCTAGAAAATTTTTCAGATTCATCAATGTCAATCTCCATTAAATTCACATGAGCCATTTTGGGCAGCATTTGAAAAGGGGGCAACCGTTGAATTTATCTCAAATGCCGGATTTAAATTACTTGTTGGTGGATTTACCTCTCTTGCTGAACCCTTTTTTTTAATAAAATATTCAAGATTTTTTTTGTCTTTTCTTAGGGTTTAATCGTCATTTATCGTTCGGATAACAGATTGAACCTAGCTATTTCATTAAAATACTACGATAAGAAATCTGAATTAAATTTGTTATATAATTTTGTAAATTTAGTATGTGAGTTAGCTTAAGTTGTTAATGAAATGAAGAATTATTATTATTATTTTTCTAATATTTGCTATTATAAGAATTCAACACAATATAACAAAACACCAGTATTACAGACTTGTTATTAACACGATTCATCTCACAAATGCGACATCCAAATTTGGAAATTTTACTGATGGGAGGTAATATATTATATTCTACTAGGTACCAACTAAAACCAAAAAAATAATTTTATACCCCATAGAGATATTTTTGTTGATTTAAGTATTTCAATTATTGTTTAAATTTATTTTCAAAATATTTCTACATTTATTTTTTATGGGTTATTACATTTATTTTGATTTTTACAGAGTTTAAATTTTACTGTTGATGAAACTGTCTTTGCAGTTGAAATATTTACTAAATCCTAATTATTTTAAAAAAAGCTTAAAAGCTTTAGTTAAGATTTTCACATTCAACTCATTACATTATGTTTTATTTGAAAACACGGTTATTAATAAACCTTTTGCTACAAGTTTCTAAGCACGAGTATTGTTTTCTTTTTTTTCAAAATTTATAACAAGAAAATATGAAAACAACATTTTTTTAAACACATTAATATATTATTTTTAAATGAAAATACTCTGCTGATTGTAATATTATATTTTTTACACATAACTTAGTTTCTAAAATCTACTATGTTTTATTGGAGACCATCTATTATCTAAAAAGTATTAAGAATAAAAAAAAATACTTGCTTTTAAGAGTTATAAAAATCAGCCGACAAACGGGAACGTTTTGTGATGAAATGTTAATTTTATTGATTTATGATTGGTCTAATAAAATTTCAATCAGGTAAAAATATTACAACTATCAGAGAATGAGTGAGAAGACATAATGAACACCTATATATAAAATGTATAAATTGTGGCGGTGAATTTAAATAACTCTTTTATACTTTGCGTGCCATAAAAATGATGTCTAGATTTATACTGTAAAAATACAAAAAAAATTAATACACAAAAAAATAATAAATGTAACAATAACAAAGGACTTAAAGTTTATTGTATCAACATTTTTGTTTTGGCAATAAAATAATTCTGTTTTTTCTTTTGCTGCTGTTTTTTTAAAACGCTTACATTTCGGTCCAGGAAACTTAATTGTATCGTTCACTTTTGATCTACGCATTTATACAAAGATGCGTATGAGTTGATTCAATTACTAAGAAATATATATATATATATATATATTTATATATAAATGCATCACAAATAATATAAAGAAATCTCACAAAATAATGGATATCCGATTGCACTATACGATAGTTTGTAATATAATAATGAAAAGTATTATAATAATTTTCGGTTTTAATTAACTAAAGCTGGTCGTATAAGTAAAATTTGTTGAATAGATTGGAAATAAAATAAAAAATGTCGGTACGTATACCTAATTACTTATTTAAAAAAGCTGGAGAGTTAAACACAAAAAAAAGTTCACGTGTAAGGACGGTAAGGTTTTTGTAAGATATCTCTGATTATTATGTTTGAGAAAACTAGTTTACTGTCTTGTTAAAATAAAAACTGATAATCTCATGTATAAAAATGAATTACCCTCATAGAACTTTCATCAAAGAAAGCAACTTTTAATATAGATTACACCAATCTATAATGAAGAACCAAAATGACATAAAATATTTCCTATCGTAATATCAGCAATCCTTAATAAAATTATACGAACTCTATAAATTATAAACGTCTATAAATTATTCAATAACGAACCAGAACGTACCAGAACGAATCAATTATACATATATGACGTTTGACTATACATGACGAAAACAATTGATTGCTGGAGGAACTTTTCTGTACGAATATCTAATAGAGAATAGTCGAGACAATAATAGTCACTATTATGTGAACTTCTAATATTTTAGGCACTACAAGTTAATGAGCAATAGAATTGATCGCTCCTATTACACAAAAGGAGCGATCAATCAAAAGACCAGGTCCAAAGATTGCTCGTTTAAACGCCTATCTATACAAAAAATGTTTCCAAATGGGAATTGAGATAAACTAATAACATAAGTGGATAGTTACCAAGGTAGTTATTTAACTTTTGCAGTCGTAAGTCTATTCAAACTTAATATTAACCGATGAACTCCAGATAATCAGGAGACGTTGATCCAATGTCAGAATATTTCAACATATGTCATTAAAATTTTGTGCAGGGGCTACTAGCCCATGCCCCCAGATCATGCTGAACAATATCAATAACTAAACACAGGATTTTAAAAAAATTTAAACCTTACAAAATAAGGATATACAAGTCTATACACCTATTTTAATGCTGTCAGACAAAAGTATTACACGTGAGTTATCTACATACATATAAAACAAGTCAAATCAATTGTTATTACATTGTAGCTTTGGAAGCAATAATTTAACTGTCATTTAACGTTCAGTCATTGTATAAATTGTCTGTATTGAACTTTTAACACTAAATGAAGATATATATAAAACACTAAATGAAAAAAAATAAAGTTTCTTTTTTTAAAATCATGAAAAGAAATTTTTTGAACATCGTGAACCGAAAGTCACAATATTTTTCAAGTTATAGTAATTAGATAAGAAGCAGTATTATTTTTTCTATGGTAAAACGTATAACTTTAAAAAATAACACTACTATAGGAGCGACGATTCTTTAACTAATCTATGAAACTGGATCTATGTGATATTCATGAGGAAGTTAAAATGGCGCGGAATCTATGTAACCAAAAAATGTCGAAAAACCGTATTGTGTTTGTTTTTATAATAATTAAAACTCAAATTATTTTTTTATTCCATTTTAATGACGAAAGTACAACAACACTTTACCATCGTTAAAGATAATTTAGTATGATGTAACAAGAGCTACAATAACAAAAATACTGTAGGTTTTTAGTATGAGAAAACTGAATTTCTTCATTTAATAAAAGTTTTAAATGGTAAAGTCTATGTTTGATTAAGTAGTAAAGATGGTAAAGTTGGTAAAGTTGGAGTAGTAAGATGGTAAAGTCGTGTTGATTTAAAATCAAAATTTGAAATGAAGTTTCAATTAGTTTTTAATAAGATTTTCAGTAGAGGTAACTTTTCGTGTACTTTTCAATCATCACCTAGTACAATTAATCAAATTCGATATGGGTCGCTTGCTTTTTCTCTTATTTATAAATCATATAGTGGTTGTAATATTAATAGTTATACTTTGTTTTTCGCTGATGACACTAAGTTATTTGCAATTATTAGATCTTTAGACGTATATGTATTAGGCTCCAAGATGATCTTATTAAATTCTACGAATGGTGTACCTCAAAAGGCCTAATTTCGAATTTTGATAAATTAAAAGTTATGAATTTTTGCAAAACTCAAAACTTCATCAAATTCAACTATAATTCAAATGATAAAACACTGGATACTGTTTTCAAATTTGGGAGTCTTTATTGATAATACATTATCTTTTAATCCTCATATTGATTTTATAATACACAAAAATTTTACTATGCTTGGATTTATCAAGAAAAATTCACAGCACTTCTCTGATCGATACACATTCAAAAGCCTTTATACATAAAAAAAAATTGAGTCTGTCCATCAGAAGAACATGATTCGATTTGTATCCATAAATTCAATTAGCAAATTGATACTACTTTATATAATATAGCTAAACGCAAACTGATTGATATTCATACTCTTGAATCCAGACAAAATGTAGACTCAGTAATGCTTTCTTATATGATTTTATATCATTTAAAATAAACTGTCCTTCTATTTTACAAATATATAATATTTATGCGCAGCTCGTAACTTTCGAACTCGTATTTTTCTCTATACATAAATTCTCAAAGAACTAATTATGATTCTTATGAGTCCATGGCCATTTCTCAAAGATTGTTTAATAATTGTTCTTCTCTTATATTAACTTTCACTGTAGTTGAAATACCTTAAATTTTTATTCTAACTTTAACTTTTTTATATTTTATACCTTCTTATTTTCTTTCTTTCTTATTTACATGTTCATATTTCATATTTGTTTAAATTGTTATTATTATTATTTATTTACTTATTTATTAATTAAAATTAAGTTAGAAATCTGTAAGGGATCTTTTCCCAGTAGATTAAATGAATAAATACATAAATAAATAAAAATAAATAATATTATATATATATGTACCTATATTTTTGAAAAAATATTTCATTAATAAAATTTCCTTCGATTTTGAATATTTCCATTATAATATATAACAAATAAAGGTACATTTTGAAAGCTACTCTTTCAGTAAGACTGTAAGAGGGACTAACTATTGATATTAGTTTGCATTGATGCTATAATTATAACAAATCAAACAGTACTACCCTACATAATACGGGAAGAAAGAAAAAAATTTAAGCAAATTCAAATATTTTTCAACAAACAACTCCTATTTCTGAAGTCGAATAATGAAAGCTTTTTTTTTCATAAACAAGGAAAAAAACCAGATTGAAGAGGCAAATTATAAAAAAAATCGATTAAATGTAGTAAATTGTATTATTTAAGAAAATTTAATAGGACAGGACAGAATCTGAAATGTAATCGTTATCGTTATTCAAGAACACGGTATTATGATCATTAATAGTTCTTCATTAATTACAAAAATATTAATTTTGAAGTTGTCATAGAGATCGCCATCGCCAAGAAATGATAATTTCATTACTAAAGTTATTAATAAAATAATTAAATATGAAAAATGATATATAGAGTTCTAGTCAAATAGAACTTTGAACTTCTTCTTCTAATTGGTTGTCAAACCAATTTGGTGTACTGAATACTGATTAGGTCGCCGTTGGGATCTGTATCTGAGGTACTTATAAATTTTACATAAAATGCATCAAAATCTGTACCAATATTTACTTCATTAACTGACAATATCTAAACAGGTAAAGTATATTTAACGTATAATATTGTTTCTTCAACAAATTAAAATAGGCGCGTGGAAATTAAATACATTTTCGAAATCAGTTGTTCTCTCAAATATCTTAATTCATAATAATTAATTTAAAAAAAAATGCCAAATTAGTAATATATCTATTTCTTTCCTAAAACTCGTAAGTATAATTTTTTCTTCTAAAATATGTTTTTAAATATTTTAAAATAGATTAATTTTTAACTTGTCATCTTTAAAATGAAAACAACAATTTCAATTTAGCAATTAAAAATCGAATTTAATTTCACTAATAAATTAATTTTTATTTCGCAAATATCTATATTTCGGAAGCATGCTATCCTTCTAGGGCTTGCGATTAATTAAAGTCTTTGCATTTAAGTATATACTTTATATTTATAGGGTCACCCCAGTGAATTTTGTACATAACCGTTAACCATTAATTATGATACCTGATGATCTGCAAATTTTATAATTTTTAAATTAAACTATAGTCTACTAGATACAACTATAATGTAATAAAAGTGTATTTTTAAGTATTTAATGTAATAAAAGTGTACAAAATCAGTACTTATTGATACTTTTAAAATATTTTAATTTTTTAAACAGTCTTAAACTAAATTCACTAAGTACTATAAAATAGATTCTTCTGTTTCTGGTATAAAGTCTCCGTTCATCATCGGACAAAAAAAATTATTTGAATGGTGCTTCAAAAGGCTTTGTTTTTTTTTTAACTATTTAATAGGTTAAGATCTATTGAATTATAGATTTCCTAATAGAGATTTTATTTTAGAGATCTAAAAGCTAGATATAATATTTGCTATATATACTTGCGATATATACCCGAGGAAAAAAATAATAGCAACTTTTGAAAAGACACAGGTTCTACTGTAGAAGAAGCTACAAACCAACTAAACATATAGCAAATGTCAAAATTGGCGTAAAAAATGAAAATGAAATTAAATAAAGCTAAATATGTACATCAGTAATGTAAATTTCACTTATAAAAAAATAGTAACTTTTCGTTTAATTAAAATCAATGATGTAGTGAGTACGAGAATAAAACCTCATTATCTTGCCAATTTGTTATGGTCTTGGTTGCAAAGTTGAAAAGGAAAGAGGAAGTAAAATTGAAAAACAAAAACTGCAGTTCAAATAAAGAGAGTAATATTGGCTAGTTGGGTGAAGTTCTACAGACTTGACCTCCGCAAAGATTTGATGTATAATTGTAAAATGATCGTCTAAATAAAAGTCGTGTTAAGTACAATTAACATCAAGATTTTTGATATGATCAACAAAAGGAATAGTTTGATTATTTATAACAACAGAAGGAAAATAATCGTAGTTTAAATAGCAAGGTTGAAAATCAATGCATTTAGATTTAAAAGGGTTAAGACATAATTTATTGATTATTAACCAATTTTGAATAACTTAAGATGTAATTTTACGTATCAACATTGAACTACGTCAAATCCCATCTTCAATTAATCCTAAAAACCTGTATAATTACGCATCATCTGCATATAGTGATGCAATTTTCTAAATTCAACTACAGTGAAAATGTCAAATTGTGGTTGCGGTGTCCCAATTAAACATGATCTTGTGAATACGTGTCCTCGTCTGTCTAAATTTTTTCTTGCACAGTGAAACATAAAATTAATAATCATTGTTGACAGAACATCACTTTGTCTAACTCCTATTCTTATTTGAAATTCATACGTTATTTTATTGTGAACTGCTACCTTGCATTTAGAGTGTATTAGCCTCATAATTCAATTTGTAAATTTTCTTGGGATTTGCATGTAAGAATAGCTTCCACTATATGTCGTTTTATTAAGCCAAAAAGTAGAGACTTTTGTTGAACTTTTCCATGCTATGCCCCAGTAGAAACATCTCACCTGCATTTTAAAGCTGATATGCTTTACAATGACATTTTTTCTCGTGGCTTTATTTTTCATCTGTAGAATTGCATTTTCTGCTTCGTGTTTCATGTACATATTATATTATTTTTGTTGTAATAACTACTTAGTCTGACTTGGAGTGAATTTTTAATTGCTTTTAGCTTCATATGGAATCGTCTAATTTTATTTTCTTCAAAGTCCTTATATGTTTAGTTCTACATTTTTTTTAGAGCGTGAGGAGGAATTTACTTATAGAAAAAATAAATGTTCAATACAAAAAATGAGACATTTGATTAACATTTTTAAGAAAATTAAAAATATATTTAATTAATAATAATATAATTTTGATTAATTTCCTTCATTTCCATTAATTCTTCTTTAAAATTTTCATTTTAAAAAATAAAAGACACTGTTATCATGTAACAATTTTATTATTATAGCGTGAATATGAATTGCTTAAAAATCACCAAAATAACAAAAATTTTTCTTTCTAGAATCACTAAAATTAAAAAAACATAAAGATAAACTAAATCGAAAATAAGCAGAATAATAAGCAGAAGTTTATTTTCAATAATCGTGTTCAATTAATTAAAAATTTACTTTTCATAACATATATTTTGACTTAAAAAAGTTTTTAAATAACGTTTCATATTGCTAGTTCTTATTCGTATTCCTTTTAAGCATCTTTGAGTTGTAGACAACCCATTAATAGTTGTTTCGTAAATGAAGTTTTTGAGACCTCAAAACAAAAATTCAGAAATAAACTTCGACATTTTTTATTTTTTTTTACTTACATATGTAGATGTTGTTTACTTAGATACCATTAAATTATTTAGTTCTTATTTCTATAGATACTAAAATGAATGGTTGTACAGAGTTCGTGATCAAATTTGTTTACACAATGAATTTGTAATGGTCGTGGGTATAACAATAACTAAAAATGTTTTTTTTTTGTATTTTTTTTAGAAGGAGATTGTTTTTTGATATTATTTTACAAAATAAATAAAAGTGGATATAATATGTACAAATATTTCTGTTTAAACATGTATTCACTTGTATTTATATTATAATATATATAATATGTCTATGTGTATATTCACTAATTTTGTTTAAATATCCACATTTTTATATAAGCATATTGATCATCCTAATTTTGAATAAAGAAAAGCTTTAGATTTACACTCTTATTTTTAATTTTTCCACGAAATATCTTTCAAAATACATTACAATTTATTGTATAGATGTTGACTCTCGAGTTGTCGTTTTGTTTAGACCAACTTTTTTACATTTTAATTAAAATTGTGCTTAACTTCGTTAATATTATTAATATTTCAATGTTTTTGTAATAATATTTTGCAATAGTTTTGCATTACTTAACAAACCTGCTAAAGTTCGTTGGGAGTTTCATTTTCCAATGTTCCTTCTTTAAGGAAAATATATTTTTATTTTAAATGAAACTTAATGTGCATTCACCTAATCAATCTACACAATATGACGATAAGTCACTTCACAAACGTTTATGAAACCATTCGTAGAAACTTTCTAGTTTTTTTTCAAAATGTTTTTTTTTAGCTAGTTCATTCGGCCTTCTTATAAAAAAATTATTATTATTTTTATTATTATTATTATTATTATTAGTATTATTATTATTATTATTATTGGTATTATTATTTTATTATTGTTATTATTATTATTATATATTATTATTATTATTTTTATTATTAATATTGTTATATAATCTAGTACAAATTAACTATTTCGATAACAATCTCAATTTTTCAGATGAAATGACAACAACTTCACACATACTATCGGCTGTGGATCCAGTGATAACATCAAATTTAGGTGGACGTAATAATAATCAATCTAGCCCTGATGTTGATAGAAATTTGCACATTTCGTTAGACGACAGGGAATTATGGATGCGCTTCCAAAATTTAACAAACGAAATGATTGTTACAAAGAATGGACGGTAAAGTATAATTAATTTATTTTTAACTTGTCTTTCAATAGTTAATGAATATTTTCTTAAGTGGTTAAGGTGTTAGTCATTTCGAAAACTCAAAATTTGGACAATAGCATAGATTTTTGTGATTTATATATGTTAGATTAAAAATATGTCAGAAGTTATGTAGAAAAAAAGTCTGGTACGATATAGTTTGTCTGCAGCTATAAAATGTAAGAAAACTATTGTTATTTTATTTTCAGTTTACTAAAAATATCCTTTTATATACTTGTAATTTTGTTTTATTTTTCGAACAAGAGAACGGTGGAAATCACCAAATACACCCAGTGTGAGACTTTAATCCACCAAAAATCCATAATCAATGAACTTTGATTAATTAATTAAAGTTTTCTTCTAGAAATTGGAGAGTGTTTTGGGAATTTTCTAAAATTCCCATAGTTATGGTTTCGCTGAAAATGTTAACTGTGTTAAATTTTAAATTTTAATTTAAAAAACCGAGGGAACTTTAATAAAATTCGGAGCTATATTATTTTAGTTTTAGACAAGAATTTATGATGGATTGAAATTTTTACAAAACTGTAATTTAACAATTCTTTAATAATCTGATTTAAAATTAGGTCATATAATCCTGGTGACTTTTTATTCTTCAAAGTATATATATTAACACTATGTTCCCAAGCTCTCAACTTTCTTTCGATCCTATAGTCGGTACATTTTTCGGTAGTCTTTTCTTTAACTGCTAAATTGTTGTACATTTACAATGAGCTGTTCAATTTCAGTATTCATTATTGCTACAGATTTCAGCGTTTTAAAACATGTTTTACCCTTCACATAATCTTACCTCTCTAATGAACAATACTGAATGTGACAGTTTTTATAATAAATATTCATTCAGCTTGCGCATTAATTAAATGTCAATCCAAGCGCGGGCCACACAACCGTGGGCAAATGTGTGACACCAATATTGCTAATACTGTATAAATATAATAACATCAGCTTCAATCTGTAATTAAAACATAACTCCCAAGTATTTTATACTGAATAAATATAATAACATCAGCTTCAATCTAGAATTAAAACATAACTTCCAAGTATTTTATTTCTGGCAATAAAATCTTTTATTTTTATCAAATAACTGAAAGTCCTCAAATAACTCGAAGCAATAATTCTAATAAAAATTTTCGATACGTGGGTTCAAATTTCCATTTCAAATCGTTTAACAAAGGTTGTATTAGGCGAATTTATCTATACCAAAAATTTAATAACAATGCGGGTGTTTTTCAAAACTTAGTTCTTTCTTCAACACTATATTTATAGTATTTTAAATGATCTCCAATCCACGTCTGTAAACTATTTTTTCAAAAAGCTGCAATAGTGTGATCAAAATTTTAGTCAATAGAGAACGAATTAACTTATATCATTGTTTAAAAAGTATCTGCAGAAAATTCATGAGTGGAGAAGTGTCAATGCCTGCCTCCCAAACTCCTAATATTAACAAAGTTAAGTCCTTGATTGCTTCATATAGCTATATAAGAAAAATAAAAATTCAAAACTCCGGAACTAATTTAAAATGGAAATTCAAGTAAAAATTTCGTTGAACGATCATACTTTTTCAGTTGCAAAAGACGGTGTCAAATGCTGGGAATTATTAAGCGGAAGTAGAAAATATCTTCTGACCTTCTCTTGCGTGATGAGCCCCACAATGCCATTCATATGGTGAAAACAACAAAATGAAACCATTCCAAAGTAATTTATTTTTTTCAGTGGGTGCATTCAGTAGAATCTAGCTCTGCAAAATGACTATACAGTGTTCGAGCAAATTTTCTACTGAACGGGGATTTTATGGAGCACTAAAGTAAAACAATAAGAGCGCTAATAAATTTAGCAACAAAAAAATAGTAGAACAGTTAGCCTACAGTGTATATTTACAGAGTAAATTTTATAATAATAAGGTAGTAATTATAACAGTGTTAATCGAATGCAAATATAGTTTAGAATGTACAGAAGTCTTACATTTGTGTAACTATATATGTACATAGTACATAATAAGCTTACAGCAATCAAAATAGTATATGACTTAAATTTATTTATTTCAGGTCCTTTTCCCTTTCGGAATGTGGGCCATGACTTAAATATTAATGTTAATTTTTTAAAAACAATATATTTTT
This sequence comes from Argyra leucocephala, assembly GCA_963942445.1. Classification (NCBI taxonomy): domain Eukaryota; kingdom Metazoa; phylum Arthropoda; class Insecta; order Diptera; family Dolichopodidae; genus Argyra; species Argyra leucocephala. The sequence goes on from OZ012679.1 coordinate 167,318,554, forward strand.
ACTAAATATGAGTCTGAAAAACAATAACTTTTACAAATACTAAAAGAGTAAGAGTAATAATATTTTTTTGTAACATACTTTCCTAAACAAAAATATTCGTCTAATCAATATATTAGTTTGCTTGACTAATTTTTTTGATTATAGTTTACTAATTAATGTTTTCATTAAAAGCTAGTAGAAGCTAGTGGAAAAATTGGTGGAAGATCTGTTTAAACACATATTATTGTCATTTGATAATCAAAATATAATTTTTGAGTATTCTAGAATATGCGAAAAAGATGGAGTCATAACGCATCCTTCGATTGAAATTAAAAAAATCAGTATAGTTTTCGAGTTAGATCTAAATTAGTAATTTGTCCACTATATTTTCTTATAAGACTGAGTGTTTTTTATTTAAATTGATCTACATTAAAGCTCTTCTCTGCGAGTGACCAGGCTAGTAAAAAAAACAAAATATACATATATATATATATATATATATATATATGGCTTGTAATTACAGGTTTTGGCAAAACACTTTCAAAAAAGTTTTTATTTCTTCCATTTTGTTTTGAAAAAACTAGCTGCTATTAGATATATCCGTTGTTAGATTCAGTTATTAAAAATACTTATCTTACTCTTATAAAAAATAACAATACAAATTTAGTTCGCAACTGCAACCCGAACCTTTCCCTATCTTTTTCTTATTTTCTTAACTATTCCTTTACCTTTTCCTATACAACAATATAAAACGTTTCTCTAATCTAAACTTGGGTTATTATACTGTTATAATATTACTACATATAATATATTATGTACTTATAAATTCGAATTTACTATACGATTATTTACTACACTATATATATAGTAATGTTGGTATTGAAAGTATAACTATTTTTCAACCACGTCTCCAATACGTAGTTTAAGTAGGTAGATATAAATCTTAATTGATCTTACACCAATCATCATCATCTTGCAGCATTACAGCCCAATGAACTTTGGTTTTCTTCACCATATTCTTCCAAATTTGCCGATCTTGTGTACTATTTTTTTTTACACTCTTGACAGTAGCTTAGGTAGAATCACCTTTTCGTGCTTAAATAAGTACGGTACTGTAATTTTACTTTACATCTAATATTTCGAGTATTTGTTTGACAAATTTATTTATTTATTTATATCAAAAACAATGTCTAAAGAGAGTTATCTCATTATAGACTATATAAGTTTACACTTAGGTTTTTAATATAACACTATGATAATTAAAATTATAAAAATATAGTTACAAAGAATATATAATGAAAAACTAAAATTATAAAACTGTAAAAATAAAAAATAAAAATTTAAAAATGAATGTAACAGGCATAATGAAAAAATTGCAAAACATTTACGGAAATTAAAATTTGTTTAGTGAAAGAATAAAAAATGAAAAGCGCCGAAAAAGAAATTTTTTTTACAATAATTGCTATGTCTAAAAAAAAAAGTATTATTGAGAAATTAAAATTACTGGCTTATCTACTCATTAAATGTGGAAAACGACTGCTATTGTCAGGAACTAAGCCTTCTTAAATAGTATAATTTCATTTTTATTTAATTTGTTGCCAGATTATATATACTCTCAATTATTTTTTGTCATTTCACGATACCAAAGGGTACTAGACCATCAGATCGAAAAACCAATAAAGCATTTTGTTTGCTTCATTGGGAATCGAATCTGGGACCTTTCGGTTGAAAGGCAGGCGATCTACCTACTGCGCCACCCAGCGTGTTCAGTGTGCTTTCGAATTTCGTATTCCCAAGATTTCTGTGTTTTGATCTATGTTATAAGTTCATCTTCACCTTGGTCTTCCTCTTGCTCTATGGAATCCCATTAAATATCTTACGTTGAGCTCTATTTTCGTTCATTTTTACTATGTGACCAACCCACCGCAGATATTGTGCCTTTACAAAATCAAAACTAAAACTAATAACAATCATAAGCTAATTATAAAAGATTATCCTATTTTGTTATCGCGTGGCGCAGTACGTTGGGTGGCGCAGTATAGGTAGAGTGCCTGCCTTTCAGCCGAAGGATTCCAGGCTCAATTCCCGACAAAGGCAAAAAATGCTTTCTGGATTTTTCGACTTGGTCCAGTATACCCTTTGCCTTTGGGATAAAATAAATGATAAAAAATAGATGAGAGTTTTGGTTATACCATAAAAAATTTAAAATAACAACTCGTTCCTTACTTAAAAAGCTGATAGGCATTTTCTGAAACACCTGGTCTAATAAAAATGATGTGTAAGTCAGCATTATATTCATATAAGATCGCATGGATGCCTTCACTTCAGTACCAAACAATGGAATTTTGAGGTAAAAACATACTGAACCACCGTTTTAGTTTCCTATTCCTTCCTGAAACAAAATCTATTCAATGCTTTTTCTTAGTTTTCCTCGTCGTCTTCCTCTTCTTCTTGTTCTTCGCCTTTTTCTGTTTTTTCCTCTTTTTTAATTTCATTCCGGAAAAAAAACATTAAATAATATTCTTTAAAAAAAACAAATAACAACAACAAATAACTCCTTTTATAAAGAAAAATAATCAATAAATGATTTCATATTCATTTACAATCTTATATTTAAAAAAAAATCATTTATAAACTTATGTAAATATTTTTTAAAAAATCAGTGTTGCTGTTTTATTTCTGCACACAAAAAAAATTCGTACACTAATGGTGGATTTCCTCTTCATGAACGAACGTCCGGACAATTTTATTTGAAACACAAATATCATACAAAATTTTATGATTTCCTCTCAATGCGCGAAGGACTGACATTTGCTACGTAGTCAAACAAGGTTGACGTTTGAAAATATGTTTACATGCGTTGATATTCTTTTATTAAAAAAATTTAAAATTTTGTTAAGAGTAATAATGGATAATAACATTGTAATATTCGAAAAAAATAAAATATAGCGCTTTGCTTTTATCTTAAAATATAAATAATTTGTTAGAAACAAAATAATCTTATACTAAAAAACAAAAAACAAAAAAACTACACTTCAATCTTTTTCTTAAAAAACATTTGAAATTCTATATGTGAATGCGTTCATTCATAAATCGAGATAGCAATAAATATATTTATCAAATAATTATATATCTATCCATTTCTTTTACTTCGTCCTTCAGCCAAAAGTTAAAAATATTTTAACTAAGAAATTGGATGAAGAAAATGCCCGGAGAGGATTTTTTGTGTATGTGTTGGTAAAATAAATTATTTTGATTGGTTAAAAAATTTGTCCGGACGTTCGTCCGTTAAGAGGAAATCCACCTTAATAGTACATTCGTAGAATATAAATTCTAAGAAAAACTTTCCTCCACTGATGTCGCATTATAATGTCACACTTCTACAAAATTAACCTTATAGTACGTTTTCAAGTTCATGTTTATGGCTAAACATGGTGTTTACAATAACCTGGTTGATTACGTCTCCCATACAAATTTGCTGAAAATCATATACAACTAGCTAGGTGTTTATATCATAATCCTCTTTAAAAACATGTGACCCATCCATGAAATTTCGATGGTTTTGTCGATTTTAAAATTTTTTTTGCATAACCCTTGATTTTTTTGTCATAAATTTCTTTTGTCATTTGTCAAAAAAAAGCAAAAAGAAAAAGAAATCAAAAAGATAAAGTTCAAGAACAATCAAGAAAGGATCTTTTTCAAAAAAAAAACTTGTTCTAGTCTAAAAATTTAATTTACTTGATTAAATTTAAATAATTTTAGAATTAAATTAATTAAATTTTTCACACATTTACCTTTTTCCAAGTCATTTTATCTTGAGTAAAGTCTACAACAAATATATTGAATAATACTATATGATTTGCTATTATTAATTGTAATAATTTTCTTTTTTTTAATAATAGCTTAAGTTCTTTACTCAAAGATATTAAATTTGTTTCTCTGGTACAAGCTAATTCTGACCATTATTTTTTTATATTTTATTTATTCATCGTATGACCAATTATAATACCTTAAGTTCTACTCAAAGATAATACAAAAAAAAATTTTTTTTATTTAAATAATAAATATGTGAAATTAACAGCTGGTTGTTTTCCAAAAAAGCTGGTGAACACTTGACATTTGGCTGGTTTGCTATGAGCTTGTTGTGTAGCCATAAAAATGAGCTTGAAAACGTACTATTAACGTAAAAAAATCTCCAACACAAAAATCACATTCCTAAATTATATCCTAAAAAAGTTCGATATGCTATTCTTCTTCTATTTCTTTTTGCCCTTGTTTTTCTTTTATTTTTGTTCTTGTTTTCATCCTTTTCTGGCTTTTCTTCTTCCATTTCTTGTTGTTCTTTTTTTATTCTTCCTTTTCTGCTCCTTCTTTTCTTGGTCGTTTTCTTTCTGGTTCTTGTTTCTCGTCGTTCTTGTTTTTCTTTTCTTTTTCAAAAAGCAATGAACCAAGCAGACTTTTTGGACGATAACAGAACCACGAAACGTACTGATAGCACAATTATTATCAAAGTTTACTTCAAGCCACCCACTACACTATAACTATCCAGTAGGTAGAACCTCGAACAAGCAATACAAGAAAATGCACAAACGGATTAAACAAATGCAATACATATAACATGGACTTATTAAAAGACGAACATAAAGTAGGCGTTTTGAATTTCGATCGAAGTTGATTCTTCGTATTATTATATTTATATAGTATCAAATCAATTAATAATTTAAAAATCCAAATTATTCAAGATATTTTCATACAACAATACGAATATTTATTTTCCCTCTATATAAGTCTAGTTTTCTCTGCTATATTAATTTTAAAAAAAAAAAAACAAGTTTTTTTTAATGAAGTTTTATCTTCTTTTTTCATTTTATTAATATTTTTAAAAAATATTAAAAACTTGTTTGATTCATTCAATTTTGAAATATATATTTAAATATCTGTACTGTACAGATATTTAAATATATATTTTATAATTAATATACATACTGTACATACAACCAATACAACTCAATTTAGTGAGCAAAATAAATAATTTTCTTAACTTTCTTACATTCAGACTTTACAATGTTGAATTAATACAACTTAATTTATAATATAATGCAATGAAAAATAATTACAAATATATTTTTATATTAATTAATAATTAACAACTAGATTTTAGGATTTTAGTTAGCAAATAAAATAGAACTATTTTAGTTTGTTATGTAATAAAAATCCCTATAGTATAATTTAGTAGGTAAAATATTATAATGTAAATATACTTGCTCATCTACACATTTGCTAAAACATATAAATAACATAAACGTTCGTAAAAAATATTTATTCATAATATGTACTCGTAAAATAATACTTTTCTTAAATACAGATTTATCTCATTTATCACCTTTACTTAACTAATACTTTTAATTAATATTTTATTTTATCTTTTGTGTTTTGCACACTATCAGATTTTGCTGTTAATCAAATTTTGTTGAAATACTATTTCTTGCGAAAATATGAAGTTTCTTGCGAAAACATTTTTAGAGTAAAAATTTCAAAAAAATAAATAAGGAGTAGGTACCTAATATATAAAAAAAGAAATATTATGTTACAAGATTCATTGAATGTTTTTTTTTTTAATTACAAAACGAATAGAATCTACAAACGAATTTAAACCTTGTAAATTTAATTGGAATTTTTTGTCTTTGCAGTCGTATGTTTCCTGTAGTTAAAGTAACAGTTTCTGGTCTTGACCCTGCTGCAATGTATACTATTTTATTAGAGTTCGTTCAAATTGATAATCATCGATGGAAATATGTAAATGGTGAATGGGTTCCTGGGGGAAAAGCCGAAGTTCCTCCAGCTCATCCAATATACGTTCACCCTGAATCACCCAATTTCGGTGCACATTGGATGAAAGAAGCTATTTCTTTTGCAAAAGTTAAGCTAACAAATAAAACTAATGGAAGCGGACAAATAATGTTAAATTCATTGCATAAATATGAGCCTCGAGTACATCTAGTACGCATAGAATCTGAACAAAGACAGGAACAAAGACATGTAGTTACATTTCCATTTCCAGAGACTCAATTCATTGCAGTTACTGCATACCAAAATGAAGAAGTAACTTCATTAAAAATTAAGTATAATCCATTTGCAAAAGCGTTTTTAGATGCAAAAGAACGTCCAGATTCAATTTATACAGAGAATTCACATTATGGATGGTACATACCACCACCAACATCGTATACAGCAGCTGATCAAATTACAAATCCTTCAGATCGATATATTCGTCACTCAACTCGACCACTACTTAGAACCACTCCATATACCAGAACTCGTATAGTTCCAAGTGGAAATATTAGTGCACCTGTTACACCACCTTTATCATCTACGCCGCAGACATCAAGTTCGTCTATTTCCCAAACAACTTCAGCAACGACGACTCCCATTCAATCAGGATTTCTACCATTAGAATCCTCTATTGCTACAAGTGCAAGTGGAAGTACAGGAAACGTTTATTCATATCCAGCATGGCAAGCAACTGCAACACCTTACTGGAGTACGCCTGCTCCAGTTCCAAGTTCAACAAGTCCAATAAGTATTTAAATATAAAATATTATGGTATTTTAAATATTATAAAACATATATTATTTTATATTATAACAGCTACAAATGTATCACCTAGTCCATCTACAGGATCACCAAATTACACTTCATCTCCTGGATATACAATTCATCACTTAACACCATCACAAACAGCACACCAATATTCTCACCAAAATGATGGTTACTGTACAACGTTCACGTCTTCACCGCCGCAGATGTATAGCGGACATCAAATTTATCACCCTACCCCAACGTCACCGAATCATCAACTTTACACAAATGTTTTAAATAACACTCCTATTGGTTATTCAACCAATTGGCATGGAGGGACTGATTATAGTTTGTACCAGAACTCCTACCCATATCAAGCAGCAGAATTCATCCCATTAGTTGGAGAAATGAAGTATTATTTTAGAAAAGTTTCTACTAATTATTTAGTTAACATTTTTTGTTTTTAGTGCTTACAGTCATTCCATTGAAATTTCGGATGAAACTAAGCCAACAGTAACAGAGCCCCCTACGACTTACAGCAATGAAGAGGAACCTCCTACTGTATTGACGTTAGAATGTTCAAATAGGACCAACAATGATGCTACAAAAGTGCAAGAAAATATTCGAACTACAGAGAATTGGACTCCTCTAACACCGCCTCATAGTCAAATTTAATGTTTTAATTAAAATAAAACACATTTTATTTGTAAATGCTTAGAAACAATTATACATACATATTTACATAATTCTACATTATAGCATTGTAAGATTACCAATCAGTTAAATGATCCACAATCATGTATTAGTATAGATTTAAATAAAATAAAATTTGTAAATTTATTGGTTTTATTTATTTCATCGTTCTCGATTAAAATTTGCTTCAATTTTTCATCACATTACATGACAATTAAACAAAACCACAAATTATTAATATTATATGTACAGATTAATCATGTAGAACAAAAAGTGGGAATAACTTTTAAATTGAATTTACACGCAGTATTATGGGAAAATTTAGTGGTAGCACTACAAATCTTGAAATAACGCAAGAACTACCGATTTTTTTCAATTTTGTTCAAAGGGGGTAATGAAATACATCTCTTTTGCATCATTTAGAAAAAAAAAATTTATATTCAATTTTTTCATTCTTAAATATGCATTTGAACAAATGTCTTCCAATTATTTTTTTGATTTTTTATTTCTTTCACAAATTTTACAAATTAGTCACAATATATTCACAGTATGTTGGATGTCATAAACAAAGAATATGAATTTCTATTCCAATAAGAAAGCAAACTCTTCATTTACGTAAACCTAATGCAATTTTTTACATACCCCACAACAAAATATTAGTCAAAACAAGTAAAAACTATTATACCTTCTTTAAGATTGCCGTATATGAAAATTAAAATGAGAAAGAAAGAGAACACAGCATATGCTTACCTAAATTTTTATATACAACTTTTTATTTGCGTCCCCATTATTTTGTATAAAAGATATGCAAACCCTTATGAAATTTTTATATGCGTCCTGATTATTTGTAAGGCACATAGTAAGATAAAAAGGTTGACAAATCTAAAAATTTTGTATTGAAATTTGAAACCAAGTTTTTTGTTATTTAAAATTTAAACTGATATGTGTAATATACTGGGTGGTAAACATAATTCTAGATGTTTAGCGTGTAATATTGTGAAAACCGAAAAGGAAGTTTTATCACTTTCCAACAGAGAATAAAAGGTAAATTTTTTTTTATGTTAAAATTTAATTTTTAATATGTTAATAAGTATATCGAGTTTACAATTTTTATGATCTTTATTTAAAATTACTTATTTTACTTATTTACTTATTTACGTGTTACTAAAACCAAATAATAAAATTTCTTACTCTTATTAAAAATACCAATGTACACTCGAGCGGCAGTGAAACAACAAACAGTGAAAATACCAACGTGTTGACTGTAGAGGCGTAGAGGCTCTATTATTCCACAGCCACAACCAGTTTCAGTTACCAGTACCAGTACAAGAATGAACCACAACCAGTTTTTCTATCGTTTTTCGATCGCGTTTTTATAGGATCGTAAAAGGCATCTCCCTTTAAGTTTTACATGATCGGGTGTCGTATCAGAAACATGTACTGAATATGTTGAAAATAATAATATCATTTTTTTAATTTAGTAAAAAAAATTAACTTATTAGCTTAATAACTAACATTCATTGCCTCCAAGTCAATTAAAATATTCATCCAAAATCCTTTGTTTAATTATTGAAAATAATCGAATATTTTCCTTTTAACTTTGCTAAATATGCTTATCATACAGATACAGACTTCTTCAGTGTTTCAAGTTATTATTATTTTTATTATTATTATTATTATTACATATAAGTTTGTTTCATATTACATTTTACTAAAAATTTAAATAATGAAGAATATCCACAACTTTTGTTAGCAGGGTTGACCTTATTTGTCACACTGTCAACTGATGACAATTGACAATATTGTCACAAAATTGCCAAGAATTTATTAAAGTCTTGTGGATAATTTTGTTATAAATTTATTTTTTTGTTAATAATTTTAATTTACATAAAAAATAAACAAAATTTTAAAGATAATTTATAAAAATAAATTATAAATTTAAAAAGAATTACCAGTCTTTCATTCAGTCTTTATACAAGATTCCGTTTCCTTGTTTTGTTCAGTAAACGTTCCGAGTCCGACGACCGTTGCAAAAAAAAATTCACTGAATTCAATGCCGACTTGCCAACCCTTTCTCAAAATCTTTTTTACGGCTCATTCTTACCCTTACGGAATTTGAAATTCAACGTTGAAAAAAAAAAGCTGCAAAATTTTGTATTAAATTAAGTTTGATTATTAATGGTATGTATTACTTGGTAGTATTACCTAATAAAATTTGGAGTAATAAAAAAACTGCCAGTTTTATTTTATTATCATTCCCCAATATTTTATTTCTGTTTGAAATTTTGACAAAAACATTTAAAATAACAAAATATAATGTTAATCAAACTTAATAAATATAATTAACCGCAACCACAATTGACGTATCTATAATAAAAGATGAAGAATGTTGACATGAAAAAATGGTGAATGAAAAAATGTTGTCCTAAAAAAAATCGTGTTCGTTGTTAAAAAAATGTTCATATAAAAGTAGGTTTTTCTGGTTTAAAATTTTCGACGGTTCTGCAATTTTTACCTGTACAATCAGAAAAAATAACAAAACAAAATAAAACAAAGAAAATATCAAATGTTAATATTTCAAGTAGACAAGGGTGACTGTGAAGTGTCTAAATAAAAATTTAAAAGAATTCAGTCAGTAATTCTGGGATAAAAAATTCTGGGATAAATTTCATTAACTCGCAGCTCTTGGATATTTGTTCATCTTCATCTGATAAAGTAGAATTTGTTTGTTTTTGAATTGAAACTAAGGCAGAAGCAGAACAGTAAAAATGTTGCATTTAAAATTGTATAACTTTCTTTCGAGAAATGAATTCACAATAGATTGTATTATTTTAGGTATTGAGTGTCAATTTGTGATAGTTAGCTGGGTATATTTAACGAAAGATGTCACCGCCTTTGACTTTGTTTTTAACTGTTTAATTAGTGAGGTTAGTTTTAATTTAAGTACATATGTAGTTTTATTTATAAAAAATTAAAATCAAGTTTCAAAGAAGAGGAACGTCAAATCATAATTTTAATTTGTATTTTGCAACATATATAATAAATATAGTTGGTTTATCTCAAATGTTTTTATATTAAAAGAAGATTGTAAAGGTGAATGTTATAAAATAAAATATATTACCAAAATAAGTTATTAAACCAACTTTAAGAAAATGGGAAGTGCAAGAGAAACAGCAGAATTAGCATTAAAAATGCTTCGAACACTTCCAAGAGTTCAATTGGGAAATCTTCGTCCGAATCCTAATTCAAAAATGAAAGTAAAGTTTATATATATATTTGTTTTATTTAAGGAAGCTACCAATATAAAAATAAAAATATTTTTCAATATACAACAGGTCAAAAGAGGACGAGCACAACATGGTGGTGATAAACATGGTGCTGGTAATAAAGGTTCTGGACAGCGTCAAAATTATATGCGATTAGGTTATGAAACTGGTAATACACCGTTTTATCTTCGGTTCCCATATGAGCCCTATTACAAAGTGAGTACAAAATTAACATCTAAGTTTGTTTCGCAACCAATCCATTTACATTTTTAATATCAGGGTCACCACCTGCGTCGTGAGTATCCACCAATAACTCTGCATCAATTACAAACACTAATCGACACAAATAGAATTGACATAAATAAACCAATCGATTTGACTCAATTATGTAATACTGGTATATTAACCCTTGATCCAGTAACTGAAATGCATTTTGGATTTCAACTAACTGCTGAAGGAATTAATTGTTTTAAATCAAAAATTTGTATAGAAGTTCAACATGCAAAAGAAAAAGTTATTGCAGCTATCGAAAGAAATGGTGGAGTAATACGTACAGCTTTTTACGATGTTAAAACTTTACATATTTTAGTTAACCCGCAAAAATGGTTTGAAAGAGGTTTGCCGATTCCTCAAAGAATGCTACCACCGCAGGACGCTATTGATTATTATACGTCAGCTGAAAATCGAGGGTATCTGGCAGATCCAAAAGAAATTGAAAAAGAACGTATTAAATTATCAATTAAATATGGATATAAATTACCTAATGTTGAAGCAGATCAAAAGTTTGCAAAAATTGTTAATATGGCAAAAAATCAGAATGAAGTTTTCTTTGGCTTAAAAACAGGATGGGTGATAAATATGGTCGATAAAGAAATACTAAAACCAAAAACAAAGATTTTGCCTTAAGATAATTCACAACATTTTTAGTATGTAGATTAGAAACCAAATAAATTGACTAAATATTTAAAAGAGTAACTAAAAATATATAGCTGTATAAAAATAAACAATTTTAATGTAAAATTTTCAACAATTTTGAATTTTCATTATAACAAATAGAATTACAAAAAAATACATCAAATTTTATTTATAAATTCTAAATACATTTAACTGTTAGAAAATAAAGTATGTACATAAGTATGTACACATATAAATTTGATTCTTAAAGTATTTTTTAATTACATAGCTACATAAAAAAATATTTACTTTGGTTTAAAAATAAGTTGCAAAATATAAAATTTTCGCTTTCAAATAACAAATTGTCTTAAAGTTAATTGAATAGCTACTATCAAAAAGTAATTGCAAAAACAATAAGAAAAATTGCTATTCCTTGAGGCTTTCGATCTATGAGTAAATATATACTTTGGTTTACCGGTTGCAGTTTCTATCTCAGCTTCATAATATCTTTTTGAATTTTTATAATTCTCGTAATACCATTCCATTCCATGTTTTTTAATTGGCAAGGTCTCTTCTGTTTGAAAGAACGTATTAGCTACGAATTCATTAGATTGAAATTCATTATCATTATGAGAATTGGGTGTTCGAAAATATTCCTCAGCGTTTGGTTTATTTGGAGATAAGGTTGTAGATCTTGCCGAATCTATTCCGTTAGAATGGTATTCTTTTTCAAATACTTTAGTGATTTTTGAGCGAGACAAAGGTACTTCTTTATCTTCAGGTTTCTCCATCTTTTTTTTAGATAAATCCGTAGACCAAGGGCGTGATTTTATAGTGAATTCTTCTTGTTCTTCAAATGGGGGTATGAGAAGTATAGTTTCTGAAGTTGGTGTTGAGAGAAATTTATCTTCTGTAAATAATGGATTGGTTGTATCTTTCACCTTAATATTTTTTTGCTCAGAAACTTGAGATGTTAATGATGTAAATGGAGCTGCTGTTGTTATGGAGATAACATTGTTTTCTCTTTCCGTAACATAATAAGTTGGTTGAATTTTTTCAAAAAATTGGGAAGGGTATTCTCTAACAGGATCTAGAGTTGTAAATTCGAAGATAGATTCATTTGAATCAGACAATGTTGAGTAGTTATTAATTCTAGTGGTAGTAGTTGGAGATTGCAATAGATTTAGTGAAACTTTTTTAGTTTTATGTTCTTTGATATTTTTATCCATCGCAGGAAATATGTTAGATTTGTTTTGTTTAATTTCTCCAGTTATACTAGTTATTTGTGATGATTTATTTCTAGGTAAAACTGGAATAAAACCACTGATTCTCCCAGGAAATATTGGTAAAAACCCACCTTTTTCAATATTAATAGGATCTTTAAAAGTTCCAGTCATAAAATTTGTTGGTGTATTATTTTCATTATCATAAATAGTATCCGACCCTGCTTCAATTTGATTACGTTTATAACTTCGAGCTTTTACATCAGAAAAGCCTTTTAAGTACTTTTCAAATTCTACATCAGTTGGCTTAAACATTCTTACCTTTTCTCGATTTAAAGTTCCAACTAAATTCGACTGTTGTTCTCTAGCTTTATTTTCCGAATTTCTTGAATAGCTTCCAAAAAATCTTCCGATACCCAAGTTTGGTAAAGGATACCCAAAAAAGGTAAACGTTGGCGTTCCTCCAGGTGATTTTGTTTTATTATAAATATTAAAATTAAGAAGAGTATTATTCAAATTTATATTATTAGTTATTTCAGGTTTCACGGTTGATAAAATTTGCGAATCAAGTTGAGTTTGAATACTATCTAAAATTGAGGTGGTTGTTGAATCATTACCTGGGAAATCTACATATTGATCATAAAAATATTCACTTTCAGCAGGAAGTGGTTTTTGTTTAGTAGTGTGAGGTTTTCTGCTCAAGGATAAATCATCAGTTTCGCAATTTTCATCAAATTCATCTTGAAAATGTCGAGAAAAATAGTCACCGTGTTCGTTAAATAGTGGTAAATGATTTGATGATCTATAATCACCGCAATTTGTTTGATCTAATCGAGATGCACGTAATAGTTTTCCATTTTGACATTTAGGACCCGGATTTGGAGAATTTGTTTCGTCAAGCCATACACTTAGCCATTGCATTTCACAGTTACATTGTATGGGATTTCCTAGATAAATGAAAATATGAGTATTTTTAATAATACATATATGTATGTACATGTTATGTATGTACTTAAAATTATGACAGATTTTACCTTCTATATCCAAAATAGCAATATTTCCTCTTAATTTTTTAAAAATATTTTCATTCATAGATTTTAATTGATTATTTTTAATTGAGAACACTCTAAGTCGCGGCATAGTTTCAAATGGCAAACCCTGTTAGAAATAAAATGGGTTTAAATCTTAAATATTTGTTCATATGTATCTATAACAAATTAATATAAATTTCCAAAGCATGCATACATTATGTTATACATATATTGTATCGTTGTATGTGATTTAAATGTCATCTTTAAACTGTACTTACGTGAATTTTACATATTTGATTATTGTCCATATTCAATTCCACTAACCAATTTAATACCTTTAGAGGCATAGTATTAATAATTCTTATTTGATTTCCTGATATATCAAGAACTTCCAAACTTCTCATATTTCGTAATCCAACGTTATCCATATTATAAAAATTGTTTTCTGACAGATTTAAATAAACAAGAATGGGTGAATTGTGAAAGGTATCAGGTGAAATAAACCGTAACTGATTATATTGTAAATGTACAGCTTGTAAACTATCTAAATTCTCAAAGACATGCTTTTTCAATTCAACTAATTTGTTATTTGCTAATACCAATTCTTGTATTTCTGGAAGATTCTTTAATGCACTAGGCTCGATAGATTCAATCTCATTGCTAGATAAATCTAGGTATTGAAGATTTGGAAGATTCATTATAGCTCCTTCTTTTAATTCTGAAATTTGATTATTTGACAACCGAATTTCAACAACAGCTTTCCAAGCATCAACAATTTTAAATGGCAAATTCATCAAATGGTTAAAGCTCATATCGATATCCCTAATGTTGACAATATTTGCTAAGCTTTCAGGCATTTCAGATAATATATTACCAGATAAGTCTAAAAATTCCAACGATTTTAGGTGGCTGAATATTTGTGGGGGTAAGTCTCGTAAATTATTTCGAGACAAGTCAAGTTGTTCCAGTTTTGTATTGTTTGCAAATATATTTTGAGGAAGAAGTTCTAATTTATTACCCTGTAAATTTAAATTTCGAAGATCTGACATCATTTGAAATGAATTGTCTTCAATATCTGTTATTAAATTATCTTGAATGTGTAAAAGTTCTAAACGCTTTGCACCTATAAATGCCAAATCTTCAATCACTCTGATGCGATTATAAGCAAAACTTAAAACTCTCAATTGTGCTAAAAATTGAAATGTAAATTTTGGTACATATTCTAACAAGTTTTTACTTAAATCTAGCATTCGTAAATTTGGCAAATTTAATGCTTTGTTAAATTGGGGATATGGCAAACCTAATATCATGTTGCCACGCATTGAAATCCTTTCAACAGTGTCTGGTAATTCCGGTATAATCTGTTGTAGTTTATTAAAACTTATATCGATTTCAAATAATTTATCTAAATTACGAAAAGTTGAAGAGTTGATGCTTAATATTTCATTATTAGAAACATTTAAAGTTTCCAAAAGAGGGGTATTGATAAATGTATCGTGCTCAATTAAACTTAAAAAATTTTCACTTAAATCCAATCGCCTTAAAGATGGTAGTCCCGATAAAAGAATATTATTAAAGCGACGAAAACTATTAAGACTTAAATCGAGTCCTTTTAATCCTGGTAAATTCCAAAATGGCATTGGAAGATTATCTGATAAACTATTATTCCGCAAACGTAATTCTCTGAGAGCTGGCATTGCCATCAAAGCATCTCTATCGATTATACTAAGAAAATTATCATTCAAATGCAATTGCTCTAATGTTCCATGTCCTCTTAAAGCTCCAAATGGAATTTCTGTTAATTGGTTTTGACTCAATTCCAGAAATTTCAAAGCTGGTAATGAATCTAACAGCGAACGGAGCTCTTCAATACGATCTATCTCATTATTATTTAAATACAAATTTTCAACTCCACTACCGGATGTTTGCATAAATGATTCAGAATTGATTCTTCTTATTCTATTATTCTGTAAATAAACAATTTTTAAGTGCGGTATTCTGTGGAAAGCTCCATAATGAATTTCACTAATTTTATTCTCATTTAAATACAATTCCATTAACATTGGTAAATCAACTAAGCTACCTTCTCCCAATGTAGTTATTAAATTACGATCTAATCGTAGCTTTTGCAAATTTTCTAAATCTTTGACAACTCTTCCAACCATTCCAATATCATTTATCTTATTATCGGATAATTTTAAACTAATCAAATTTGGTAATCTATATAGACATCTTAAATGAATCCAATTAATTCCATTGTGACTTAAATCTATAGTTTTTAAAGACATTAAATTATCAAAAACTCCAGCTTCTAAACGAGTTAAATGTTCGCCTCCATTTAAATGAACATTTTCTAATTTAGGAAGTTGTCTAAAATTAGTTGGTGGCAGTTCTACCAAAGATTTACTGCGAACATTTAAATACTTTAATTTTATTAAGCTTGAAAAGTTTGGTATTCGTTTCAGTTCATCACTATGTATTGTTATAGCTTCTAAATGAATCAACCCATGTAAACTTTCTATGGGAATACTTCTTAAGTTAGGCTCCACCATGAAAAGTTCAATTAAATTTTTTTCAAGTTGACTTAACCATCCATTAGATACTCTTTCAATTCCGTTATAACGTAACATAAGACGCATTACGCGTATGGTACCGAAAAATTTCCCTGGTAAAGCAGGAAGTTGATTATTTTCCAAAATAAATTCATCGATCGGTTCTTTAATTACCCGTTCAATTGCTTTTATACCTTCCATAATTTGTGGAAGATTGCTGTGTGAACACCTATTTGTAATTTTAAAAAAATTTTATAACGTGTATTTACATTTAAAAAAAAAAAATACCATATTTGTATTTCTTTGCCTTTAATTGCACAACGACATGGTAAAATGGTTTCAGACTGCGGACATAACTTAGTAGATTCGATTAATTTCCAATATGTTACCAAGTAAACTAGAATAAATTTGTAATCTAATCGTATTTTCATTATAGTATCAGTTATTCATTCTCATTTTGACCACATATTTTCTGAAAATTTTAAACGAAAAAAGATTTATTTATTTTTATTTATTTATGTATATCGGGTGTGCCATAGTATGCGTATAACTTTTAAGAGGGAAAGGAGTCGTTATATTAAAATTAAAAAAAGGTGCTTTATCGATTGGTGATATTTAAAAAAAAAAAACAAAAAAGAATTACTCTACAAAAGTTTTTTATTTTTTATCGTAGAATCCGAATTTGTATAAAAAAGTATCTTTTCCTATTTAAAAATCTCGATTTCGACGAAGTTTTACGAATTTCGGGCTTAAATAACTCTATTCCGGTCCTTCCCAGAAGTTAAAAATATCACCAATCAATAGAACACCCTCGATTTAGAAGATACATTTTTTTTAAATTTCAAAATAACGGCTCCTTTCCCTCTTAAAAGTGATACGCATACTATGACATACCCGGTATAACAGTTTTCCTGCACATTAATAATATAATAATATAAATAATAATATAATAAGCAGCCAAACTTTCAAGGCATTGCACTATTTTCGTAACCCCAATATTTTCAAAACTTTGTCTCATGAAAACGAAGGTCATATTAATCTCTAACTCCCCAAGTGTTAATTAAAATGTTTTTGTTTCGCCATTTACCTCATAACATTCCTTTATTTGTGTTGTTATTATTGATTTTAATTAATTATAGTATTGAGAATAATTATATATACTAATCAATCTTCTATATATATAAAATTCTAAGCACTTTTGTTTCTGACCGTGTATCTTTTAAACCACTAGACGATTCGTAACCATATTTACATCATAGCTTGGAATGATGCTCTGCTAGGTTTATTTTTTTTACCTGTATTTTTGAGTGGTTTTTATTGCTCCGATATAACTCCCAGCATTTATCAGGAATATTTCTAAACCCAAAGGTGTTACAAACCTGAAAATTAGTACTTTAGATACTCCCTCAAAAATGGGCAAACATGCCTGTTACCGCGGTTTGGGTAGCTGCCATATAACTCTTAGCACACATCAGGAATATTTTAAAAACCAAATGTGTTACAGACATGCTAATTTACACTTAGAAATCCTTCCCAAATAAAGAAATACGACTGTTACCGATTTCTAAAATTTAGACTGATTCGGATCGGTGCTATACACCAGCTCCTAACAGGAATGTTTCAAAAAACGATTGTGTTACACACATGAAGATTTATACATAGGTGCTTTATGAAAATTAAACAAACACGTATTTTCCAGTTCCAAGAGGAGATCTATGTATCAATTTTTAGGTCTGCAAAACTAAAGTTTTTGATCTATTCCTGAGGAGTGCTAGGAGTTGTACGGTAGCTACCCGATCCTGTCCGATATTAAAAAAAATTGTATGCCAGCGATTGGATGAGTGGTGTAATAATACATAAAGGACAAACACAAATACATGTTTAAGTATAGATTACTTTTCAGTAATCTTCATCATTTGAAAATCTTTTGAGCTCTGACGGAGTATCAACCCATGCTTCTCGGAATTTTCAATTGTTAACTCAATATTTATTTTTTGAATTTTGAATTTTAAATTTTTAAGTTTTAATCTTTAATTTTTTGGTTTGGTTTATTGTAATTTGTTTGATCTAAACAAATTTGTAACAAATAAATAGTAAAAAAATGTCTACTATATACTATATTTGAAAGTTTTTTTTATAAAATATCTTGCATTCAAAAATTTAATAAAACAATATTATACGTATACTAAACTCTTATTTAACAAATAAAATAGTCACATAGACACATAGATGAGCTACAGTGAATCGATTAGATGCGCTTGACAATAATTTCAAGGTTCGTTGAATTTTCTTTTACTACACTACAGTATAAAAAGTATTTTAACTTTCCCGGTTGTATATATGTACATATATATATTATGTACAATAGGTTTCATTTTATTATCGTATCACATTAAGTCAGACAAATCTAAGTAATAACGAAATATTGTCGTATACTTATATGAATGGCGTATTTAGAGGGTGGGATAAATAAAATAATATACTTTGCTTATAAATCTCTTAGTATATAGGTTATATAGTATAACTGTTAATAAATATTTGGCGGCTTTCGAGCTGTTTGAAATTATACACAGTTGTAGTAAAGCTATTCTATTTAAGAAGGCTTAGTTCCTGACAATAGTAGTAGTTTTCCGCATTTAATGAGTTGATAAGCCTGCAGTAATTTGTTAAATAAATACTCGAAATATTTGTAGATATTGTAGTGTAAACTTGCAGTACCGTACTTAATTAAGTACGAAAAGGTAAGTCTATCTAAGTTACTGTCAAGAAGATAAAAAAAAAAAGTTGAAAGTATCAGAAACTGCTAACTTTCTTCAAACCAATGTACATATGTTAGGAGAGTTTTGGGTTTCATATTATGTTAGGTGACCAAACAAAACTTTATTTTATTTTTTGTTTCATTTCAAATTTATCAAAAATATACGTCATAATGGTATATATTTTTCAAACAACATATTAGTTTTTAAAAACTTCTAAATTATTTCCTAACCGAAAATTACAAAATTTTATACAAAATGGTACATTTTTTAAATATATCACATATACAAATTTGCAGATATATTTCTAATTATTTTGATGTTAAGTTTTATGATTTAAAAAAAGTAAGATATGTCTGCGGTTTTCCCAAATGGATATTTGTTTCATTTATTCATTTACTTCTCCCGTAAGTATAAATAATTTTTCTAAATATTTATATATAAAAAAACACTTGGTTAATCAATACCACCGAGTGGAACGTTAGCACCACTTGCCTTATATTCAAGGAATGAAACCGCCCGTACCAAATTTTTGAGAAATGCTATGACTTCATTGACTGCGTACGATACGATATGAAGCAAAACTTGTCAACTTCTTATTTGTTTGGAATTTGAATGAAATTTTTAATTTAAATATAGAATTTCTAAATAAAAAAGTTAGAATTTTTAAATTGCAAACTTTAAGTTGTTCAATTATCGTGGAAATTCACTTTTTAAATTTCCTATTAATGTAAATATTTAATACATTTAAAAAAATGTGATATAATGGTCGCGCGCAAATATATATATAACACGACACGGATTTAAATATTACGAAATTTATAAAATATTTACATATTAAACAGAAACTGTCAGTCTAATTAATCTATTCAGTTTAATCTTTAATATTGCGTAAATTTCATTACATTGTTAGATACGAACTCAGAAGTTAAACTGTCTTATTTTCGTTTTATTATTCCAATATTATAAATAAATAATTAAAAAAAAATGAAGGACTTAGAAAATACATTATAAATATCTTGAAAACTACATTAATTTTATATTTTGTTAAACTATGTATAAAAGAAGTTTCCTTTAAAATTAAAAATAAATACCTATAAAGAAATAAGTAAATTAACAAGAATAAAGATATTAAATAAAAGTTAATCACAAGAGTAAATCTACAGTTACAAGTTACAATAATATAATCAGAAGAAAACTCATTAATTGTAAAAGTAATAAAAAACCAACTATATAGATAAGTGATAATAAAAAACCAGTGTAAAACATAATATGTAGTACATTTATCGCATCTTCATGATTTAAATTAGAAAGCTAAGATTTAACCAGCTATACCTAACCGTGTATTACTACTTTCGCAATAATTTTTTCGCCTCTTAATATTTTGTCCTATGTATTGCAAAATTAACATTAATGTTATTCGAATATCATTCAAAAACTAAATATTAACGTATTTTTGTAGTGCTTATTGCAGTTTGTGTTGCGTATTTGTTAATTTGTTACGCGGTACGGTTACATTTCATTTTTACGCGGTTAGGGCTCAGGTTAAGAATCTCAGAGTAGTGTTTTTGAATTTTTAAGCTTAATTTTATAATATTTGAAATTCATTTAATATTTCAAAAATTACATAATATAAAATTGTATATTACATAATAATATAATATACGGTTATTTTAATTCACAATTTGTTGCTCCATTCATACATTCACAAATTAATTTTTTCATTCCACAAAAAAAAATAAAGAATTTTTATCGAAAAATTAAAATACACAATACCTACATATGTATTAAAAATCTTTTACGTATAAAAATTCATTTTACTTTTTAATTAATGAAAACTTTAATCTTTGTTAATAAAAAATATACAAAATTACACCTCTTTTAGTATATTTTTTTTTTATTCAAAACAGTTCAATTGTGTATACTTTTTTTATTTTAAATGTAAATAAATGTATTTTTTTTTTTAAATAAATTTACTAATAATTCCTTTATTCAACTTCACTTTCAAAACTACGTGGTTTGCAAAGTATTATGTTTTTATGGGAAAAGTCTAAAATACGTAAATTATAAAGTAGATGAAACTAAAATGTAAACCTATACTTGTAACGCCCAAGAAAGAACTGAAATTTAGAGTTTTTGAAACTGAATATTTCATAAATTTTATCTTTTATATTAAGTAAAGAAATTCATCGAACTTAGTTACCCCTACTTAAAGCTTATAATACTAGTTTAGTATTTAAAGTTTTCAAATTCATATACCCAACTTTAAAAATAAGTCTTTGTAAAAAAATAAACTAAGCATACATTAACCATTGTTTTGCAAATAATTGTTACAATAACAAATGCTGCAATAGCACTATTGATTTATTTTCTATTGTGGTATACCAGTACCAGCAGTGGATGGTATTAAAAATCTTACATTTTTCCTTTTGTTTTTTAAGTTTTGAAAGAGAACTTCCATATTTCATGAACAGATTACAATAAACATGCTTATAAGACCATGAAGAATCAAAACAAAAAAAAATCGTAATTACTGTAGAATGGGGTATACCTATACAGTTTGAAAAAAATTTTCGTATATTTTTACAGATTCGATTTTGATAATTGTTGTGTTGCGTATTTGTTACGCGGTACGGTTACATTTCATATTCGCATATACTATTTTGATAATTAAAAGGTTAGCTCAAGAATCCCAATATCACTGTAACATAGATTTATTCTTATAACTTAAAAATATATTTGTTTTGTTTTAAAACAAATATATACAGATTTTTTAGAGTCTGGTGATTTTTTTTGTAATTCTTTTGACAGTAACACCTTTTCGTGCTTCACCTTTTCGTAAAGTACGGTACTGCAAGTTTATACTTCAATATCTACAATAATATTTCGAAGTATTTATTTATCAAATTACTGGCTTATCAACTCATTATATGAACTATTCATGCTAAGTTTGCCTATTGTCAGGAACTACACCTTTTTAAATAGTAATAGCTCGATTTTATTTAATTTGTTACCAGATTATATATACTCTCAATTATTTGTCATTTATTATATCCCAATGACAAGGGGTACTAGATCAGGCCGAAAAACCGATAAAGCATATTTTTTCCTTCATCGGGAATCGAACCTGGGAACTTTCGGTTGAAAGGCAGGCGCTCTACGTACTGCGCCACCCAGCGTGTGGATGATCACATTAATCGTTGGGATGGAGTACAACGGTTCGTGAAACATAAGTTCGAGGGATAAAGACTAATCCCAAATCCCACCCATCTAACCAATAAAGAATGGTTATACAAACAAAAATTAGTCAAGCATTTTTTTGGATATTGTTTACTATTACTCAATTGTGGTAAAATAAAATATATCATTAAAAAAACGAGATTTGAGAAAGAGATTTAGTAGCAAAGAGAACAAAGTTTAAAAAAAATAGCTCTTCAAGAAAAGAGATTATATGTACCGAGTCAACCTTATTAATAAATCTACATAATAAGTTTAATTTAACAATAATAAATAGAAAATATTTAATTCTGAGATTTATTTAATTAACCAACAAATAATAAAGATTCAACCAAAAGTGAAATAATTCACCCCAAATCACTGTAATTTGAATTTACTCCACTCATTGACACAAACAGACAAAGCTACCGGTTTAAAAAGTATGTACATGAAATGTTTGCCAATTGTTTTTGTCTTTTAAAGTGTAACGAAATTATTAAACCATCTCTCTAATAGAAAAGCACAGTTGTATATTGTTTGAATTAAGGATTTTTATACAATACTCATATGATATTACAAATATCATAATTTTTAGATATACATAAATAGTATTTTAAAAATCATTTAAGCTTGCTTAAATAAATTTTCTACAAATGCAAACAAAAATTCAAGGAATTTGAAAATATATTTAAAATTAATTATAAAATTTAATGAAAATAATAAAAATTGTTTGGTTCGTGTAGAATCTATGGCTTAGTTTCAGATATTAGTAATCAAAAATATTCATTATTCATCTTGTGTAAAAAGGTGTTTTTGTTGTTATTTATATTTTAAATAGCGGAATCACCCGGGGTTACTCGAGAAAATCGAAAGTTCTTAGGATTTTTTCTTCGTTTTGATATAATATAACTTTTTATTTTCACGCAGCTGGATTTGTAAACTAAACTGTGAATGGTTAATTCAGAGCTAAAATATAGATCCGTTGAAAAGAATAGTATCCGCGAAATTAAGATAAAGTAATCGCTTCACACACACTTTGAGTAAAAGACATCCGTTGATGTCGGATCAAGTGCGTTAAGAAACTCTTATGTAAAATTTAGGATCTAGTTCTACAATGTCAATAGACTTCGGCGTGTATTCGTTTACTATACCTTATAGGGATAACGTAACTATATAACAAGTTATTTTAATATTAAAAATATGTTTTCAATATAACTAAAACACATATATTGTAAAGCAATATAAGAACTTTATGAGATGGAATACACGTTAAGGTCACCATCGATATCTTGAAAAATTTTTTTGAAAAATGTATAATAAATATTAAGCAAACTAATTGAAATGCTGTACAAATTAAACTCTGTTAAAGGCAGCTATTTTCCTTTTTGTGAAAAAGGACGCAAGGGTTTTTGTTTTGAAATATAATAGTTAATTCTTATTACATATATGATTGTTTAACATAATTTAGTATTTAACAAAATCTAGAGTTATTGAATACTGACTTTGAGCGTCAATACAAATACTTTCATAATAAAGTAGCTACTAGTTGTTTGTGCGTACGCGTAGAGTAATGGTAGAGTAAAAAACCTTTATATTGCAAGTAATTTCAAGAATGTGCGTTCAATTATATACTTATTCGAAGTAAAAAGATAAAAGAAAGATAAAGTAGCAGAAAATAATATTAGTGAACTAAATTACCATTTTTCAAGAAAAAATAAATAAAAAAATTAATTAAATGTATGTATAATGAAATAAATTTGAAGGAAAGAATAAAATTAAATTAAATAAAATTAAAATAAGAATTATAATTGTGATTATATAGAAATATAGAACGCACAAAATGTACATCAGATGATAAAAATAAAAGATGAAAAAATTCAAAATTTAAAAACTGTTGTAGAATATAATATGTAAATACAAATCCTATACCGGAAATTTGCAAAAATATTGGACATTATACTGAGAACCCAATTTTGAAACAAGTATAACGATAAATTTATATTTGATTATTCTACGAAGCGAAAAAGCAATAAATGTATGTTTAACTACTTTTCCAGTTTGATACCAATTATATACGTATGTCGTATATTATGTTAATAAAATAATTTATTTCTGATTTTGTAAAAAAAACTGTTGATTTAAACTTTTTCATCAAAATGCAAAGATGAGTACCTTGTTTGGTCAGTTAAAAAAAAATCTTTTTGATTATTATAAACGGAAAATTATTTCTGTACTTCCTTCGACATTTATTCGTTACGGTCTAAAAACCAGGTCATGGTCATAGTATAATTAAAGACAGTAAATATATTTACTATCTTTGATGTAACCTTTAGAATTTTACAAGGTTTCGAAACATTATAATGCATCTTATATACATAAAATTAGCACAATACGACAATACTTTAAAAATTTCTATTTTATTTACTAAACTGCAAAAGATTTAACAAATCACTGGCTTATCTTTATCTACTCATGAAATATGGAAAACTACAGCTGCTATTGTCAGGAACTAAGCCATTTTAAATAGAATTATATATTCAGATTATATATTCTTTCAATTAATTTTTGTCATTTATTATATTCCAATGACAAAGGGTACTAGACCAGGTCGAAAAACCAATAAAGCATTTTTTTGCTTCATCGGAAATCGAACCTGGGACCTTTCGGTTGAAAGGCAGGAGCTCTACCTATTGCGCCACCCAACGTGCTTGTTTGCTCGTTATACACATCCATAGACCAAAAAAGAAAACTAACATAGTAATTTTAGACTCAGTTAAAACTGGTTATCAAGTCGATACAACTTTTACGCATATATCTAAGTCATTCGATAAAGTTAATTACTCTCGAAGATTGAATCCTTATAAGAATCTATGGTAGTATGCTAAAATGGATTGAATCCTCTTTGATTGAACGTAAAATAACTGTTAGTATTTCAAATACTAAATCTTATATATTTACTGCTTCTTCGGGTTTTCCTCCCAAGGCACCCATGTATAACCTTTGTTTTTTTTTACTGTTCATGAATGATATAGATTCATAGATATAGAGAATGATGCGAAATATGATTTTTTCTTTTGTTGATGACACCAAATTATTAAGTCAGTCAATGTTTGTTTTTCCCTGCAAAATGATTTAAACAAATTCTTTTATTGGTGCACTTTAAATGGTTTTGAGTTAAAAATCAGTAAATGCAAATTTAGGTCTTCTATAAAAAAAGATAAATTTTGTCAATAAAGTGAAAAATCTTGAAGTCATTATTGATAATAAGCTAACTTTTAATACACATACCGATTTCTTAGTATCCAAAGCATTTTCAATGTTAGGTTTTATTAAAAGGAATTCGCAACAGTTCACAGATTCTTACACATTTAAAACTTTATTTACATCTTTAGTTCGTCCACATCTAAAATATGCTTTGCTAATATGGATGTCATTTTATGCTAAGAATATTAAAAGAATTGAATCTGCTCCATAGAATATGATAAAACTTTGCCTTCGAAAGTTTCATTGGCAACATATTATCACTTACGAAGCAAAGTGCCTACTTATAGATATAATATAACTATGCTTGAAGTTAGACGCAAAGTTTCAGTTATTATGTTTTTATACGACATTTTATCAGCTAAAATTGATTGCTCTTTTATTCTGGGCTTATATAATATTTATGCACCGATACGTGATTTTAAAGCTCGGAGATTCCTCTATATTGATGCACATAGGGCAAACTACGGTTTTACGGAACCTGTATGTTAATTCGCAAATTTTGTTCAACCATTGCTCTTCGGTCATTTAGTAGGGTAACTTTTTTTTAATTTTGTTTATATTATACTTTCGTTTTAGTTTATTTTTTAAGTTTAGTTTTTAGTGAAAATCTGTTATGGATTCTAGTCCTGTAAATTGTGAATAAATAAATAAATAATTTATAATGCTATCAAATGACATAATTGCCCCACAACCACATAATTGCCCCACAACTCGCAGAGAAAACTGAATGTGTTATAGATCTGGAAATTTGCTAGTATTAAAAAGTCTTACCGTTTTCCTAAATTCGGACGGGTTTGGGTAGCTGTCTATATGGCATCCATCAGGAATATTTCAAAAACTGAAGATGTTACAAACCTGATTATCAGATACTCTCTCAAAAATAAAAAAAACATGTCTTTTACCGTTTTCCGAAATTTTTACTTACTGGCTAGTAGAGTTTGTAGTGAAATTCATTTTTATATATATATGTATATAATCCATAATATTAAAGTAATTTTAAAGTTATATTAAAATAGAGACAATACAATCCAAAAAAAAATGTTGTTAGTAAGCAAACGGAATTTTTGACATTTCTTCACTTTACAACTTGAAGTATATTTTATACATTTTGTGTTGGGCTCATAAACGTAAATGGCCGAGTGACTTTAGCTAGCTAGTATTCAATATTTTAGAAATATTACAAATCTTTAAATTTATTTAAATATAATTTTTTTTTAAATATTTATAATCATTAACTACAGTATTGTAACTACATATTATTGTAATGAAAAATAAAGATTGAAAACTCTGGGGATGTTTCACTAATTTTGTTTAATATCTTGATCGATTTTTATATAATATTATATTATTATAGTTAATTTATTAATTAAAAAATAAAAATAATATTGAAAGCTATTATTATAACACTATCTATATGGCCGTATTTTCAGAGAATGAAATTTTATGAGTTGCGAAATTGCTTAGTTTGATTTTATGTTTTAAGTTTGAATCTCTATTACGTAAAAATACTAAAATCATAACTCAATAAATTATGATAATAAAACACTTACAACATTCATTTTTTATTTTCTTAAAATTTACATAATGTGTACGTACGATGGTACAATATATTTAAAATGTTTTACACATCATAACAAAAAAATATGCGATGTAAAATATATAGGGAAAGTTATGATACATATTTTGTATGGAAAGTTAATACAGAATACCAGATAGATCGAAAATACATATCTCGCATAATAATTATGAAAGCTGTAGTAATAATAAAATGCTTTAAACCCATTTCAAAGAATAATATGTACTGAAAAATTGCAGTTGATTACAGATGACCCAAGTAAACATTGCTGTCTATATCTTCTTACTTTACTGAGAGAATTTTAGCATTAAAATACCATTAATTTTTTTTTTATTCATCACTCTCATTTTTTGTTTTATGCTTAGAAAAATATACATATATTTTTATAAAAATTTATATTTTTAAAGCCAAACTGTAATGAACTAAACATATTGTTATTATTAAAATATAAGTTCGTGACAATTCGTGAGAATTGAGTTTGCCTACATAGTATATAGTAAGTAGTAAGGCATCGTCATCATTTGAAACGTGATTGACGTATCAAACCGTCGTCTTCGCGTCGAAATTCATTTCAGAATTATTAGCATTTAAATTTTATTTACCATTATTGTATTACCCAAAACAATTTATACCTATGTATGGTAATATGTAGTTGGAGTTAGATGCAAAAATTTAAATTATTTCAGTTAACAATCTAACACATCATGTGCAGCGAAGCGATTTTCATGTGAATGAAGTATTAAACAAATTAAAACATTTTCAAATCTCCATGTATTATTTATTTTTGTACGTAAGATTCTTGAATTTTAAAGAAAACTTGAAGGTGAACATAGCATCCATTTTGATTACATAGTTAATTGTTATTAGTTAGTTATTTATAAGTTTATAAGTTGTATTCAATCTCAACTCATCAAACGTTCTTATATACTCTTTTAGCCTCATTACTTTGTTGATTCAATTTTTCATCTTTCGGTAAATTTTAATGAATAATTCACAAAAGCGAGTGTTTTTAAATAAAATAGGTAGATAGGTAGAAAGTCTTGGCTGCCGACAGTACGATGACACACTTAGACCATTAACGTCCATTTTGATACCACTGGAACTTTCCTCGCATAAAACTCCATTTGTTGCACCATTTTGAGCTTTTTTCAAAGCGGTTGAGGTCTTTGATTTTAGTGTCTTCAAGGTCGCCCAGCGAGTGCGGAAAGAAGGCTCCTAGATGGGTTTCCTTTTATGATACAGATCAGGGCCGGTACAAAGTAGGTGTTGAACAGTTTTATCTTCCTCCTCTCACCACGTTCCGCAAAAGACGTTTGATGGGAGTTCAAGCCTTCTAGCATGTTTACCAATAAGACAATGACCCGTAATGATCTCTACTATAGTGTCGATGTCAGTCTGCTCTACTTGACCACCTGAAATTTGAAGCTCTTATTGCATCTTTGCGAAGCTATTAGCTGGAGGAGCATCTAGATTGCTCCTTTCCAGGTGGATTTCCAAGATAGTACCCTATCTAGTAAGTCGATCTGCATTGTAGTTACCCGTAACCTCACTGTGCCCTGGCACCCTTCGCAGCCATATATTGAACCGATCTGCTAGTTCGTCGAGAGAACTGCGACGGACCAACACGGTTTTTGAATTAATGGTTACCGACTAGTGCTTTAATTGCATCCTGAAAGTTTGTTAGTATACAGATATTCCTAACAGTTATTTCTGGATCTCAGCCAGCCTTAGGCTTCCCTTATGGCCATCACGGCAATATTTTAGTAGGTTGAAGATAACTTAAACAAGATAACTTAACCAATACTGGTTGAAAGGATTAAATCAAAATATATTTACCATCTTTGGTAATCTATTTAGTATTTTTAATCAATGGTTTAACCTAATTTGTATTTTTTTGGCTATATTTTGGAAATTCATATTGTTAATGAATTTAAATAACGATTTTGTATTTTTTTTCCTTACGGAGGTGGCCCTAATATTTCAGGCCTTTATACCATCCTCCACCCCTAAACTTAGTTGACTCTTTTGGTAAGGTTTGAGAGTTTTATCGTGCAGTTTCAGAAGTTTTCCACGGGAGTCTTTTTTCTGCGACTTTTTTCTTTTTGGAGAAAAAAGTCGCAATTCGCTACTGCGGGTTTCTTTAGTTGCGACTTTTTTCTCCTTCGGAGACTTTAAAGTCGCACATTATTTTGTGGACGACTTTCATTGCAGTGATGTAATATAATTTATAAAAATTAAAAATTTGGAAAAAAAATAAATAATAATATTTAAATTTTTTTTAAGTTTATGATTAAAATAATAAAATATATTTTTCAGAAAAATATCTAGTAACAAAACACAGAAAAAATGTGTGTTTAATGGAAAAAATTAAGAGAAAGCCGCGGTAGCGTGACTTTTTTAGCGACTTTTGAAAGTCACAATGACTTAAGTCACGGTGACTCCCGCGGTTGACACCATGTATGGCGTTTCCAACAGCCTGAGATATCAGCCTTGAAAGAGCTAGGTACTCTTCTACAACATGTACACCAGTACCCCAAACATATTACATCAGTGCTTGGGGAAATATTTTCAAACTGGAATACACATATATGAGTTAAGATGGGTTTTAGCTTTTAAATCTTTTAGGTGTTGGTTTATTTTGTTGGCTCTAAAGAGAAGATAACATGAAATAACTTAATATAATATTTAATAATATTTTTTATGAAAACTAAATGCGTACGACAAGAATATTAAATATTTACTGTTTACACACTAGTTTGGGATATTATACTTTGTTTTTGTTGAAGTATATTTTGAAAATATCACGGATATAATTTCTTTATACCGCCAACACTTTATTAACAATTTTTTTGATTAAAGTTAAAGGTTTTTTCCTCCATTAGTTTTTATTTATACTCTAATTTTATTTATTTTTTATAATATATATATATAATTTTTATTTATTTTATTTTAATTTTAGTTTAAATATTATACTTACACCAGCAGGCTAAAAATGAATTTATTTTTCTTGTTCATTTATACATAATAATAATTATGTTGTATTTCTTGTTTCAATCATGCAATATTGTTCGATTTTTTTTTAAATTAATAAAGAAAAAAAATATTTTTTGACCAACATTTAGCAGTAGTGATGAAATTAATTGTTATTGCTTATGTTTTATGTTTTTCTTACATGAACAAAATATTTTTGTTGTTGTTTTTTTCTGATGGAACAATAAATAATACCATAATACAAAGCTAATAAAGCGGAAAATGTTCTTGGTTTAAAAAAAAAGCATTTAGGAATCGCAGAATATTTTTTGTCCGTCCACTGCTTTGTATACTGTCCACTGCTTTGTTAAACAATATTCTGTCTTACAAAGTACCTATGCAAAAAATCCAAAAAATTTAAAATCCAAATAACTATAACCTCTAAAACATAAATCTGAAATATTTATTTTGATTTTTACTTATTTTCTTACTGAACGCGTATCTAAATATAAATATTTGTGTAAAAATAATAAAGTTACACAAATATTTAGCTACCTATATGGAATAATACCATCTTAAACACGAAATGCAGATATCTTTGAATAAAGTCGAAAAACTTAAAGCTATAGCAAAGTTCTACTTAATAAAAATAATTTGTTCTATTTTCATTTATTTTTATTTATTTTTCAATGGATTAAACTGATGTGTTTTTACGTTTTCACATCTTAATACAAATTTATTTTTCTTTTACTGAAGCAATTTTTTTGATCGCTATAACCGTCTCCACCGGAAAAATGAAATATTTTTTCACTGTTTCATTGTTACGTATTCATTTTAGATTACTATAATCGCAGCCTTTATATAAAAATTTCGTTTATTTTGCTAAATCTCCATTTACTAAATGGATTTGGCTAACTGGGCGAGCACCATTTAAAAAAAAACATTAACAAAAACAAAACAAAATTTTTAAATAATTTATTAAAAATTTTGATTTTTTTGTTTTGTTTCACGACACACCTCCAAAGTCACGCCACATTCAATTTGTTTACTGTTTTATATAATATAAATATAGAAATTATTTAGAAGCCCGTCTGAATAAAAAAATATAAAATTAAATTTAAATATTTCATAAAATTGTTATTTTATTTTATCTTTTAAATAAAAAATTTAATCTAAAAAAAATTCAATTTAAAATATACTGAAAATAACAAATATCATGACGTAGGTACCTATTTTCTTTTTACAATGCCAGCTAGCACATGATAAGTTAGAATTTTAAACTGCAGAATTCCTTTCATTTAACTTTTTGTAGCAAATTTATTTATTGTGTCCATTCCATACATAATTATGTGAAATATAAGTATGTATAATTATGTCTCCAGACTCATGCCAAGTTTCTTTTTAAATTTTATTTTCCTTTCATTTATTATGATCATAATAAAAATACACATTCATGTTTCATTATTTCGAAAAATCCGCATACCATCAATTCTACAAAACTATCGTATTTATCAAATAAAATTAAGTCACGAGAGTTAGTTGTTAATAAAAATAAATTAGAACAGCCTTCATTAAGGTCATATTGAATAGGCAAGCGCCTCTGACTTTTTGTGTTTTGTCATAATAAAATATCAAATATGATTTGCGCACTTTGTGTTTTGATGATGCACACACACAAATACATCAAAATAAATGTAATTGAACTAAATTTTGATGTGGCCTGTGGGCATAGAATTATTAGAAATTGGAATATACTATATATAAATAACATACATATGTACATATTATTTATGTACTTCAAAATTTATTTTATTTTATAATTTTATATGCATACTTAGCCTTACTTAGTTGAATAGTTGCTCATGTAGAAAGGAAATAACAATTTATGTAATTTAGATACATAATTCAATACCTCAGACATTTTATTTTGTCAATAGAAAAATATCATTAACAAACGATATATGAATGTATATTTACCTATGTACATAGATGGATTCAATTATAATTGTGTGAACAAATTATTTTTATTTCCTTTTATAAGAAATTTTCATGAGAAATTTTTAGCGGTAACGAAATTTTAGCGGTTGGTTCTACTATTATAATTTATACTAATAACAATTTATGTTACATGTATTATATGTATTTATACATACATTTAGAAGATGAATTAACATTCATAAATAAAAATAACGCATGTATCATAGGTAAAATCGCATTTATCAGCAGTATTTTTATGCGGAACTCAAAAAACAATTAGAACTGCAATTTCTGGTATCCGATCTATAGCAATGAAATAATGGGCATTTATAT
This sequence comes from Argyra leucocephala, assembly GCA_963942445.1. Classification (NCBI taxonomy): domain Eukaryota; kingdom Metazoa; phylum Arthropoda; class Insecta; order Diptera; family Dolichopodidae; genus Argyra; species Argyra leucocephala. The sequence continues at coordinate 167,350,863 of OZ012679.1, forward strand.
AACATAATGGATCATGATAAATAATACCATAACCCATATTACAATTACCATATAAACTAAATGTCATACATATATTATTATTATTTTATATTGTTATTTTGTCACTGATGATTGCTAGCTCAATTTGCTTTGTAAATGAATATGTACATATAACATGCATATACTTACTTGTTTTATTGTAATCATTCAATTTTTTCTAAGTATCTAAAATCAACAATTTTTTTTTTGTTTTTATTCAACATTTTCGCCTTTTTATTTAACAATCAATTTCACATTTAAATAAATAAGAATATTAAATATATTAATAATAAATTAATATTAAAGGCTTTAAAATTTAAGGCTAATAAAATTGAAATACGTAAATAAAATGCCACTTCGGAATTTTTATGTGAACCTGGGCGGCATGCCAATGAAAAAAACACGTGATATTTTTTCTTTTTATATTATTCATGTTCCTATGTGAATACTTTTTGTTGAATTTTTAAATTTAGATTTTCATCTACATACATATCAAAATATAAAAGTGAAAGTAATTTCATAATAAAATTGACTCATGAATTAAGAAAGTACAATTTTTTTTAAAACTGTTTTTTTATAAACCGTTTTGGTGTATATGTCATAATCGCAACTACTAGGTTCACTTTCGTACATCAATCTCGCAAGTCTATCTTCATCCAGTTTATAGATATAATTTTGTCATTCTCTTTTTTGCTTCTTGCCAGACCTTTTAGATGGATGTTATATGTTTTATTTCCTTCTCACGAGATCCTGAGAGTTTTTCTAGCAACTTTCTTAAATGTTTTAATTTCAATACATCTTAATGCTTGCCTTGTTTGTGAAGTTCCGGCGATACATTCTGCCGCACAGATCATATGGGTAATACGCAAGTTTTATATAGTTTTATCTTGATAGGTGTTTTCTTATGTTTGTTTTCTAAATGACCTCGCTGACGACCCCGATATTAGAGAGACTATGTTCGATTCTTAAGGCCCTTGAAGCACATTACTCACTCAATCGGTTTGTTGTGAACAACTAGTTCGCATCGAATTCGCATTCTTAAGATTGCAATTTTATTTTCAATTTCCATTCCAATTTCATCCATTATAAGGTACACTTTTTCTAGATACTTGTTCTTTTTCGAATATAACTCACAGTTTTGAAATCTTGTATCATATAGGGATATGTATTTGCTTTGTGCTTGTAATCTTGTATGTTAGTTTAGATTTGTATTGTTCAGTTAATTTGTTTTTTCATTATTGATGTTGCTTTACTGTTTTAATTTTTTTGAGACGGTGCTTTCTTCTAATGTGTAGTTTACTTACGGACTTCTCTTTACATTTACGTGATTATAAATATCTTTACATTTACATGATTATAAATATATTAATGATTTAATTAAATGATTGATTTAATATCCTGGTTTATCATTTCAAAGTTTCAAACCATTTTAATTTACGTAATATAAATTATACCTATACAAAAGGAAATGCAATGAAGTATTTATACATTCAGAATTTCCTACGTTACATGATATCACATATTATTTTGCATTAATATTACGCTGAGATTTTTTAATACATTTTTTTCGGAAAACTGTTTTCTTTATTTTTTCTTATTAATATTTTTTAAATTCAAATGATTTCACATTTGCGTCTAAGAGTTAGTAAATGTAAAATAACTAAATTCATATTTTTTTAATAACCTATTTAAAAAATTCTTTTTGAAAAATCTTATCAACAAAATCTTTAAAAAAAAAATGTTTTTAATTTAAAAAGAAAAACAAAAAAATTAAATGATCAAAACATATTAATCAAAAATCATCCCACTTTACTATGCATAAATCAAGTGGTCCAATCGTCATCTAAAATGTTCAAATATATGAAAATTCTGGACGCGCTGCTAAAACGAGGTACTAGTACTAGGTACTACTATCACTATATAAGCACTATTATATTTATATCTTTATATATGTTTTTATTCTTTCTACGTAGACAATTTTTTAAAAGGTTGAATGTTTTTGTTTTTGCATTTATATACATGTTTGTATTTTATAAAATTGAGAGTAACATCCAACCATTCACTTTTGTATCATACCAACACAACAGTAACGCATTACTCTATATACAATTTAGAACAAAATTATAAAATTTCGCACATACATATTTTAATAAAGTCACCCCAAACATTATAAATCATTTTCATTCGCGATATAATTTTCGTACCGTTAAGTTCGTGAGATTTAAAAAGTATAAGAAGTGAAGAAATTTATTTCTTTTCTAAGTTCATTAACATAGGAATAAAATAAAGTTACAGTTTATAATAATAGAGGATTTAAACACACATTATAAGATTACTTGTAAAAAAGTGTAAAAGGTTAAAAACTGGTGGAATTGTGATTAATAAATAAAGTATTAAGAAAAAGCATATGCTTAATTACATATATCTAAGATTAATAACTATTTAAAGTTTTTGATCTCAAAATGTTAATAAAAAAAAGTTATTCAAATGCTTTACTAAGAACAGCTAAGATTTTATTTAAAAATAATGTAGACTCAGTCAAACGCCGGCTCTTGCATTCTCAAACAAGACCACCGAGAATTTTAATCACTGGTAACTAGAAACTTATAATATTTCTAAATTGATAACTAATACCAGAGATTCTGTCCTATTTTTTATATAATCATAATATGATTTGATTTTACATACTTTTATATAATATTCACTTACCTCTATTTATTTATTGGCTTAAAAAAAATCACGAACAATAGCAGAACCTGAAATGCCTAGCGTGATTCCTTTAATGTTCGTGATTTTTTTAAGTCGTCAATATTCCAGTTTTCCATTAACAATATTCCAGCTTTCATTTATCTTATAAAAGTTCTAGATGCTCAAGATCTATACCACCAATGTTATTTTCTAGGGGTTAAAATTAGAAAATAGCATTGGTGGTTGTTTTCAAGTTTTGTTTCAATAAAATTATATTTTAAAAATTTTATTTTTACATATTATTTTTGTATTATTTATTTTTATCTGAATTACGAATCTGACAAAGTAAATTAAAGACAATAAAAATTAAAAGCTCTAGGTATGTTTCACTATTTTTAATTAATAGTTTGATCGGCCATCATCAGAAGACCAATGAAGTAATTACACTTGTGTCAATTACAGTTATAAGGGTTTAATAAATGTTAAAAGATTGGATTTTATTAGGTTAGTTCATCGTATTGTTAAGTTGTTTTTGAACTTATAAAATTTCATATACTTAGAGGTATGTTAACCTGCTATCCTTTTCTGCAAAATGTAAAATTTCCAAATTATTTATTGTGCCATCATGATTGCAATCATATTTCAATCATTTGAATAATTTTTCCATTAAATTCATCTTATATGTTTCTTAAATCTGGTTTGAAAACTTTTCCAGTTTGCTCGATGTATATATGATGCACACCGAAAAAATGACAAAGCAAAACATCACTTATAGACAACAATCAAGATTGCACAATAAACAATTTGGAAATTTTATAGTTTGCAGAAAAGGGTAAGAGGTTAACAAACCATAGAAGTATTTAAAATTTTATCAGCTCAAAAATAACATAAAAATCCACTCTTTCAAAATTAATCCAACCCTTGTAACTGTAATAAAAACTACAAGTACTATATAAAAAAAGCTATAAATATTCATAAGTGTGATAACTTTATCAACCTTCCGATGATGGTGTCAAATCCAAATATCAAAATCAATCAAAATATTAACTAAAATTTGTAACACATACATATGTACCTAGATTTTTTAATCTTTATTATTAAAAATGTTTCATCCAACGCTAATAGCATATTATATCAAATATATCAAATTAAAGACGTTATTCTTGAAAAATTATATTTTTATCGTTCTTCTATTATAGGTGGTTTAGGACAACTTGGTATTGAATGTGCTAAATATTTGCGTGTACATTATGGTGTTGAAAATGTGATTCTATCAGATATATTAAAACCTAGTACTGCTGTCGCAGGACCATTTTTATATGCAGATATTTTAGATTTTAAGGTATGTGTAATATTTGCTTTCCTCATAAATATTTTTCAATATTCATCACATTATAAGAATTACTTTTCAAATCTTATATATAACACACAAGATGAACGATGTGGTAAGTAAAAAAGCAAGAATAATTGAATAGTAAATTACACCCCAAATATATTAAAATTTTAGCAAGTTCTTGGTACTGAATACTTAAAACATTTCAAATAGTTACACCAAATAAATGACGGTTATTTCCAAATTGAGCGACATCTGTACTTTAAAATAAATTTCAATCACGGACAATATTTAAAAAGGCTTCATAAAAATTCTGTCATTTTAAATAGACATCCAAACTTATAAAAAAAAGTACAAAAACACAAACAAAAATTGAAAATAAAACAGAAAAACAAAAATCAGATCAGATCATACTCTTCAAAAATGATATAATAAATGTTCATTTGCTTCTGCTATTATTAAAAAAATATATACAATTACATATATATATACACGGTTATAGTCATTCGCTAAATTTCAGTAATATTTCTGACTATAGTCGTTTTGTGACTATAAGCGTAGTCAATAAAAAATTGCATCTTTATTAACAAAATCAAATGCAATAAAATATCTTTCGTATAACAATTTTGAACTTTATTTTATTCACAAAATATACATAAGTATTTGTAATAAAGAACAGAAAAACACTATATACATGTAGCTATAAATCAGTTTTTTAATAAAATAATTCACTTATTTTTTTGTTTTATTGAAAAAATTGGGGTTATAATTTAATGTGACTACAAACGACAGCGATTGTATGAACTTATGAAGTTTATTACATTCTTTCAAACAAATTATTGACTATTGATATAACAGAATTATGACTACAAACGTTTTTGACTATAAACGAATTAAAATACATCGAACTACTACGTTGTTGAGAGTAATGGGATTTTATTGTGTTAAGTTATATTGAAATTAGTATTAATTTCGTCATAAAGTATTAGGTATTATACTTTAATTTCATTATATATATATTCAAGAATCAAGCGATTCAGAAAACAACTACAATTATACCAGAACAAATATTTCTTTTTGTATAAAATCGTACTTGAAAGAACAGCTTCTGTGCAATTGCACAGGGGATTCACTAGTTGTAATAAAATACTGAGTACGAAATATAACGAGTACCTACGATAGGAGGTTATTGAGAAATCAAAAAAAAAGTTGAAACTCTATATCATTAGCAATCTAATTTCATCGCCCTGGAGTAAAAATACTTGAAATATTTTCTTTTTCTGTACTTGAATTAACTTATTCATTTTGTAATAAATATTTTTAATTATATTGAAGTTTACAGGACCAAGGTAACGTAAAGACCATATATGTATAAACTTTTTCCTCTGTGACAAGTTTGCTCAGTAAAGTAAAAACTTAGTTTTTTTATTCCAAGATATTAATGTCCTATAATTTTTTTTTTGACTTAAAATGAAATAGCATTCATTTACTTTACATTTTTATGCAAATGTCTTACATTTAATTTTACAGAGATCATTATCTTCGAAATACATTAATCAAACTGCACAACTGAAATATAATTTATTTGTTTATTGATTTTGATTTTATTAAGATTTTTTGTTTAAAATATTGAAATTCCGAAGAAATACTTAATATTTTTAAAAATATCTAAAATAAAATTTATTATTATACCTATATGTACATATGTGTATATGGAAATTATCAAATTTTGTTAAAATTCTGTTAAAAGAAGATTTTTTAAATTTTGATAACATTCTAACTTGATAATCAAAATTAACTATAACTTAATTAATCAAAATTATTTAGATCTGCTTTGAACCATAAGTTTCAATCCTTTGTAATCCTTGTCCAAGTTAACCTATACTCGTATAATTATCATAGATTCAAGTATCACAGAAAATTTAAATTTTACTAGTTCTATAACTCGGATTAGATTAATTATTAGAAACCTATAATGAGAAAAATAAGGTTTAAAAATATTCCCTATTAACTTTCAATAATTTCAGTAATTTTGGCTAATTAAATAAAAATGTTACGACATTCAACATTATACATAAACGAAGGTATTTAAATATTACCAGAAATTATATATTATGATATTACTGAAAGTACTACGTGGTACTAGAAATGGCTTTATGTGAGAAACGAAAAGACTAACATGAAAGCTGTGTATGGTGAAGTTGTATAGGATGGTTAACGAGCTTTTAAAATATATAATTAAAAACACTGTTTTATTATGAAATGAACCAAAAACTAAAAAATAAATTTTGTATTTATTCATAGTATTGTGTAAAAAAAAAAAGAAAAAAAAAGTTTTTTTTTAGAATTTATATAACTGTTCAAGTTATTTATTGTAATAATAACAGCGTGAATCAAATATAAAAATTTACTTTAAATATTTCTGTGTTTTTACAACGAAAGATGATAACTGCATTTTGACATTTCTTGTAAATTGCAATTGAATAAAATTTAGTATAGAATTTGCTATACTTTTTTAGTTATTTTTGCAATATTTGCAATATTTTTAATGAAAATCTTTAAAAAGATGTGATCTTTGAAATCATTTCAATAATTTTTTAATTTTTGTAAAATTTTTACCTTTTTATTTAATTTTTAAATAACTTATTCATTTTTGTTACATCAAAGTTATTGCTGAAGAACATGATAACTTCAGTTATTCAGTTTATACAAAAAAAAAAAATGTATAACACGCAGTAAAATTTTTCAAAATACATGTACATGGAAATATCTTAACATATCATTTTTTTTTGTTTTGTACTTTTCGGTAAGCGTTGCCTCCATAACTGCATAAGTGAAGTTATATGCTTATGTTAGAAATATTTTCAACCGCAGTTGTTAGTTATTCAGTTTTGAATTCATAAACTACTTAATATTATTAAATTTTTTTTTTATTTGAAAGAGCTTAAAATTTTATATAAAATGGCATTCATAACTAAAATTCGACAAAATTGCAGTTATCATCTTTCGTTGTAAAACCACAGATTTAATATAATACTCACGATTTTATTGTAGCAATAAGTTATTAAGATAGTAAATATAATATAATAGTTTAAGATTTAGGATTTCATCATTTCAACAGCTTTCATGATTTCTCTTTTACTTTACTTAAATTTAACATAGATTAGTTCAAAAGATGGATTTAAAAATAAGACTTATTAGTAAGCCCTAGTTAGTAAAAATTAGTGATCAATTTCACAAGGAGAAAAAAAGTTTAATGAATAATTGTTCTTATAGGAAAATTTTAACCATAAACTAAACTATGAAAAATATATACTAATTTTAGAACCTAATTTTAAAACTTGTGGAGAATTTTAACTAAGAAACAAATAAAAAAAAATAAAAAATATAATAATTTATCAATTTAGGACCTTATAACTAATCGGTTATTAAAATTTTTTTTATAGAAGCTAAAACCAAAGCTATGCAAATGTTTACAATAATTAAAAATTAAGTAATGAAATTATACTTTTTTAAAACAATTAAAATTATTTTTCTTTTTTAAATAATATAATATTAATCTATCATTTAAATATTACATAACTGAATTATAATGATTTTTCTTATAGAAGATATTAAATTATTTTTTGTTTTTTTTTAATGTCATTAACTTTTATAAATTGACATAATTATTTTTTTCAGGGTCTTCAAAAAATCGTAGTTGACCATCGTATAGACTGGCTAATTCACTTTTCAGCATTACTAAGTGCCATTGGAGAACAAAATGTCCCATTAGCAATAAAGTAGGTTATTTTAAATATTTTTTTTTATTATTTTTAATTTAATTGAATAATTTATTTATTTATTTATTTATTTGAATAATGCAAAAATAATTTCAAAATAAACCGATGCTTAAGTTAAAAATGTTTGAAATATTTTAAATTTTTTATTTATAATTACCTAATCAATTGAACTTTAATTTTTATATATTATTGCTCTATGAAGTTTATTCTTAATTTTAAAATATCTAGAAAATTTATAAGAAAACCCAATAATCAGAATTTAACAAAATCAAAATATTGATTTTCAATAAGAACAATAAAATGTATAATAATATTCATCATCATCTATTGATAGCTAGCATCATCGATTAACCTCTTTCACAACTTTCCTTCATTCTGTTCTATCTTATGCAACGGTCAGTTGTCCCGATTTCTTCCAGGCATCTTCATCTTGGTCTATAAATAGTGCTTCTAGCTCCTCGTTTGATCTTATTTGGTATTAACCAATATCGTGAGCATACGCGCTTATATTTTACAATGAATATGTGCGTACATATTTATATCTTTTGAATATTTATTTATTTATTTAGTCAAACAATGCATTTACAAAACAAAATGTGCAAAAAAAATTCAAAATATACAAAAACAATAAAAAAGTGCAATGAAAATTATTTTGTTTAGCTCATAGCATTTTCCCATGTTATGTCTCAGTAAAAATATTAGATAGATAGTTTATTTGGATTGTAAATGGATTTCATTTTAATACTTTCATAGAATGGTTTCGGTAATACGTCTCAGTCTATTATTTAATATTGGAGAGAGCCTTTCATTAAATATTTGCTAAATTTTGTTCCACTTATCATTAATGTGTGCAGCCATGTCAGTGTATTTTGTTTTTGTATCAGGTTCTTTAAGTTTATCTGTATTCTATTGCACGAATTATAATAACATGTTGAAGCTCCATGAAATCAGTTCGTTTACTTGAAATATTTTGTTAAAAAAAAAAAAAAAATTCTAGAGAAAAATTATCATAAAGTTTCAAGAATAAAATTTTAAAATATTATTAAAAACGAAAAATAAAATAAAAAAAAATTAAATTATCTGAGAACAAACACATCTATGTAATATGTATATTAAATATTAATCTATATGTGTGCATACGAAGTATAATTAGTTAATAAAGCAGACTATAAAATTAAAAAAAAAAAAACTACATATTATGTATAAATATTGTAAAATGAGCTCCTGCATTTCAACCGAAAGGTACTCGGTTCGATTTTCGACGAAGGCACAAAAAAAATGTTGTCTGAATTTTTTACCTGGTCTCAGTATCCTTTGTCATTAGTAATGATATACAATAAATGATAAAAATAGTCAGATTTTATTTTTATATGCATTTACTCAAAAAATTGTTACCGGTTTAAAGAAACTATCCCCGATATTTGGAAAATATACTTTATCAAAGTATAATTACATAATATCCCAAATTTTTTGAAAATATTCCCGGTAAATGATATTTTCTGTTCTTGTCGTACGCATTGAGCTCTCATATAAAATAATGTCATTTCATGTTATCTCCCTTTTTAGAGCCGATAAAATTTTTAAGAATTTAAATATTGGTCAATGAAAATTTAGCTTAAGGTATATTTTTAAAAAATCGGGGATAATTTCTGTATATCAGCACTTTTTTAACAATTTTTTTGAGTAAATGCAAATATTTCTTTTCAACAGTTAATTTTGACGGTTTAACATTGTTTTTTTTGTGTATAAAATAAATTTCCCAAATAGAAATTTAGAGAATTCTTTGCAGTGGTCTATTTTTTTTCTAACATACAAATTCAATAAGCTATCTCCCTTTTTAGAGCCAATAAAATTTTAAAATATTGGTCAATTAAAATCCACATTAAGGCACTATCTTTGTATTTTTTGATATTAAAAGTCTATTCCGGCATACCGGCATCGGCATATCCGTTTCTGTTTTGCATGTCGCTAGAAAAGCTAAATTTTCTTGGTCAATTTTTCCAGGTTCTTTCCATCTTACTTTTTGTAGTGTCAGAATAAGCGCTTGTGTTTTTTTTTTGTCACTTGAATATTGTTCATAGTCAATCGTTGTTCACTTTATCGGATCGTTATTTTGACGCTAGAAATTATTTTTTCTTGTTTTCTTTTGAAATTGAAACTGCTTTGAACTACTTATGCTAGTCTGTTCAGCAAAAACAACACAACTACTCTCTAGTGTCTTCGTTCTGTTTATATATTTTAGCTATGTAGATACGAACTTTTCAGAAAAATTTTTTACTACATTATCAAACGATGCGTGAATAGAAAATAGGCTGCTCGGTGACAATAATTTTTCATATAACAAATTTCATATCTCCGAAATTTCATACAAACGTATTCAATAAATATAACACAATTTACATATTCAAAAGTTTTAATAAAATTACGGAGTAATTCTTTTTTCATTACTTTATAATTTTGAATTTAATAAATAGGAATCTTTTTCTTTTTTAAGTTCTACATTTCTTTACAGATATTATACCCTCTATATATTTTATGCTTTAATTTTTTTAATTTCAATTTAATTTTTTTAATAAATTACAGAGTTAATATTGAAGGCGTTCATAATATTATTGAATTGGCTAAGCAATATAATTTGCGTTTATTTGTTCCAAGTACAATTGGAGCATTTGGACCGGAATCTCCAAGGAATCCCACACCAAATATTACAGTATTTATACATATTGATATTACATCAGTTTATTAAGTGCAATATACGTTTTTATTATTTTGTGTATTTCATAATTCATCACAGATTCAAAGACCGAAAACTATTTATGGAGTATCAAAAGTTCACGCTGAACTTTTAGGGGAATATTACTACTACAAATTTGGCTTAGACTTTAGATGCTTGCGTTTCCCAGGAGTAATTTCAAGTGATCCACCAGGTGGAGGAACAACAGGTTAATAATTTTTAAAATCAAAATATTTTTCGATTATAAAATTTTATCAACAATAATTTATATTACGGATAAAATATTAAAAATTAATTACTGCTATATAAAAGGACCATCAAATTGTATCAATAACAATTTTTTTTTTTACACAATTTATTATAAAGCTTTATCATAATTTAGATTACGCCGTCGCTATTTTTCATGAAGCACTACGAACTGGCAAATATAATTGTTATTTAACACAAGATACTCGTTTACCAATGATGTACATAGAAGATAGTCTTAGAGCATTGCATGAAATTATGTGTGCTCCATCAGAGAGTCTTAGAAGAAGATGTTATAATGTTACAGCAATGTCGTTCACTCCATCTGAACTTGTTGATAAATTAAGTAAACTTTTGAAATATTAATCTGCGACTTAAAAATTCATAAAAGTTTTTAATATTTATGTTCTTAGGAAATTATATTCCAAATTTAAGTGTAACATATCAGCCAGATGAACGGCAAGCCATAGCAGATTCGTGGCCTCAGGTATTTGATGATTCCGAAGCAAGAGAAGATTGGAATTGGCAACCAAAATACGATTTAGATAATTTGGTTGATATTATGTTTAAGGATGTACAAGAAAACTATCTAAATCTTATTGATAACAGTAGTAGAATTTCAGCAACAATCTAATAAAACACAAAAAAAACTTATGTATAAGAAATAAAATAATACACATTTTTATGTAAAAACTTTTTTAATCAATTATTTATTTAATGTAATTTTCGGAATATTATACTTTTAAGTCTTAAATTTTTACTTTTATTTAATTATTTTGTTAAATGCATGTCATTTTGTTTGTTCATTCTTTTGTTAAATACATTTATTTAGTCATTATATTACATCATCAGATTATTAATGTATCTAATCGGTATCAGTGACCAAGAGACCATAGAAAGAAGGGAAACAAAACATTTCTGTCTTAACAAGAAAAAATATGTATTCTTACATTTACGAAATATTTTTGCATTATCCAATTTCTTTCTATAAAAAAAAGTTGAATTGCATGCAAATTGAACGTGTAAATACTTTCATCATATTCGATTAGTCACCTAACAAAATTGAAACTTCGGGGTGTCTATAAACAACGCATTCTGAGTGGTGCAGTTGGTAGAGCTTGCCTTCAGATCCAATACTCTTTGTCTTTGTGATAAAATAAATGAAACAAAATAGTTGAAGATATAATCTGCTAACAACTTAAATTAAATAGAACTACGCTATTTAAGAATGCTTTGTTCCTGAATAATAGTAGTATTTTTTCATATTTAATAACTTGATATATGCTAGACGAATTAAGCTGGATTTTCATTGACAAATATTTAAAATCTTAAAAATGTTATCGGCTCTAAAAGGGAGATAACATGAAATGACATTATTTTATATGAGAGCCCAATGCGTACAAGAACAGAAAATATCATTTACCGGGGATATTTTCAAAAAAATTTGGATATTATACTTTGATAAAGTATATTTTTAAAATATAAATTCACCTCTCCGGAATCTCCAGGGGTGGCATTCTGTAATTTGAAACGTCGTTTTGTTTCGACTATTTTCAAAAAGTGGTATTGCATAATTTTGTTTCCACCATTTTTATTTTGTTTCAATCTTTTCAAAATTGGTACGACATATTTTGGTATTGCGTAAGGTTGAAACGCTACTTTTTTTACATTTGATACGACCAAATTTTGGCGATTGAAAAATAGTTGACGCTTTTAGGTAAATTTAAAAAAAATAATAAATTAATACATGATTTTTGTTGGAATATTTATTTTCACAGAAATAAAAATTCCAATAAAATTTTCAGAATAAAAAAAAAAAAATATTGGTATTATTATTAGCTTTTTTTACTTGTATATAGTTGCAATTTCTTTTAGCTCCATTTTTTTTATTTTAATATTATTTTCTACAGTAATTGTTAAAATTTTAACGAAACAAATCAAAAATGGAATTATGTTGTAAAGTGTTTCAAAATAAATTAACGTTTCAAATTATGTAATGTCATTCAAATTTTGTTTCGACAACATTTTGTTTCGACCGAAATGTTTGAAACAAAGTTACATAATGCCACCCCAGTCTCGAGCATATAACCATTGATATTGTTATTGATTGACCACTACCAATCACCTCCATCAGCAGAATGCAATTATTGACTCAAAATCGTCGTATGAATAGATGACAGCTGAAACAATTGCGAAGAATTTATACCGACAAAATTACTAGTGATTTAAGAAGACAATTCCATAATTTGAATCAAATTTATTCAAAGCACTCCTACACATCTAAATACAACACCATATCTTCCACAGGCAAATAAGGATGGCATCAAACTTTAAAAACAGCAATCAAATGTCAACAAACTAACACCAATAATTCTTTTAGGAGTTAAGAGTCATAAGAGAGTTCAAGAAAAGAAACATGACATCATGATGATGCCATCACCAGCTCTATGGAACAACAGTACATATTGCAGAGGAATTTTTCAGTTTTATACACAGATATTTCCTATATCCAGATATTTATGTTGTAGACCACATTTTTTCTTCCAACCTAATTTTGCAGATGAGACAAGATAGATATAATATGTACCATGACATGACGGCATGTATTTAGTTTGCCTAGTTTCTTTTTTTTTACATCACATGCGCCAATTTACACCTGAAAATTATTCGCTAGGTACATATGTGGATTTCCAAATTTTTTTCAATTCCACTAAGAACTTTCCGCTAAGTACTTTCTTTTGCTCTCCAAGAATATAAAATGATTGAAATTTATTTTTTACCAAAAAAATAATGCATTAATTGAAGTCTTATATTTTGTTTCTCAAACTAAATTCCCGAAACGAAATCGTTTATAAATTAGTAAGCTAAGGCAAAAGAAGTTACACAAAACTTGTTCAAAAAAATATTTATCTCTTAAATTAATAACTTATGCTTATACTAATATTTTTTTAAATAAAAAAAAAAATGAGAAAATAAAATATATTTTTTATTTAAATATTGATGTATGTACACGTATGTTTTATGTAAATATATATTTTCATAATTTTGATCGTAACCTATGATATATTTACCGCTTTTTATTAAGAAGTAGATCTATCGATTCTAAATCCGAGTTTCAATATTTCATGATCAAACTTTATTTCTGGTTACTGATATATTAAAAAATCAGTTCGTTTACTTATTTTTTGCGCAAAAAGTTTTCCATCTTCTGTAGGAGCACTAAATGCTACCTTTTCAATATCTATTAGATCTCCAATAATAGAATGTGACCGAGCTGCTGCTAATAGTTTTGATGCTATCCCCATTCGACGACAAAATGGTGACACCCAAATTCGTGAAATTCCTAACCTTAAAAAAACAAAATAAAACAATATAATAATTATTTAACTTATTTATAATATTCTTACTTAGCATCAAAAATCTCTTCTGTGCAACAATCTACCCCATTTATTTTAACATAACGATTTGCTTTATTTAAAAATTGAACCAAACATAGTCCTACGAATTGATTCTTACGTACTGCGAGAAAAGCCTACAGATAATAATTATGACAATTCATGTAAAAATATATATACATATTCAAAAATTATTCTTTTGTACTCACTACAAACACAGCAGGTAATATATATGAAGCAAATCCTAGTTCTTTATCAACTATCTTTAAAAATTCCAGTAATCTATCTTTTTTCTTTGTATGTTCTGAACTTGTGATTCTAATAATTCTACCGTCGTTACTCCATTCAAAATATTTTCCTATAACATCTTCATCAATCCAACCCCTAAATTTTAAAAAGTACATAGAATTATGATATTCTTCATGTATGATTTCTTCTTCAGGCTCATGTACAGTATAAACCAAACCACATTTTGGACATTGAGTTGCTCCAAATTCTGTTTGACCGGCATCAATTTGATATTGATTTTGACCAAGAGCACCACGCCATAAATTTTTAGTTTTTTTCTCTCTCAAAAATTTATTTTCAATTGGAACATATTTCTTACCACAATAAAATATAGGATAAAGCTTTGATTTTGCAGAGCTAGTTTTTTCGTTTGGTTTAAGCAAAGTTTTCATTTCCACACCAACTTCTTCAATTTGTTTTTTTGACGTATTTTCAATTTGCATAAAACTAGCAACACTTTCAATGATTTTTTCAGCTTCATCTTTGCGAAATTCTAATTCTTTAATAAAAATTGTAAAGTTTTCTTCAGTACAAATATTATTCTCAATTAAAAAATCTAACAATATTCCCTGTTCTCTTGCCCTGATTGGATCATTGGTATTGTATGGAATTTGATTACGAAAGTGTTCATATGGATCTAAAGTTATATCTTCGGTATTTCTGTATGTGTCATCATTTACAACTTCCACCATATTGTTTATAATTTCATCAGCTTCTTCTTTATGATTATCAGGATCTGCTATGAATATTATAAAATTTTTTTCTGTACAAATATTGTTAGTAATTAGAAAATCTAATAGTAAGCTTTGACGTTCAATTTCATTTGAGTCTGATGTTTGGTATGGTATTCGTGCTCGAAAATCTTTGTACAAGTCATCTTGCAATTTTAAAGTACTTGAAATAACTGACACATTGTCATTAATTTCATTATTTATTTTCTGATGTAAGCTATTTTCTGAAAATGAAATAGCGATTGGTACGTTTTCAATATTATTCTTTTCAGGTGAAATAGCTAGACTCTTAATTATATCATCAACTACTGCCTGTTCATTTATAAAAGTTTTACCTAAAATAAAGCATTTAATATTAAGCTAATAAAGAATCGTTAAAATATACACACTTAGGTTTTTAGGTTTTTTTTTCTTTTCTGATAGCAACGACATTTTGCCACAAGAAACTCCCAGCTTGATGTTATCTGTTATTTTCACTTCTTTAATAGAAGTGTGCCCTGATTTAAAAAATTTTTTCGTCTTTATGGGTGAAAGATTATTTTCAGAAGTTGAATGCAGTAAATTTGCTTTAAGAGGTGAAATATTCAAAGAACATGTTTTTATATTAGAAAAAACTGATTGATTCTCAATATTCATCATACTGTTCTCATCATCTGATTCGTTCACTTCGCTTTCATCTGAATTTGAAAATCTTGAGCTAATATCTTTTTCACAATCTATGATTAGAGGTCTAGACATTTCGATTGGATTCCCAACAGTTTTAAATATATTATGAACTTCTTCAATTTTTTCTGGTAGAATTCTTTTAGATGGCAATGATTTTAGCCTTTCACATTTTATTGTTTTTAAAAAATCATCAATCGATTTAATGTTGTGTTTTAACTTGAAAGAATGCTTACGTATTCCATGCCCAACTCCTCTGTTTGCTAATGTAACGGAGTTACCACTATGATTTACTTTCACCCTTTTGATTTTATTATGATGTTTTGATGTAGATAATTGTGGAATCATTTTTAAGACAGTTTCTGATATATGTAACGAACTTGGATTTTTTCTCATTGTTTCACATGTGGAATGTCTTTTACTTGAATAAAAAGATTTTGTTGAAATTTCCAATTCTGGTGAGAAAGAGTTATCCTTCTTAAAAAGTTTATTTCGTTGATTTCCAGCCAAATTTAAAGTAGAAGAACGTTTTTTAGATTCTTCTTCTTGGCATTCATCTTCGTCGGTAGAAAAAACAATTTCTTCGATTGAATCATTGAATTGTTTCGCACCTCTATTGTTCAAAAGGTTAACATTATTAAACAGTTTTTGTAATTCTTCCGTATTAGTAGTTTTCAAATCTACACTTTTTATTGAAATTTTTGTATGTTTTTCATTTGTGTTTGATTCTTTCTTTTTCATTCGAGGAGACAACCGTGTTCTGTGAACTAATTTTTCATTCGAATTTTGTGTTTTGTTATTTAAACTGTATTCATTTATGTTGAAATTTCTTGCATCTGACTTTCTCAATTTTTTAACACAGACTGATTTTGTTACCGGACTTAATGGTTCAATTCCATCGAAACTAACTTTTTCACTTTCGGTTAAAACGCAATTGTTTTTGTTTTCATTAAACAAACTACGTCTTCTTGTTGAAATGCGGGGAGCCATACCTAAATATCCCTTCTTCAAAGAGGTTCTTGGCGTTTTTAACTAAAATATTTTTCAGAAAATTTCTAAATACATAATTACATACTTGTTTTTTTGTTTTATTTACCGATTCAAATTTTTGTGATTTCATGACTTCCGTACATAGATTTAAATTTTTTATTGGTGTCTTTTCATTTATTTTGCGCGTTTTTCCACTACTTTTATGGGTTATATTTTTTGCTTCTGACATTTCTTTTTCCGTTTTGCATATTTCATTCACAATTTTACCGCCTTTTGCCATATCAATGAATTTTGAAACAAATAAACTTTTATTTTAAATTTTTGTATAAAAATAAAAATATATTTAACAAACTGAATTTTTCCAATTCAAAAAACTCTAACATTTACTAATTTATTTACATTAATTAATCTAACTACACTTTCTAAAATTGAAATACAAAACAAATGTCGACACTCGACTGATGAATGACTTACCAACTACATAGTTATAAATTATATGTGGAGTAATGTAGTACCAATGTGGTACTGTATTTAATATCGTTGTATGACTATATTATTGCGGTGCGTTATTATTAAGATGTGGTCCTGGGAGGCATGGTATAATATAAACATAAAGAATCATATTTCTTTATACTTACTTATATCAATGGTAGCGTTCAGTGAAATTAACCTTTGGATCTGAAATCCACAGATCCATGGATCTGTTTACTGAACGGTGTGGTAAATGTACCGGTTAATGTATCGCGGTTAATGAAAATGGATCTGAAAAAATTCTAGATACATTTCATGGATCTGACTTTTTATATGTAAAAACAACAACAACAATTTTTATGTTGAGTGTTGTGACAACTACCGTAAGAAAAATTAAATGTTTATATTTTTTATGAAAGTTTTTAAATTTAAATCGCCATTATTTGAATTAGTGTGAAATTTAAATTCTTAAGGAAGATTTATGTACATAAAACTTAAATTAAGAGTTATAAAAATTTAAAAAACTGCGGTGGATTAATAAGAGATCTGTTAATCCAAACAAAAAAGTAAACAAAATTTTTTATTAGGTTGAGAAAAATTTTGTGCATATGCAGTTTCGAGAAACGAATTCACCATTAAAATAATACGCATGGATCCATTTTCTAAACACAATTCAGTGCAAAAAAAAAAATAAATTTCGCAGTACTAGCGTCATCACCGGTAAATATAAGTTCTTGTAATACATGGTAGGTATAATCGGTATCGCAGCGTACTACATAAAATAAATTAGTTTTTAAAAATACAACACTATACGTCCACGCTACACAGACACATCGTACAGTAAAATATGTACTACATAGTACATACATACAGAATATGAATATACAAATACAACAGAAACAGAACAGTCAAATCAAGTTACTTCACCTCACTACGTGATGTGCAAACAAACAGCAGTTTTGAGTTTAGTTGTTTAGTAGTAGTAAGTCTAGTACTCTTACTGTAGTCGAGTAGTCTACAAGCTAGTCAAGTCAGTGGCCAGTGCAGTCAGCTCAGCGTCAGCACTACTCATCAGTCGCCAGCCAGCACTTCAGCAGTGTCAAGACAGGAAAGGAAAGAAAGGCAGAAGACTTTAAAATTGAAGACGTATTATTTGTTTTATAAGTGCATCCATTAATCATAATCATTAATTTTTATATGTAATTAGTTACATATTGCATACTTCTTCGTATGTGTATATAAATTTAAAAAAAATTAAATATTAAAAATATACGAAATAAATTGCAAAAATATAATTATCGTAGAAAAAAGTAGATAATCTTAAATTTTTGAAATTTACAAGCATTTTGGATATTAAAAAGGTAAGAGAAAGAACAATTATAACGTTATTATTACATATTATTAAATGTTACTTTAACAGCAGTAAATGTAAAAGGAAATTTTAATTGACTTAAATTACAATTTTTAATATCAATTCGTAAAATATTTTTGAATAGAAATAATTTTATTACATACATATTTTATAATGGCGTATTTTTTCATAATGGCGGCGTATGCTATACATTATACATACACTATACTAGTCATTCAAAATACTTGTTAAAATTTATAAGTACAGTAGATACATGCATCCATACATATATTGATTTTATTATTTTTGAAATATTAAGTTACAAAATATAAAATTTTTTGTAATTGTAGTTTGAAAATTGAGTTGGCTTGAAATAAATTTTAGATTTGAAAATAAAATTGAAAAATATGTATACGCATATAAATATTTAAAAGCGGTTCCGGTTTCGGTCGCGAATTTTTTTTTTAATTTAATAGTAAGTAAATAAAAAATCGGAAATATTAAAAACAAAACTTTATACCAACCTAGGTACAAAACTTCAACAAATTATAAATATAAGAAAAATGCCGGGAGCTGGAACATTTAAACTTTTTATTGGAAATCTTGATGAAAAAACTCAAGCATCCGATTTACGCCCATTATTCGAAAAGTACGGTAAAGTTGTTGAATGCGACGTCGTCAAGAACTATGGGTTTGTTCACATGGAAACGGAAGAACAAGGTCGCGAAGCAATGTCTAATTTAAACGGTTACGAAGTAAACGGCAATGCAATCAAAGTGGAAGCCGCAAAAAGTCGTCGTAATCCAAATACATCAACAACGAAAATTTTTGTTGGTAATTTAACAGATAAAACTCGAGCACCGGAAGTGAGAGAATTATTCACTAAATTTGGTACCGTTGTTGAATGTGATATTGTTCGAAATTATGGGTTTGTGCATTTGGATTGTGCCGGTGACGTTCAAGATGTTATTAAGGAATTAAATGGACGTGTCGTTGATGGTCAGCCATTGAAAGTTCAAGTATCGACGAGCCGTGTTAGACCAAAACCGGGTATGGGCGATCCAGAACAATGTTATCGTTGCGGTCGTTCTGGACATTGGTCAAAAGAATGCCCCCGCTTATTTGGTGAACGCGGTTTTAGAGATCGTATGTACGGCCGCGATCCATATCCTCCACCACCACCACCACCATTCTTGCGCGACAGGATTATGGATAACTATAGGGTAAAAATTAAAACAACAAGAAAAGAAAATGTTAAAAAAAATTTTAAACGTTTTTATGCAATATGAAATTTTTGACGTTTCAAAAAAGTATACATTGAGAGAAATATTAGATAAAAAATCAAAAATTTTATATTGAGTGTTGACATTATATTTTGTTTATCATTATTAAAAAATTGTGTAATTTTAAATTAGGATTATGACTACTATGATCGCAGATTTGATGATGGTCGTGATTTGTTTGAAAGACGTTTCTCAAGTTCAAGAATGCGTGATTTCTCACCACCACCTATGGGAAGACGTGAGCCAATGCCTTTACCACCATCTCTAGGCGGCGGAAGCTTACGAGGTGGAAGTGGATTAGGTGGACGTGGTTTTGACTCTATGTTTAGCCGTAGAACTCCACCAAGAAGCAGTAATGGTCTTGGTCGATATGGGTAAATTCAGATTATAGATATAAGAAAAATTATTTATAACAATATTTAAATTGTACTTTACTAATTTCAGTGGTTATGAAGATTTTAGTCGTGACTCATTTGATGATCGTCGTCCGGGTGGTATGAGAGGAAGATATGCCCCTTACTGAGATGAATTTTATTATTCATCATCCACGGTCGATGAATTTCGCGGCCGAAAAAAATGCAGCATAGCAGACCGTTGTACTGGATTCATATAATTTGACAAAAATTAACATAAAAAGATAAAAATGATAATTTGACCATTCAATTAATTTTTTAATAATTCTATTCTGTAATTGTTAAAAAAAAATAGATTTAATTATTGTTTTTAGTTATAAAATTTATTTAATTTTCCTCCGTTACGGATAAGTTGATAACCACGAAATAATTTACGCATTATCCCATTTTTTGTAAAATTTAAATTCCACAAAGGTTTGCAAATGTATTGTAAGCATTCATAAATAATATTGCGAGTTAAAATTCAAAATATTTTAATGATATTAAATATTGTGTAAAAAAATTTGAAATATAATAAAAAATTCCGTAGAGAGGATAAGTATACATATTTATCCAAAATGTAACTATTATTATATAAATAAAACAAAAAAATTCTGTGTGTAATATTTTATTTAATTTTAATACTAAGCCAGTCATATTGTGACAACTGGAGTTTTGCGATACGTTCGATTTCAGATTTAAAATTCGAGCAAGACGTTGCCGAAAAAATATGTATGAATTTAAAATAAAGTCAATAAAGATTTTTATGAGAACTAAAGGAAAATTATTTATTAGTGTTGCAATAGAATCACTAATTACTTTTGAAAATTTGTATATAAATGCTCGTATTTTTATATTTAAAATTAATAACTTAGATGTATTTGAACTAAATTGACAATCTAACATTTTTCACTTTGTATGAAAGTCAAGAGAAGAATACAAAAATATCTCAGAGTGTGGCATGAAACTACAAGATCTTTAAATCACAGGTAAAATTTGTATGTACACAAAAGTTCAATGCGCGAGTTTTTTTTATATAAAGATATGTATTTCAATTTATTTACAGTTGGCGTCATCGAAGATAATATATATATTTTTTATGGTTATTTTTTGTTAGATTTTGTTTATTTTTAAATATTTAACATTTTTTAATTTATTTTGACTGTCACTTGTATTTCTTTATTGTTCTTCGAAATATACATAGGGTGGGTTCAGTAGCATTAACCTGTGGATTTGGAATCCACTTTGGATCTATGTACCATGTATCGGAATTCACCACAAAAATTTACCGCAATACTAGCGCCATCACCTGAAAATATAATGTGAACTTTCAAAAATAAATTAATTTGAATGAAATAATATTTATCATACATATAATTTATTTTTTATAACTCTTAATTTAAGTTTTATTTACATAAATCTTCCTTAAGAATTTAAATGTTCACACTGATTCAAAAAATAATGGCGATTCAAATTTAACAACTTTCATGAAGAAATATAAACATTTAATTTTTCTTACGGTAGATGTCACAACACTCAACATATAAATTGTGTTTTTACATATAAAAAGTCAGATCCATGTGTAGAATTTGTCCAGATCCATTTGCTTTAAGGTTATTACACATCATTCTTTTCACCAATCTTCTTGTCCATATATTGATGAAAAGAATGATGATCGGTTACACAATCATGCATTCATCAATCTTTTCATCATTCAACAAATTCAACAATAAATTATTTTTTTGCACATTTGAATAATATATCAATCGTTTTTTTTTACAATGATTGCTAAAATTATTAAAATATAGAATAGAAATAGAATTACATTATAAATTAACTCCCATAAAATAAAATCTGAACACTCCCCAAAAAGCCATTTTTTTACCTCCGCTGATTTTGACAGCAAGATTGATGAGAATAGAAACACACTATCAATAATTTCTCATCAATCAACGGTCAATATATTGACCATTGATTGATGTGTAATAGGGGCCTAACCGAGATACATTAACCGGTACATTTACCACACCGTTCAGTGAACAGATCCATGGATCTCTAGATTTCAGATCCATCGGTCAATTTCACTGAACGCTGTCACTTATATATCTATGCTTTTAATATGTGCACTTGTTGTTATATACAGAGCACAATATAATATTAGCAATTTCATTACTTCCCTGATGGCTACGCTCGTTCACAAGATGAGTTATTTATGTAGGCATATTATAAATTCAATTCCAATCCTCTTTTTCACACGCTGGTTGGCGCAGTAGATAGAGCGCCTGCCTTTCAACCGAAAGGTCCCGGGTTCGATTCCTGATGAAGCAAAAAAAAATGCTTCATTGGTTTTTCGAGCTGGTCTAGTACCCTTTGTCATTGGGATATAATAAATGACAAAAATAATTGAGAGTATATATAATCTGGTAACAAATTAAGTGAAATGAAACTATTCTATTTAAGAAGGCTTAGTTCCTGACAATAGTAGTAGTTTTCCACATTTAATGAGTTGATAAGCCAGTAATTTGTTAAAATAAATACTCAAATTATTCTAGATATTGTAGTGTAAAATTGCAGTACCGTACTTAATTAAGCACGAAAAGGTGATTCTACCTAAGTTACTGTTAAGATCATAAAAAAAAATGCATTTGGTACAATTTTGTAGGTATTGTGTCATTTTGGTATTTTAATTTTTTTACTCGAGAATAGTTTAGCTAGAAGAATCGATCGTTTGCAGACTCTTGAAGAAGTAGAATTAAATCGATTATCGGTAGTATTAGTCTCGAATATAATAGACTCGATTCTATTGATCCTAGTTTTCAAGCCGATAACATTTTATCTGTAGAATTTAACATTGCTTATCATACAGATACGTATTTCGTCTACTACTTGCAGACTTCTTCAGTGTTTTGTGTTCGACTGAGTCGAGTACAATTAAAAGGAAAACAGTAAAATTAAAAGGAAAATATTCGACTATTTTCACTGTTACTTATTTTGTTATTTTATGTAGAGAAATTGTAATAATACGTTTCAAAATAAAAAAATAAATATATGTGGAAAAATCGAAATAAGGTTTTCAACACTCGATTATACATAGGCATATAATAAAAATCAGTAAATAACAATCGTATATGTACTTTAAAACTTTCAGCTCAACAAAATAAGCATGATAATTTTTAAATAAAAGATTCGTGTATCATTCGAAACCTAATGTTTGCTTGCTCTAAAAACAAAGAAATTATTTTTATTGCAGTTCAGACAGCTTTATTCTTGCGGTAATCCTGGACCCTGCAGAAATGGTAATTGAAAAATGTTAACTTTTCCAAAATATAAGCCAAATACGTGTTGATTTTATTTTACTAATGTTAGCAACAAAATTTCAATAGCTGTTTCCTTGTTTAGTACACCAAATTGTTAACTACACCAAATTTTGAAAGGAACGCATTGATGAAATATAAAATACAAATGTCAGAAGAAGATGATAAGCAAAAGCAAGTGTTGTATATTTTTACTAGACTACAAGAGTATAAGAAAAAGTTGTCTAATATATGTCAAGATTGTCAAGTCATTAATAAGTAAATGGGATCACTATTAAGTATAGGTACTTCTTCATCAACAGTAGGATTTGACATGGACGGACCAAAAGCAGAGTATATAAATTCTGAAATTAAAAAGAACAAGGTGGTTATTTTATCTAAATCGTATTGTCCATATTGTAAAATGGCAAAAGAGGTATGTAGTAGTTATGAACTAACATATGTTTGGATTTCTTTGTTAATTAATTTGTTGAGTTTCTTGGTTTATATGTTTCGTTAAGCAATTTGGTTTTTTGTAGCAATTTCAAAAATTAAATCAAGAATATGCATGTATTGAGTTGGATAAAAGGGATGATGCGGACGAAATTCAATTCATATTAGGAGAAATTACTGGAGCCAGGACGGTAAATTATTTTTAATTTAACTTTCTGTATTGATTTGATTTCATATGATATATGGCACTGTTCCTTTTACACGAAAATTGTAGTTTTAAGGTATTTGGTACTTAAATGGAACGATAGTTTTTTTTTTGTGACATGCATTTGTATAAATGCATTCTTATTCAAGGATTGAAGTTGTTTGAATGAAAATAGAAGAAAAAGTAATTTACTTTGCTAGGCGTTTACTCTACTATTAGTAACATTAAACTATCGATAGAAAACACCTTGAAGAGGGAAGCAAACATTCTGTGGGAGCGTATTGAAAGCCACAGGTTCTCCAAAATATATACACCAAGAATAAACACCAAAATAACAAACTTCCTGCTAACTCTCAATAGAGCAGACAATTTATAAAAATCATTCGCTTAAGTAACTTATTTTTTCTATTTTTAGAAGAAAAAATTGATCTCGTCTCGCTAAATATGCTTTTCTGTTAGACACTCTCAGCGGCGCGATAGAACATTTTATTTGTTGGTAGTACTGATCATTTTTTACTGTCAAGAAAAATTATTGGTATATAAACAAAATATGGTTTATAAAATTTTTGGGAAGTATTAGTGGGGTTTTAAAATATATTTATGTTTTAAATATTTTTTAGTTTAGTACATAAACAGTAGTAAAACAGTAATAGTAAAGATGGTTTCTTTTTTTTTTCAAAACAAAAACAATTTTAATAATAATGCAAAAAAAAATAATGAAAAATTACTTAACTATTTTAAAATCAAAATACTTTGGCGAAATACTCTATCGTTTACAATTTTTGACGAGATACAAAATGGCTATCACGTCTCGTCAAAGGCCTAACAGAAATTACTCACGAGACTGTTTTAACATTTTCCGTCGCGGTAATTTGCTATAGCTTCTGTGGTCTAACAGAAATTTTGTATTCTACATAACAAAACTAATAATCTACCAAAAATTTTGTTTTTATTCTGAAGATGTTTCTTAAAAGAAAAT
Source organism: Argyra leucocephala (assembly GCA_963942445.1). Taxonomy (NCBI): domain Eukaryota; kingdom Metazoa; phylum Arthropoda; class Insecta; order Diptera; family Dolichopodidae; genus Argyra; species Argyra leucocephala. Next base: position 167,376,158 of record OZ012679.1, read on the forward strand.
CATTATAAATTTACTTAGTTTTTAATTTTATTGGAATTTTTATGTCTGTGCGTTTCTAAAATAAATGTTTCAATAAAAATCATGTATTAAGTTATTTTTTTTTAAATCTACCTAAAAGCGTCAACTATTTTTAATCGCCAAAATTTAGTCGTATCAATCGTCAAAAAAGTAGCGTTTCAACTTTACACAATACCAAAATATGTAACAAATTTCTGCAGGATAAATCCGCCAAACCTATTGGTCTTTATCAAAAGGGTCGACTAAGTTGAGGGCGGAGGAGGACATAAAGGGCTGAAAGCCTACACGTCGAACAAAATTTTTAAAAATAAGTCGGATGAGTGTTGAGATTAGATTTCAGATCAAAGAAGTTAAGATTTTATCTACGATTTTACGTTAAATTTTTTTGCAAGTGTTTTTTGAAGTTTTTATGTACTTCACTATTTGGCCATTTCATATAATATTTGCTCAAATTACATACATCAATATCAACATCAAATGTCAAATTTCCGTACAGAATGTGCAAATGAAATCGCACTTTCCTTAAGCTAGCTAAAGTTAACGAAAACTTGACGAAATTTTCTGATATTCCTATTTTAGTTGCACAATACAATTTACATGTAATCGTACATTTCCTTATGTTGGCTTAAGCCAGCTAAAGTTCATTATGGTTGGGCCCTTACTTTGTTCAATTATTTGACAAAACAAACATAACACTTTGATCACACAATACACTAATGCACATTAAACTTATTGAACACAGCAAGCAAAAAATAATATGAGAAAATATAAGAACAAAAAATAAATCGTAAAAAATTAACGTTCAATTGTTATTGTAATTTTAGACGAAAATAATACGAAATAGTAGTGATGATTTTCTCTGGATATTCGTTTACTCTCGTAATCTAAAATATGTGTTATTGTGTTTAGTCTCTTTTATTAAACCTTTCTAGGAAGGGTTAACATTTTATAGATCATGTGGTTGAAAGAGGCTTATTTTGATACGAGTATTCCGGAAGGCTCAGTCAGTATCCGTAGGCTTACTATAGATCTCTAGTTCTAGGGAAGTTCTTGTTTTGGTTAATAATAAATCTAAGAACAGCATATGACCTTAGAATTTTCTTTTTTAGCTCAACGATAAACTGTATATTCCTGTGTTGTCCGTTAAGAGTAGTCAGTGTTGTTTCTAAGTGGTCAATTATGAAAGTCCACTGGGATTTGACTTTTTTCCACTTTAGAAAAAAGTCAATTTTTGTTATAAAAGTTTACTGAGTTGTTATAAGTTCACTGGGCTGACAATTTCAAGTCAACCACAATTTTGCTGTTGACTTTGAAGACATTTTTACGAAAATATTTAGCAACAAAAGGCAGCTGGAGAAACTAGTCAAAACTTATTAGTGAATACACAAAAATTTAAAAAAATTTTAATTTAACACAAATTTTCAAAAAAAAAGTATATACACTTTTTTAAAAGCAATTTATAATATTGAAATTGAAAGAAAAACTATTTTATAAGTAAAAATTTATCACAAATTTTCAAAAAAAAATATATTTATAAAGTATATTTAAAGCACAATTTATAATATTAAAATTGAAAGAAAAACGTAAATTATTCTATTCGTATATAAACAGTATTCCACAAGATTCATTATCTTATATAAACACTTTTGTGTTTTACCTTATAGTAGTTCTAGATGCTCAACATCCGCCACTAGTTTTATTTTCTACTTTTTAGGGGGTTTTCTACTAGTTTGGTTTCGATAAAAGTATATTTTAAAAATTTTTACATTATTATTTATTTAATTTATATAAAATTGAATAGAATTGAAATGGAGAATCCACAAAGTAAATAGATGGTCATATAAACAGATGGTCAAAGTAAATACATGGACAAACATTCACTTTACTTGAGGTAATTCTTAACAGGAAACTGATGCAATTATTCAACGATAAGAAAACTAGATTTAAACTAGAAACTAGAACTAGAAAACTACGTTTACTTAGAATTAAATGTAGGGACGATTAGTTCCGATATGAAAAATATTTTGTAAAAAGAAATAAAAACACTTTCGTTTTGTCATTTATAGCAACGAGCGGTATGAACCCATGCTAAATTTTTTTAACATTTATAGGTTATAGCATTGCTAATTTAACACCGGCATGAACGCAGTAGTTGATAAGTTTCAAATTTTTTTGGAAATTTTTCCATTTTATTTGAATGTTGAAATGGATTTTACATTTTACTTGTCGACTCATTTGAGTGTGAGAATTCAGTCAAGTAAGAAGCGCGCGCGATATTTTTTTTTTGTTATTTCTTTTTTTTTTTAAGGGTTGTTATAGGTCTATTTGTTTAAAATTTTTGTTTTTATAAAGAATGAATAAAAATATGCAAGAAACATTGTCATGATCATGTATTGTTGAAAGGAAAATTTTTCATCCCTGTTACTTGACAATAATAATGTCAGTGTTACTTGATATGTTCATTAAACTTTAAGAAAAGTTCGATTATAATTTATACGATGCCCGCTTGCGTAATATATTTCCCCTTAAAATAAAATAAAAATGATTTCGGTAAATTGCATTAAAAATACATTCCCCAATCCCCACATATTGATACAAAATAGTTTTTTTTTTTTATTTATAAGTTAATAAACTATGGTTCTAATTTTTTTTGTATTTTAGGTTCCTCGTGTATTTATCAATGGCAAATTTATAGGTGGCGGAACTGATGTAAAGAAAATGCACGAAAATGGAAGCTTAAAAAGTTTGTTAGCATAAATTGATTGTTACGGGACCAAAATTTAAAATATAAATGAATATTTTTAATAATAAATACTTCATCATAATTGTATAAAATATGTGCTATAACAAATCTACTTTTATTTTGTATGTATGTACATATTATGTTTTATTAAAATATTTGTAAAATAAAAATGTTTTTTTTTAATTACAAATAAAAATAAAATAAATTATTGAATATTTATTTCTTGTGACTTAATAAAAAAAAATTACTAACATATTGTTAGTAAAAAAAATTATTAATTATTCTTCATCATCAACATATTCATCTTCATCACTACTATCTTGCTCGTTTGAATCTTTACAGTCTTCACATTCTTCATTATTTATTGATTCATCATCTTCTCTAATTTTACCCTCATCAGTCTCATCATCAGTCGAATGTACAACATCTTTATTTCGTAATGTGCTGTTTAAAACCTTGTCTGGTTTGGTATTTGTTATTTTTTTATTTGAACGTTCAGTTATTTCGTTATCATAATCTTCATTATAATCTAGATCGTTTTCACTGACATTGTCGTGATAATCATTAAAATTTTGATCAGTTATTAATTCTGTGTCATCATCGCTATTTTCATAATCTTCATCTTGATATTCATTGTCTTTTGATTTTTGGTTTTTCCTGTTTAAATTGGTTTCATTTTCATCATCGTAAATTGTTTCTAAAGCGTCCTCCTCATCAGGAGTCGGTATTGGTTTTTTGTTTGGATAACTCACTGTTTTTAATGGTATCTCATCATAACTGTCGTAATTTATGTCAGCAGGTTTTAATTCAATATTTACATTTACTTCACTTTCATCATCGTTATCTTCATAAGACGGCAATGCCATGCCACCTTCCTTTATTTTTTCATTTTTTTTATATTTAAAGATTTTGCTGAACTTTTTTCGATTGTTTACTTCATCCTGTACTTTTTGTGACAAGTTTATATTAGGTTCTTCAACTTTTTTGTTTGGTTTAGTTTTAAAATATTTTGTTTTTTTGTTAAAATTATTTTGAACTAAATTCTGTTTATTGTCATGCTTTTGTTTTTTATCTTTAGCATCTTTTTCATGTTTTTGCTGTTTTTTGAGTAAATTATTCGTTTTGTTTGAATTTTGAATTTTTGTTTTGTTTTCTATTTCACTTTGTTCTTTTCCAACGTTATTTTCATTTGTACTACTTATTTCACTTTTATAAATCTTCTTATTCGAAGGTTTTTTGGTTTTCGAATATTTTTTGTTGTCACTCGATATATCTGAAATATTTAAATTGAAAGTTAATAATTTGAATGCTTGTAATACATAATGTAATTCAAGTACTTAACAGTAAAACCCATAGATATATAAAATTTTATTTAGGTATATTTTACTAATTTGGACTCTAGGTGTACTTATGTATCAGTAAATGAAGATATAAATCGTCTGCTGATAGTGTAACATATTAAATAAATTATTGAATACAGCAAAAAAACATTTGGTCATAAAGGTTTTAAAATGCTTTAAAAACTGTGTGTACCTATACACATAATTAAATGTGAGTATGTATAGGTCCTTAAAAATATTATTACCTTGAAATAAATGCCTTAAAGTTCTTCAAATTAATAATATGTAATATATATATTGGATACAAAGTTATTAGGTGATGTTACAGGGTGATGGAAAATGAAAAGTTTAATAACTTAAATTTTATAGAAAATACAAAAGTGGATTATTTGTTGAAAAGTCCAGTACATTCTAATGAAATATTTTGAAAAAAAAACGTGTACATATGTAATTTTGAATGAAATTTTAAATTTTTTAAAATATTGATATACCTAACTTGGAAACCAAACCAGTGGGTTATTTTAGAAAGAACTGAATTTTTCATAAATTCGAGATTAGAACAAAATAAAAAAATCAGAAAAAGCATATCGGTAAAATTAAAAGCAAAATATTCGAATATTTTTGACAATTATAAAAAAAAAAAACGCTTCAATTTTGATCACTTTGTACCTAAAGGGACCACTCTGTTCAATTTACAAATATTTGTCTGAAGGTCTTTTTATAAACTAAAAATGTTTTTATAAGCTATTTACCATTAATTGAACGTGCTACAAATTTTTAAAAGGGTTTTTTTCTACTCATTAATGCCACATTCGCTTATCAACACCCTGAAGTTTTCGTTGTAAACCCTTAAAAACTTTTTTGTGCAAAATTTCAAGAAAATTGTACGCAAGAGTTAAACAGAACCATTACCCAAAAGTTACACTTAACGTATTAATCAGCCTTAAGTTTTATTATTATTTTTTTTTAAAATTATGATAAAAATACCTCTGATAAATATGAATATGCATGTACGTACTTTTACACATTTAAATAATAACCACATTTAAAATTTAAATCAACAAACAAAGATCACTTCTTCATATTTTTAAAAATATGAAATAGTTTATTTTATTTTACCTTCAATAGACATATCATGCTTATGTTTCTCGTTCTTTTTAGGATGTTGTTCTTTTGTTTTTAGTTTGTGCTTGTAATGTTTTATTTTTCTCTTTATCTTCTCTCCGACCTCTTCTGTTTTTTCTATTTTCGGTTTGAATAATGTTATTTTATGATCTTGTTCATCCTCCGATTCCTCACTTTGATCAGAATTTTCTTCGTCTGCCTTAATTTCTTCGTCTTTATCTTCAGTGTGATAGCGATACTTACGGTTTCTTTCTATTTTATTATTTTCTTTAAGTTTTTTTTTTTTTTTTCTTTCTCTATTCTCTATCATATTTTTATTTTTAATTTTTTGTTTGTTTGATAAGTCTTGAATGATTTTAATTTTTTTAATATTGTTTTCAACCTCCTCATCACCATATATTATTTCTTCTTCATTATCATTATAATTTTCTTCTTCATTTTCATTATTCTTTAGTTTTTCTTCATCTTCACTTTCTTCTTGTTTAATTCTTTTTAACTTCCTATTACGTTTTTTTGTTTTGTTTTTAACGTTAACCCTTTTTTTAATAACTGGATAATAGTTAATAATTGAATTTTGATGGCTTCCACTACTCTTATATTTTTTTTCATTATTGTCATCATTATTGTATCTGTCATCAGGCCCCTTGTGAACTATAAAAGCCTCATACCCACCACTTACATCAGCTTGAAATGGTTCAATATTTGAATTTTCTTTATATAGTTTTGTATTCGTTTCAGCATTAGTTACATCATTCATCGGTTCTTTAGACTTTTTATATTCTCCTTTTTTGCGTGTTTTCAAAGAAATTGCACAATTTTTGTTACTATTATTATTATTTTTATTATTATTATTATCATTACTTTCATTTTTATCATTATTATAATTAGTATTTTCACTTATGAGGTGGGCAAACTGTTTATTCGAATCGAATTTATTGTTTTTTTTAATTTTCACGTTACTTAATTTATTGTCTATTTGTTCTTTAATTTCTGAATTTATATTTCCATATACTGTATGTTTTTTAATTTCCGAAGGACTAGTTTGCAGTGTTTTAAATATTGCTTCATATTTATCTTCTTCATTAGCTTTGTTCAAATTTTTGCCATTTGAGTTACTTATGTTTTGACTATGAACTTTGTATTTCTTTCCCACATCTATTTCATTGAAATCAGAATATGTACATGTATATTTAGATAAATTTCTGAATGATGATAGCAAATTAAACTACTTACCCCTGTTAGTTGTTTTTTTATCCAATTGAATTTTACTAATGTCATCACCATTCTTCATTAGATAATCACCTTAAAAAAATTTCTTTTATAAAATAAATATTTTATGCGAACAACAAATCATGTTGATTTTTTATTTACTTCCATCTTCTTTGTCAAACATTTCATTTTCATCATATCCTTTAGATCCTTTGTTATGATAGCTTCTAGAGAATTCGTCTTCATCATGACCACCATATTCTTCTACATAATTTATTTCAAAGTTTTCTTCATTTTTTTTTTGTTTTCCAGCACCTTTCTGAATTAAAAATTGAAATTAATTAAAAATGTGTCACTTCAGAATATATTTTATAAAAGTTGTTAAATATTTTCATAGAACATGAATTTTTTCTAAATTTTCATTAAACTTTTTCCAATAGTTTCAGCAGTTTCAGATTAGTGTAATAAATAGTTTATTTTAAAACTAATATCTATTTATATTTTAGAAAACCTCCAAAATTTCGTATGCATGATAAAATTATATCATATTTTTTTTTATTACATTAATATTATTTATCAAATGTGAAATAAATTCTTCCTAAAAATTATTAAAAATTTTTTTTTTAAAATAACTTTATATTTACTTTTTCCGTTTCATTAACAGTTTTGTGTTCGTAAACAAGAGGATCTTTAATATTTTCCTTTTGTAAAACAGCATTATTGTTATTATTATTATTGTTATTATTATTATTACTATCATTATTATTATTATTATTATTACTATTATTATTATTCATTAAAATTGATTTAATATTAGAATGAGAAAATATGGTTGCATTTCGTTTTCCAGAAGGAATAAGTACATTCAAATTAAATAATGAAACAAATAAAAGTATTACAATACTTTGACCAATTCGACTAAATATAAACATTTTACAGCTTTTCTCTAAGAATCATTTTAAATAAAATCTACTATAATCGTTTGAGAAGTTTTCATTAAACTTTATAAACTTATTAAATTCCTTGCGATATGTTTAAGATTTTAAATTTATATTTGCGACTTAATAAATAGATAAGACTAAAGCAGTACAATAATATTTAAAAATGATTATACTTTAAAATTGTAACACTTATTTATAACATTTCATTTGAAAAAGAATTTATTAAACAAAACGAAATTAAAATATTAGAAGATAAAAACAAAATAAGTGAAGCGTTTCAAAAATGTTACCGAATAACTGTTTAAAAAATATAAACGACACGGTTTATATTTAATTGTGTAATATTAGAAGATAAACTAAAAAACAAATAAGAAATAGTTTTTTTAAGTAGGTATTTTAAAATTGTAAGAAGATTTACTTTGACATATTTTAATAGTTTATTTATCAAAGTTTATGTAAAAGTTTTAAAAAATAGTTATAATATCCTATTGCAATTACATGGACATGGCTGATAAATTTAAATTAAATTATTCAATATTTACAGCAATAATAATCCAAATTTGCTGCTTAGTAAAAATAAAATTAAGTAAATAAAAATAGATTCACGGTTTCGTTTGACTTACGATGAACTAATATATTTTGAAAAAAGAATTCTTTCATCATTGATGCACTTTTTCGTTTTAAATACGTCGCACAGGAGGACAAGACAGCAAAAACTCTCCTACAACAAATTCAACAAGACATTTTGGTACTCCAAGAATATTAGGTAAAAAATTAACAAATACTAACAAAGTTACCCGAAGTTTTTCGAGTCTAGCACAAAATGTATAGAAATTACTTCAATAAAGTTTGGTTTATGAACCGAATTAAAAGGAATTGGTTTAAGAAAAATTATCTGTTAAAAGTTGTAAAAGTTTAATGTAAAACAAAAACCAATGACTATACACTAATGTATATTGTATGTACATATATACATAGGTACGTATGCATTTTGTATGTACATATATATGTATGCATAGTCAGTCATTGATATAACAAAACTGAAATGAAATTTTATTTATTAACTGAAATGAAAAAATTTCCCGGACGAAAGCAATATCCAAAATATAACAACTTAAACTACAATATTTCTTTGTAAACAATATTTCGGGATCTTCCAGATAAGTATAAACAAACACGTTCCTTGGACCTTGGTGTTGCTTGAATATTTCACATATAATTGTACATGACAGAAACAATCCACTTGCAGTTGCAGACCTTCAAATTTAAGAGTTTGTCTCTACGATTCGTTAATGAACATGGTAAAACTTAATATCACCGGAAATTGTAGGCGTTTCAACTCAAACGGCATTTCTTAAAAACTCATCGTTTCATATCTTTTCCTACAAAATTAATCAATCAATAAGAACTAAAGAAACGCGCAACAACTTTTCTTATTCCTAACCATTAACTTTGTCTCAATTTCTATATTAAATTACCTATATTTAGTTCCGCAAAGGCAAACCTAATTTTTTGATGCATTACCGCAATTCGAGAAACTAGACTTGTCTATGTCAACTTTATAGCATTAGGTTATGATTTTTATACATTAACAGAAACCTGGTTAACTCATATTACCAATGGCGTATAAATTATTAGTTCTTACTTATCGTTTTTAGAAAAACCCGGTATCAGTCTAACCAATATGATACATTATACCGAAATAATTTATGTTAAAGTCGTGTCTCAAACTGTTTTTATATATTATAAATTGTTATATTCCCCCAAATGGTGATATTGATATCTATAAAAGTTCTTTGTGGGGATTTCAATCTTATGATGAAGAGCCGTATCCAAACAAGCTTGATATAATGAAATTGAGTGTATGATTATTGATTATCTTAATTTGAATTCCCTGCAACAGTCATTGCCGGCATATAATATCCAAAAACGTCAGCTTGACTTAATATTTTTATCCGACTGGAACAACTAAACAATAGCACAATGTTCTGAGACCCATGTAATTGTAACTCCTCATCCTCTTCTAATCATCCTCTGTAAGTCTTCATCCTCTTATTCGTATTGATTATTTTATTTGGTCCATTTATATTCCTAAAACCTGTCAACAGCTTAATAATTTCTACAGTTTAAGTAAGTTAAATACTTCCGTAAGTTTTTTGGAAAATCTTAGCTGGGTTTTCATTGACCAATATTTAAAATTTAAAAATTTTATCGGCTCTAAAAAGGAAGATAACATTAAATGACATTATTTTATATGAGCGCTCAATGCGTACGACAAGAACAAAATATATCATTTACCGGGGATATTTTACAAAAATTGGGGATATTTTCAAAAAAATTGGGATATTATACTTTGATGAAGTATATTTTTAAAATATCGGGTAAAGTTTCTTTATGTCGGCAGCACTGTTTTTAGCAATTGTTTTAGTAAATGTATATAAAAAAATAGTTCTTGTCAACAGATGGTTTTGAGGGTTGAATTGTTGTTTTTTGTGTATAAAATAAATTACCCAAATAGAAATTTAGAGAATTTTTTGTAGCGGTCTATTTTTTTCTTAAATAAAAATTCAATAAGCTATCTCCCTTTTTGGAGCCAATAAATTATTTAAGATTTTAAATATTGGTCAATGAAAATCCACCTTTTAATGTTAACCCTCGTGAGTCTTATCACCTTGATGATTTGCCTTAAAACAACTTTCTCCTATTTTTTCATAGATGAAACTACTATTATGGAATATTTGATTAAATTTGGTAATAACACATTTTCAGGCTCTTATGGTGTTCCAGAAATTATTCTGAAAAACTGTTCAAATTCCTGACATCGTCACTATCGAAAATTTTCAATTTATAAATCTCTAGTGAAGTGTCTCCTTCTTTCTGGAAAACATCCTTTATTACACCTAGTACATAAAAAAGATTCAAAAAAGATATTGATAACTATCGTTCAATTACATTGCGTTATTTTTATAAAATTAACTAAACTTGTATTTTAACATTAAAAACCTGACGCGCGCTTTCCGACGTTCTTTTCATCATCCAAGTAATCAAGGGGAACATCACATCCCTTTATATTTCGAACACTGCCCGGTTACGTAACAACTGCACTCGACTCCGGTGGCCAAAGTTTTCACTCTGGCATTTCATAGGACTAACTATGGTTTGAATGAGGCTATCCATAAAATGATGATTATGATGGGTAATAAAAAAAAACGTTAAATAAACGACTCTACCAATTTATTTAACTAACTCTTCCTAATCTCGAACTAATCTCTTACTAATTTCACTAATTATTTCTATTACACCATCTACTTTATAATTCATCTTCTTTATTTCTTATCTTCTATTACACCATCTTATTCTTGTTTTTTTCTCTGTTTTTAGTGTCCAATGCTGGTTAATTTGTATTGGTAAATTAGTTATTTTTAATTTTATTTTCTTTGTTTACTTTACTTTTTATATTAATATTCATATATAATTTTTTATATATTTTTTGTTCCGTTTAAGCAGGTTTATGTTTTAAATTTACATAAATTAATTTGATGTATGTACATACATACATATCGTCGGCCACCAAAATAATATGCTTAACTTTAGTCCAATTTTTTCAAAATTACGTTTTATTTATCGTTGGAAAGAGAATTTCTGTATTTTTCTCTTTAATTTTATAAAACTTTTCTAACTCTTTTATTTTGATATCAGTCAATAAGAGAAAAAGAATAATGCGTATGTTTTGAAACAACACGCAAAGTGCTTATGCCCAGTATTTACATGGTATTTGTTAAGAAAGTGTGAACAACATACTGAAAAAGTTTCTTTTTTATGTAAAAATTGCGTACATTTACTAAGTAAGTTTTGATATATAAATAATGTTTTTAAATAAAAAAATAATTTTATTATAAGACAAAATACCTTTACTTTTATTACCAGTTGTTTGTTACTGATATTTACAGAGGCAGAGACAGAGAGAAGAGAAAAATACCTTTATTTTTATTATCAGTTGTTTGTTACTAATATTTTATAAGAGGAGGATGTATGTTGATTGTCGGATACTGATAAAGCAACGATTGAAATGTTTTTGTTGTTCTTTTTATGTTTATTCATTATTATGAATTGACGAATATAAACTAAAAGAAGACCAACAAAATTTTTTTATTATTAATTCCTCTATATTTAAAAAGCCCCGAAGCTGATTCTTACTCACTTGTTAAAAAACAATTTAATTGTATGGATTTGTATAAGATTTTCCATACAAATAAAATCTGTTTTTATGAAGCAAAAATTAGTTTCAAGGCTTAGTTACAGGTGCAGGTAAGTCATAATTGAGATCATAATCATCAAACATAATAATTGAGTCCTGTATTGAATCATTTTTGTCTTGACTGATTGAATATACTATAGATAGATCAGCTAAAAGTAAATCAGTACAGTCTTCTTCACAATTAGCTGATTCTGAATGATCATGTTAAAATTTTAGCAATGATACTGTTAAATTCATACAAAGAGGGACTCATTTTATTTGAAATTCTCGATCTGACCAATGAGAATACATTTTCAATTGGGTCTTGATTAAATCTTGAAATTAAAATAAAAAATATGCTGTTTTTTCGTATCACCTTTCCCTTTGCCATCACAGAAGTTAACATGTATTGCGAAAGGACTTAATCAAATCTGGATAATCAAAATCATTTCGGTTCTTGGGATGTAGAAAAAATAGATAGGTATAAAAAAAAATAAAAAGTTACAAATAATTACTGCTGAAATATTTTTAATGCACAAAGAGTGGTCGTTGACTCTCACTATATTTTATTCATAATAATGAAAAGATATAACTTCAAAAAAAAAAATTACAATAAATTTATTTAATCTAATTTACAGATTTTTCAAAAATTTTCAAATAACAAATCAAAAGTACTTTTGAGAACTACCAAAAATTATTTAAAGAGTAATTACAAAATGAACAAAATATTAATAAAAAATTTAAAAAAAAATATAAAAACAATACCTAGGTAGCTACATACATAAACTAATAACGAAAAAATAAACATAAACAATAATGCTGTCCTGATCAATTTTAATTAGAACATTTTGAATAATTTCGCATTTCTATAAAATCAAGAATCAAAATAAATAATGAGAAAAAAAGAAACATTCTTCAACGTCAACCACACTATACACTTACACAACAAGTGAAGAAATTTTATTTATTCTTAAATCATTCTTCTTTTTATTCTTTATATTCTTTGCCAATGAAAGTCAACGTTAGTATTATTTGAAGTTGATTGCTTATAATGTTATACTGGTTATACCGTTATACGCAAAAATGTAAATAATAATATTTTTGCCGTTGAATGACTTCACAAATGTAGAAAGAGACAACAACATACATGCGCAATGTATTACCAATTTTATCTTATATGTGACTCTTTTCATACCATATGATCGTTACTATTTCAATTTTATCATTTAATTTAAAGCCTTGTGGAATTTTTCCTTCACCAAGCTATATTAAGTTCCTTATCTTATTAGAAATGTTATTATTTTAAAACGTGACTGTTTTTTCAACATTTTTAAATAAAAGTTAATTTGGCTATTCAAAATTATCAAATTGCCATTATGTTTAATAATTTTTATTTATGTACATACATATACATATGTATTTATTATTAATACGTATTTTGTCAAACGAAAAATGTCTTTTTTTTATATTAGGTACATTTCAAACAGTTCCAGGTTTTAACAATAAAGCCTAATAAAAGTATAATAAAGCCTATGGTTACGTACGGGTCAATAATCTGGTGGACTGCTTTAGAGAGAAAAAAAACAGACAAAAACATTTACACAGATACAACACCGATGCTGTTAGGCATTACAGGTGCAACAAAGACAACAGTTACAAGATCCTTAGAGACTTACTTATCCATACAAAACTTATGGCAATGGATACAGCAATGCGTTTACGTATAGTAGGAGTGTAGTAGGAGTTTATATTAGGTACATTTCAAACAGTTCCAGGTTTTAACAATAAAGCCTAATAAAAGTATAATAAAGCCTATGGTTACGTACGGGTCAATAATCTGGTGGACTGCTTTAGAGAGAAAAAAAACAGACAAAAACATTTACACAGATACAACACCAATGCTGTTAGGCATTACAGGGCAACAAAGACAACAGTTACAAGATCCTTAGAGACTTACTTATCCATACAAAACTTATGGCTATGGATACAGCAATGCGTTTACGTATAGTAGAAGTGTAGAACGTGACAAATAGAAAAGCACCACATGAAAAAATAACGAACTAAACGCAAGTGAAGAGTTCCAAAAAAAATTCACAAAGGAAGGACAATGCGACTACAACATTGTAGAACATTTCATTTCCGGTCATTCTGGTGTAGATGGAAAAGACAAAAGTCATTTTGGCTCTGAATAAAGCCGTATTAATACTATATGTAGACGTATGTACAGGGCATCTCATGCTAAGAGGAAAAGCGGCCAAAACGGGCCTTATAGAAAACAACCTGTGCAGAGGATGCGAAAAGCTGGAAACGGTGCTTTACGTACTTTGCATATGCCCAACGTAAAGAACGAGAAGAGAAAACATCTTAGAAGGTTACTACTGGAAGGACTTTTCGTAAGTAAAAAGAAAAAAACCAGCAGAGATTGTTAGACCCATAAATTAGTTAGTTAGGTATTGGTTGGCTCAGCGATGGAGTCTGCTGAGAGGCGGAGGTAGTATTGCTGAGTGGGTGTACAACGGGCCGCAAGTCCTAAGTGCTTAAAAGATAAGATATCCGGTTGACGATTCTTATTTCCACCCTATTAACCAGCCATCTAACCAATTGACTCTTTGGCATCAGATCAGTATGTAAAGAAATATTCTTGTAGAAAAATGATTTTATGTGGTGAGGTGGTTCGTGGTTGTGTTTAATTTTTGGGCATAATAATTTGAAATCCTCGTAATGCTGAAATTGCTAAACCATTCCCAGTATATAATCCAAAATTGATTTAACTGAAAATAATATATCAATTAATGAGTCGGTAATCGAAGAAAAATTGAATGAATGTTTATACATATGAATCTAAATATTAAAAATGTTATGTAGGTACATGATATGTAACAAGAACATCCTTAAAAAAATTTCGTGTACAAAATTTAAAATGAAAATAGTACATTTATAATCTTTTAAATCGAAAGACAAAACTTACAGACCAAACCCTTACAGAGCGCCGCCTGTATGCAGTACATGGTATGTAAATCGTTTTCAGTGGGCCTACCCCTAACTGGGTTATCTCAATTAAATTAAACCAACCAACTACGAAATTCAAATTACCACCTGTCCAATAAACATAAATTAGACTAAGATTTTAGACGTCCTTCCTCAATCGAGTACAAAACAATGAAGAAGTCTGCAAATAGTAGGCAAGATACGGTCATATGTATAAGTCTTTTGAGTAAAATTCAAAGGAAAATGTTCGATTATTTTCAACAACTAAACGAATTTTACTAAGCAAAAAAAGTTTTCTTAAAAACCAAGTATTTCTTGCTGATTAATAATTCTCGTAATTTGATTCAAAATAATATATTTTTAAAAATTACATAATTGGTGTACGTGTTTCTCCCTAATTTGTTAAATACTGTAATTACTTTCTTGTCATAATAATTTTTTAATTTAACGCATTGGCATATTGAAATTCTGGACTATTTTCATATTCACACATATCTAAGGCGATTTCACAACTTTCTTTCACGACAATTTGTTTATCCCTACTATATTTCTTCAGGATTTCTATACAATCTTCCGTTGCTATTGCACCCAAGGCTTCCGCACATTCATGACGTACCATTTCATTCTCTTCAGGATCTTCAAGATTTTTTTTTAAAAACGATATACTGCATTCATTTTGAACTTGTCCCAAAACAAAAGCTACTTCATGTCTGAATAATGCACTTTTATCATTTAATCCTTTAGCTAAAATGAGTATACTATCTTCAGTGTTAATATTCCTCAAAGTGAACATTGCTCTATATCTGTTAAATAGGCTTTCATTTTCGTTCATATACACATTTAGAAGATCATTCAAATTATCGATCACTGCTGGAGGTGACGGATCTATAGATTTATATGGATTAGCATCAGCGAAAGACTTCGTAGTTTGATTATTGAAGAAATTTATGCGCTCCAAAGCTATTTCACATGTTTCACGAACTTCAACGCATTCATCATTTAAATATTTTGTCAGTAATGGAATTACATCCGTTGAGCCAATCGCACCCAAGGCTTCAGCTAAAATATATCGAATATAATTTTAAAATGTAATAATAACACATGGAAAATTACCAGCTTCATGTCTGACCATTGGCTCTTGAGCCTTCTCTTCTAAAACGTTTTTCAATACAGGAATGGCATTTACATCCTGCATCTGAAATTTATTATCTAATGAAATCTCAACATTACAATTTTGAAATTTATATTTATTTTACTTGTCCAAGACAATATGCTAGTTCATGTTTAAGTAAAGCTGAATCATCTTCAAACCCTTTGCTAATCCATTCTATTGATAAATTGCCCCCTAAGTTTTTTAATGTAAACAAAGCACGAAATCTCTGCTTAAGAGGAAGTTCTTTGTTATTTAATGCCATACCAATTTTTACTATATTCTTTTCATCATTCATTTTTAAATAATTATTTGACATTTACAATATAAAAAATATTTAAAAATCCTTGTACGAATTTAAGCTGCAGTGGTGTAAACCTACAACTTTTGCTATATTTTTTATTGTGCACTAAATAAAAATAGTTACTACTGTTACTGTGCTCCTATTTACTTCCTTTTCCTTGTAATGAGTTATGACTGCTTGGTGTAAGTATACATTAGTACTTAGCAACTTAACTATTGGTAAGTATATCTTTTACATATAATATCGTAGTTGTAAATGTAGGAGCTAAGAGTGTACTACCCACTTACTTGCTATATGTTAGTCTCGCTAAGCTATTGTTTTACTAGATGATACTGTTATGTTGCGTTGTGTTGTGATTTGTGCACAATGAATTGCTTAAGGAAATGTGGTGTGCAGTGCACTGTGCACAATGTGGATTAAATTAGGCGTTTGGCATGTATATTGTGATTGTGTGTGAAGTGACAGTAAAGAAATGTGTTTTGTTTTCCAAAAACGTCAAACTATAAAGACCTTTTCCATCCCAATAAACATATTTACAGAAATCGAAGTCGAAATATTTTATCACCGAATATATTTTATAAAAATTGAAATCACGGATAATATAAGTTCGAATAGCAAATGTTCTCTAAACTAACTTAAAAAAAATATATTTTCAATCAAAAAAAACAATAAATAGAATATTCTTGTATTTACTTAATTCTTTTATATTTTGAATTAAATATAACTTTTTTTATTTTTTGAGCATTAAAATATAAATTATAGTCGACTCAAATATATCGACTCAGATATGAAGATATAGAAGCCGCTGAATTTTGACATATACATAACAGCCATGATGGAATTTAAAAATTTTTTATCCAATAAATTTTTAATTCTTGCTGCTATGAAGTTAGCTCGCTGCTCGATTCGATAGGTTAATTGGGCGAGTTTTGTGCACTCAAAGGAATTTCAATTTTTTTTTTTGTAAAAAGAAATCGAGATTAATATTTCCTTTTATAATTAATTATGAAATTTCGGTGCACTGAACGTTACTAAATATATATTTTTAATATCTAAATCATTTTAATGAATTAAAACAAAATTTACGTAACTAATAGAAGATAAAAAAAATTAGTCTGTCTAGTGTCTACATACACCTATCAAATAGAAATATTGAGTAAGCTCGTTTCGCCATATTTTGCCACGAGTTTTCATTTTAAGAAAATTTTTAATTTTTGATAATAGATAATTTGATATAAAAATTAATTTGTGTAAACTGTAAATATTAAAATACCTTAGCGAAAAATGTCGAATGAAGAAACTTCTGCTGATCGAAATGTCGAAATTTGGAAAATTAAAAAACTTATTAAAAGTTTGGAAATGGCTCGAGGGTAAGTTAATCAATTAGAAATGTTTTATATGATTTAAAAAAAACTTCAATGTAATTGTTTTAAAAAATTAATTGAAATGTAGTGATAACTTAAATGATAAAGTTAATTTCTGAATTTTTCCATTAAAACGTTGAAATGGTACGAGAAGAGCTAACTTTATTTTTGCGTGGTCAAGCGATTTACTGGCATAATTTAGATGTTAAAAGTTCCTAACCTAATTTGTGTTTTCAACGAATCTCCAAATTGAATAAAAATATTAAATGTTGAATTAAAATTATTCTGTTAAATCTAAATGTACATTGGTGAAATGTGAAAAACAAAATGTAAATATTCATGTACATATATGCTTTTATTGTTATAATTCTATACCCTTCTCCAGTTCTTTTTTTGAAAAATTATTTAGTTCTCATATTATCAAGTTTAAAAATTAAACAACATACATTTCCATAACAATTTAGAAATTGCCTTTTTATATTTCATAAAAAAATTTACATAAAGTAGCTGTCATTTACATACTTAAAAACAATTTGAAGTAAACATTATACTACACATCAGTTGACGTGCTTTAATAATAAATAATATAATATAAATATGTGTAATAAAAATTTTAAAATATATTATTAAAAGGCGTTATAAGTGTAATAAATAAGATACTGTATGTATAAAAATCTAATCAATTGAACGGTAATTAAACACTTGAAATACGCAATATACTTCTTCAGTTTAGTGACAACTAATTGTAATCAAGGCCATTTTTCTAAGTACTCTAAGAAAATTGTTTTGTAACATTAAGTGGAAATTACATTTGTTTATAAATTTAGCTTGTAAAATAATGAATTTGTGCTTTTTATTTTAGTAACGGAACCAGCATGATTTCGTTAATTATTCCACCAAAAGATCAAATATCGAGAGTTAGCAAAATGTTAGCAGATGAATTTGGTACAGCGTCAAATATCAAATCACGAGTCAATCGACTTTCGGTTTTAGGAGCAATAACGTCTGTTCAACATAGACTTAAATTATATACAAAAGGTATTTTTGATATTGAAATATATTATCCGAATCCGTATAGGAATTAATTTTTTTTTTTAATTTTCTTTTTTTAATTTTCTTTTTCAGTGCCTCCTAACGGCTTAGTTATATATTGTGGGACAATTGTTACAGAAGAAGGAAAGGAAAAGAAAGTCAATATAGATTTTGAACCATTTAAACCAATTAATACATCGTTATATTTATGTGACAATAAATTCCATACAGAAGCATTGACAGCATTATTAGCTGATGATAATAAATTTGGTTTTATTGTTATGGATGGTAATGGTGCTTTATTTGGCACATTACAAGGTAATACACGAGAAGTGCTTCATAAATTTACAGTTGATCTCCCGAAAAAGCATGGGCGGGGTGGTCAATCAGCATTACGTTTCGCACGTTTACGTATGGAAAAACGTCACAATTATGTACGTAAAGTAGCTGAAGTTGCTACACAGCTTTTCATTACAAATGACAAGCCCAATATAGCGGGTTTAATTTTGGCTGGCAGTGCAGATTTTAAAACGGAATTAAGTCAATCTGATATGTTTGATGCGGTATAGTACTGTCAAATTTAATGAAAATGAGTTTCAATTTTTTTTTTATATTTTTTAGAGATTACAAACAAAAATTATTAAATTAGTAGATGTTTCATATGGCGGAGAAAATGGATTTAATCAAGCTATTGAGCTTGCAGCTGAATCGTTGCAAAATGTAAAATTCATTCAAGAAAAAAAGTTGATTGGACGTTATTTTGATGAAATATCACAAGATACAGGAAAATATTGTTTTGGTGTTGAAGATACTTTAAAAGCATTAGAACTAGGATCCGTGGAAACATTGATCTGTTGGGAAAATTTAGATATACAACGATATGTTCTAAAATCAGCTACAACATCGACCACAGTATTACATTTAACTCCCGAACAAGAAAAAGACAAATCACATTTTACTGATAAAGAAGTGAGAAAAAAAATTTCATTTGATTAAAATTTACAAATATTCAATTTCAGAGTGGAGTCGAAATGGAACTTGTGGAATCGCAACCTCTTTTGGAATGGCTTGCAAATAATTATAAGAGTTTTGGTGCTACTCTTGAAATAATAACAGACAAATCTCAAGAGGGAAGTCAGTTCGTTAGAGGTTTTGGTGGAATTGGAGGTAATTGCCAGGGCTTTATGTATTTTATTATTTATTGCCAAGTAAAAGATAGTATAAGTTTAAAACTAATTTAAGTTTTTAACTAATAATTAGAATATTTTTTTACATTAATTTAAATGTCTTTAAACGCTGCCATATATTTGGAAATTTATTGTGTTTCTATTAAACTGAATCAAATAGGAATTTTACGCTATAAAGTAGATTTTCAATCCCTTCAAGCTGATGAACCATTGGATGATGTCGATTTAGATGATTATTAAAATATATTTCACCATTTTAAATTAAACTTTTTTATATACTTACATTATATAAAAAAAAAAAACCTTAAAATAAGTAATGTTTTGTCATATTGTATTGATACTAAAACAAAAACTAGCCAAACCATGATGCTAAGGTACTTTTTCAGAAATATTTAGAATATTTGGATGTACATATTTAACGTTTGATTTTATAAGCATTTTAATTTATATTTTTAATTAAGTTTGATTTTTAAATTGAAGTAGGTAAATTAATTTTTGGTAAAAACTTAATTTTGTTTGAAATATAGAACAGCTTTGATCCAAAAATCATTTTTATATATTTCTTTCTATTTTTATTTAT
The DNA here is from genome assembly GCA_963942445.1 of Argyra leucocephala. Taxonomy (NCBI): domain Eukaryota; kingdom Metazoa; phylum Arthropoda; class Insecta; order Diptera; family Dolichopodidae; genus Argyra; species Argyra leucocephala. Next base: position 167,396,376 of record OZ012679.1, read on the forward strand.
ATTCATTTTTATTAATTGAAATTGGTTTTAGTGATTTTTAAATTATATTTAAATTAAAGTCGAATTTTTTTCTCCTAATAATTTTGTTGATCCTAAAACAAACGAATTTTTTTCGTGAGTTGCAACTAACTTACTATATGGCTTTCCAAATATCGATATTTGAAATGAAATCAAATAACCAGTGAAAGAAAATGTGACTTTAATTCAAATATAAATAAACTTTAAAAATATGTTCCGAATTGAGAAAGCTAAATTTTTATGAATATATAACTTTTTTTAATTAATTGTATTTTGCCTTTAGTTCAATTTAAATTTTTTTTAAATTTAATATTTATTAATTGTTTTTATTAAAAAATACTTAATATTTTCAGGTATTTTGCGTTATAAGGTAGATTTCCAAAGTATGCAACTAGATGATTTGGACAACGAGTGTTTTGATTTAGATGACTATTAGATAAATATATTGATGATTTAATACCTCAGTAATTGCAAAAAATATAATATAACTTAACATAAAACACAAACAAAAATGAATTAAAAATTAGAAAAAAAAAATTACGAAACTTTAAAATAAAAATAGCAAATATATACAAAAAAGAAACAAAAACTAAAACAAAATAAAATTAAATTATTAGCTCTTTTAATTACATAAAAAAAGTAATAACAAAAATGAAAAAAGAAAAACGTTATTTGGTGAAACAAAAATTATATTTATAGGTATTTGTGTAAAATTTAAAGTTAAAAAAAACGAACATTTTATCTAGCTACGTATCTATGAAGATATGTACATTTAATTTTTTTTTAAATTTAATGTCAAAATTTTGCTTTCAAATATATTTAAGCCTAAAATCAAAGGAAGTAAAATATGTATAGAGTAAAGTTAATAAGGAAACTAAAGTTCGGGAAAAAATAGAATTGTGAAATTTTGAAAAGAAAAAAGCATATGGTCCATAATTTGTGTCTAAAATAATTATTTATTAATGAATATGTTAAAGAACGCAATTGAATAATTATACACGTTTAATTAAACAGATTGTTATTTTAGATCCTGGTGGCGTTTTAAAAAGTTAATTCTGTTTGTTTTACTGTAAACTTCTTTATTTTCAGTTTTTCTTTTATGTTTTCATATTGAAAAACAAGATAAAAATTTAAGAATAACTATTTGCAATGTACATAAACATCATAATTCTTTTTTCTTACATAAATATATATATATATGCACATAAATTTAATGAGCATATACAAAGTGAATTACAACAAGTTTGAAATTTCAATCTATCATAATTTACAGAAATCAATAATATGGAAAATAAACATTTTAAATATTTTTATTAGTTTTTATAATTTGCATGTACATCATAAATCTTTTAAACATTGATATTTTTATTTCTTAAACCTAAACGGTAAAAATTATCCTCCATATTGAATTTAAATTCACTATAATCCTTGTATTGTAATGTCACTATATATTCCAAGAAGGTTATTAATACCATTGATAAAATATAATATATATAAGATCTTAAAGCTAGAACAATTGTGACCTGAAATTTATGCTTAACTTGTACTCAGAAGAATAAATCACGAAAAATTTTTTTTTCTATTTGTTATATCTGAATTTATATTATCTTTGATAAAACTAAGTACATAATATAATAATGTCAAAAAGAATACATGTATCTTGTATGGATATGTATATGCATCTTATATTAATGGATTGGATATATAAATTAAGGAAATTGAGTTTAATGGTAAATCAATTGTTAGTATGTAAAAGGAAAATTAGCTTACCTTTTTAAATTACGTACATTTATCAAAATTCCATAATTTCAAAATAAATAATTTAAATCTTGATAACTTGTTAAGTACAGGAAAAAATTTATGACAAAATACCTATTCTTCGATTAAATAAAAGTAGACAATATAGCAAATACTAAACCGAAAATAAATTTTAATTACTTTATCCTTCATATTAATCAAAATAGAAAATTCCATATAAATTTTGGCATTCCCAAATAATTCAAACTACATAATAATCATAAAGAAATTCATTTACGATATAATTAAATATTAAAACTATAAAGTTTCATGGAATCCCGTAATTTCCCACAAAATTTGTATCATACCACAAAAAAAAACCTTTGTTTTTCTATTTATTTTATTTTTCAAGTCTTGCGTCTATATTTTCAGTTAACAATGTTAACATGAAAAATTCCGAGGGAAAATATCTGTCTCGTTTTGAGTAATGTAGTACTTTTTAAATAGTAAATTAATATGGGGGGCCCCCGACTTTACAAATAAATTTTGTTTTTGTATGTTTTATTAAAAGCTTGCAGTCTGCGTTTACCTGCCATCTGCGAAAACAGGGTTTCAATAAATAAATAGCGGGCATTTGGGGACAGCAGCACCCGACTTTAAAAATAAATTGGCATTATTAGCAGTGAACATTAAAAATCCAAACATAAAAAAATATTCTAATATTAACGACGTCGTTACCGTAAGACATCGGTATTGTTTTGACATTAGAATTTTGAAAAGCACAAGAAAGTTTATTTAAAAATATGAATGAATTTTGTAGTTAAAAAACAATTGAAATATAACTTGTTTTTTAATTATTTTTATAGAATAACTTATAGATAGAATAAAATATGTAATATATAAAAATCAAATTGTTTTTATTATTAAAAACCCACCCCTAAATTATTGAAAAAACTGTCCTCCCTATAAAAAAAAAAAAATTATGAAAATTGTCCACAAGTTGATGAAAAATTATTCACAAATTGTCGACAAAATAAACCACCAAATGACATATTATCAACAAATTTTTAACAAATGTGTTGACAAAATTGTGACAAATGGATTCAACCCTACTCACTTTTTTTTTAACAAAAATTGTCACAAAATTTTGTCGACAATTCACCTAAATTTGTCAACATATTGTCACCTTTTAGTGACATTTGGCTGCTCGGGTTCGATGCATATGAAAAGTGGATAGTGTTGACGGACGCAAACTGGACCTCTAAACATCGTCTAATACTAAGTTGTTGACATACAATTATTACTCATTCAATTAGGTATTATACATTCCGCATTTCGTATGCTGAAGTCCGTAAGTATTCCGCAGTCTGAAAATGTCATTATTTATCCGAAAATTTTTAAATTTATGTATGCTGTACTTCGTCGGAACGGAATATAATTTGAAAATTGTACGACAGAATTTCTCATTCGGAAGTATTAGAATGGTTCGGAAGGGAATTATAAAGCATTAAATTTTTGTATTTAGAATATTAGGAGAAGTAGAAAATGTAATAATAGTTTTTTTTTCAAGTTTTTTTTCATTTATGAAAAATATTTTTTTTATTTAGTAATAAAAAAGCGCTTCAAAAGAATAATATATTTTATTGTTTTTAATATTATAACATAATATGTATATATATTAAAAACAATACATATATATTTTACATTCTTTAGAGAATTTAAAATTTTCTCTGATGTAACAAAAAATTACTATTATTTTAATTTGTATATATATACATACTACATATGTAAAATTTATAACTTTTACTTTTAATTTATGTATGCATATTGTATAAATACGTTATGTCATATACATTATCTATTAAAAATTTTTTACAAAATAAATAAAAAAAAACTTTAAAATAAAAATGTTTGAAATGAATATGAAAAAAAAAAATCTTCCGAAACATCTGATTTTGATTTCTGTAGAGACTTTGCAGTCGAATGGACTTCAGCATACCGATTTTTTCGTATTCGGATCGGAATTTTTTTTCGGTGAAATTCCGCTTCGGACTTCAGCATAACCACCTTAATTTGTTTTTTTGGCGTTTGCAGTTGGACTGCTAAGTGCTCCTCTTAAGAAGAGAATCATAAGTTAATTTTGTATGTACAACCCTTTTTTATTTCTTTTTCGAACAAAATGCAAAGTCAAAAACCAAATTTGTTTACATTAAAAATTTTTGAACTTTAGAGTAGAAAATGTTAAATGACGAAAAAAAAATAAAATATCGTGGTTTTGTAGAACAGCTATATTTAAAATGTCAAGAAGTACAAGATCAGAATCAGCGATATGTTTACAGGTTTTCTATTATTTGTATTATGTATGTATTACGAAATAATAAATTTTAATTATTGCAGACTAAACAAGATGAAGAAACTTATTAAAAGGAGAAGCAAGGATGTAGAAATTCTTAAGAATAGGTTGGACAGATACAATGACGCATGGCGTCATGTTCCGATTGTTGCACCGCATCGAACAAGAAAAACTGAATTACGAGGAAGACCTAAGACAAAGCAATTTGAAACAAAAATTCGGAAAAAGAAACATAAATTAGATGAAACCATTTCTTCTAAAACAACTAATTCTCCCAATAAAATTGATTGATGATATTTTTTAGTATTTTTAATTCAATTAAATATGTATTAAAATGATAATAATAGTTTTGAAAAAAAAAAAAACACTTACTTTAAACAAAACTATAAGTATAAACATAATAGAAAAATTTAATTATTATATAAAATAAAAAGACTAAATAGGTATGTATGCATTTTGTTGAATGTTTTAAAATTTAAAATTATATCTATACATTAACAATCGTTTAATTATGTTTGTTTTCAAGAGCATATACACAATTTGCCAATCTATTAAACTATTCAGCTTGACGTAATCTGGCTAAACCTAAGAGGAATGTAAATGTTAAAATTTTACTATCGTGAATAAATGATAATTTAACCTACGTTGGGTTAATTCGTCTTGCTCAGCAGAAGCTTGGATTGTTGAACCTACAGTAGAGCCAGGTACAGATGGAACTTCCATATTTAATTCCAGGCCATTTTCGTCAGCAACTTGCTGTAATAGTGCATCTACTTGATTTTGTGGAACAGCTGTAGTTGTGGTCTGTGACATCGTATTTTCCATATATGAACTCTGTACATCTAAGTCTTCAAATTGTTGCTCAAATTTGTCCATTAATGTAGAAATTTTTTCTAAATTCATTCCTTTCATTGCAGCATCCATTGCTTTCACAACACCAGCCATAGATCTAAATTAGATACTTATTTAGAAATTTAAGTTATTTCAAAACTTTTACTTACGTTGTAACTTTACGAGTTGTTAACGCTGTTTGCACTCTACTTGCAACAGCATCTACTCTTGCCGACATTCTCAAATAATTTACAGCTTGATTTTTTTGTCTTATAGCATTTTCAGCATGAATTCTAGCAACTTCAACGTTTCCTTTTTGGAGAGCCTTTTTAGCTTTTGCTTGCTCTTGCTTTTCTTCTTTCTCACATTTTTTAGACTGTCTCTCCAAGTCCTTCACCGCAAATTTTAAATTGAAAAGATGTTCTAAAACATAACATAAGGTAATTAAATTTACATAGTCATTTAGATAAATTTTATTTTCATAACATTCTTAGTAAACAATAAATTTTAAACTGGTATTGTAATTTGTAGAATTATCCTTATTTATTCATTTAACATACTTTCCATAGCAGAAGCAGACATTTCGTTACCCAGTTTGTTTAGTTTTTAGATATTTAAAATTAATATCGAAAAATAAGAAACACAAATGCTAATAATTTTTTCAGAATTTTTGAAATAAATATGAATGTATTATATAGTGAGGCAAAACTATTAAATGAGTCATTTTTTTAATTAAAAATTGTGACATTTTACAGCTGAATTTATTTTTCTATCCTTTGGGTTTGGTTCTACTTTCTACTAGGGGGAAAATGGCTTGTCAAGTAAGGTGTCAAATATATTTAGTACCAGAATTAAGATATGGTATTGAGCAATTATGGCTGAGCTATAAGTATGGTCAATTATTAGTATTCATTGGTATGGTATAAAATTGTTTGAATTTTAAATTTACAATCATGTACATATAATCACATACAATCATACAATGGTACAATGATATTGAGCAATAATATCTTAAGCATGGTATAAAGTTGTCTAAATTTTAAATGCATGTGCAAGGTACAATTCCAATCAAAGACAGTAATTTACTGTCTTTGCTATTACATTACTGTACTACAAAACGATAACTTTTATCAAAAGTTGAGCAACACTGTTTTAATAATGTACTACAGTATACGATACAAAAAACTATAAATAAAAATTAAAGCAGTGTTATCCAAACAATTTTATACCATAACACACCACCATACGAAAATATATTTGCTCAATATTTTAATTCTGGTACATGCTTAAATTGATTTCAAATTTTAATTTCAAGTGTTTTAGAAATTATTTACCGTCTATAAATATAAATATATCATATCAATCATATATTTACTCATTCCAGCTCATACCTATATGTATATATAGATAGTCGTACATAAATAATCATAATTCATACCATATAATTAATTATATGGATACAGTATACTGACTCATATATGCTTATTGCCCAAACCTCATCTCATACTGTATTATAAGCACAACTAGAACACAACATAACCATGCATCAACAATCAATATGTAATTATTTTATTTTAAAAAATTCTTTTCACATTTTTAAATTTTGTATGTATTACTTGGTATTGCAACATAGATTTTTTCAAAAGTAATTTTAAAAATGATTACTTAAATTAATTCATACTTTACCATAAAAAAAAATTCAGTTATTATTTATTTTACTCTCAAATTTTTTATACTGTATGTAATATAAATGGTGTATTTTGTATTGTATTAGCAAATACAAGTATTAGTGAGAACTGAGAAGTTTCCATTTTCAGAGAAATTATTTCGGGTAGAAAATAATTTTTTTCAAATCATATGTTTTGGGAAAACGGTTGACAAGAGGTGACTGATTTTGCCATTAATAGATGATTAAATTGTAAAAGAAATTTATTTTAAAATTTGGAAAAAAGAGTTTTAACTATTTTCTCGTGTATCTTTTATTAATTAAAATATGATTTTAATTACTAAGTAAAAGACTCTTGTATTCAATAATATGTAATTTTCCAATAAAAAGTTGTGAAGTGCTTTGAAATAAATTATTTTGTAAATTAAAGTTTTTTGCAAAGAAACTTTAAAGAGAATATTTTTAATTTACCTACACATTACCTATACATTACCTATACATTATAAAATATTAATATTTTAAAATAGGTACTGTGGGTAAAGCAGTTGAAATCAATGTATGAAAATTTTATTAATGTTTATTCATACAATACTAAATAAATAATATTAAAATAAGAATACAATAAATAATTTTAACCCTTAAAAAAATCTTTTTATTTTATTACCTAATTTAAACCTACTTTAAAAAATTAACTGAAATTGTCAACAAACTTTTTTTTTTTCAAATTTCGAAGCTACGATTCGAATGTAAAATTTATTGGCGTATCAAAACCGCATCTCAAGCTCAAAAACACTTAAACGTAATTAGAATTACTAACGAAAGTTTTCCAAATTAAATTATCATAATAAAAAAATATCATAAATGTTTTTGTTTTTAATTGTAAATAAATTTACATATTTATGTGATAATAATTTTGATTTGATTCCAGATTTTAAATGTTCAATCAAAGTAACATATAATTTGATTTGTTTTAGTTAATTTTTAAGTAAATTAATAAGTATAAAAAACTAAATATGTATGTATGTAAATAAAAATAATGATTTAGTTTTTGATTGTTTATAGTTTTTTTATGAAATGGTACTTGCCAAACGTGCTGGCTAGCATGGCATCGCTGATTGTGAGAGTGTTTATTTTGTTCCATTTTATTCAGCATTTCGAAATTAAAGTTAAAAAAATTTCTCCTGAGTCTTGCCTGCGTGATGTGTTTTAAATAAAAGAACATAAATGTAATTATAATAGCAGATCAGATTATAGTAATATTTATCTCTGGTAATATACAATACAAATATTATATTATGTTCTTTTCTTTAATAAATGGTAATAATTACACAACACGAAAAATTGCGCGAAAATATGAAGTTCTCTTGAGTCTTATTTTTTTGTTCCAATCCAATCCAGAAAGACTGTTTTATTTTTCTTTATTGTTTCATAGCTTACTTATTTTTGACTCTACAGTCTACCCATTTTATTACCTAAGAACTTGCAAACGCAGTGCTGTTTAATTCAGCAGATGTAAGAATGTAAGATATGTAATAAAGTAAGTATACATTAATACATTATAGCTTCAAAACTCACATGTGTAGGTTATGCAAATATGTAAACATATCTAATTTTATTTACAGTTTTGTGAAAAGTATATCTCCAACAGTAAAATATCTCTTATTATTATTAAATTTAATATGGAACGGGAGTATAAATTTAACACAATACGTAAAAATATATAGTATAAAACGAAACTTGTATAATTTATACTATAAAACGTAATATATTGTAAATTGGCATTTTATACATCTATAGATCTTAATCAACATTAAAACCATTCACCTTTATTTTGTTCAATTTCTTTATAATAATAATTTTAATTATCAATTTAAAACTACCACTTCGCAATCTTTTATTTTGTAATTTGTATTTATACTTATATATCTATATAAATACAACACCTCCTAGTCCTAACCTATGACTTATTTTTATATACAATTAATTTATATGCAGATTGCAGAATAGGAGACTTTACTTACCCAAGTATCCATATACAACCCAAACAAAGTCCATATATATATAATTCAACAAAATCAGTATCTACATGCATACATACATACATACATTATTAAACTGTACCACTTCTGTACCATGTATATCAGCATATAGCATGCAGAGAAATATAAAATTCTTTGAATTAATGGGTTTGTTTGTATTCATTTATCACTCACACAAAGCCACAACTATTTTCAAAAACTATACTATGCCAAAGTAAAGTATACCAACACAAACATAACCACCCAACACAATTCAGATTCAGAATAAAAATCAAAAAGCGAAAACCATAGCCAGCCCGACCAAACCTAAGCGTTTTTTAAGTTGAATTGGTTGAACAAATTTGCAGTGAGACTGTGAGAGACTCAAACTCAGAGAGTAATTCTGGTAACTGTTCAGTCTTCCCGAAATTTTAATGCTCTTTCCAAAATTGAAAATGCTTGCTCAATGCTCGCGCTCGGTATTCATTCGGTTCGGTTCAATCAATTTGGTTGACGTTGAATTTGGTTGAATTTTTAAAAACTATAAAAATTATAAAGTCTCAGTTGTCAGTTCTTCGCGCACTGTGGTAAAATAAAGTAGTTGTTAACGGAATAACGGGTAGGATTTTTTTTTGATTCGGGTTGTTTCCAAATGCAAACGGTATACTCAAAACTTAATTTCTGGTATCTTTCATAAGTAGTGTGTATTTTGTTAATACTTCATAGTTATATTATATTGCTATTATACAGTTACATGCATATTATATACCGAGTTAGTAATTTTAATTTTTTTTTTGTTTTTTATTTAAAATATATAGTATAGAAATTTGGTTTTAGAAAAGAGTAGAAAAAATTTATTTTGAAAGTGTAACACAGTGCTTAGTAAATAAAATATCTAAAGTATCAAATGAAATTAAAATGAAGAGAAATGTCTAAAAGTATTGTATTTAAATGATTAAATTAAATTATATTTTTTTAAGTATTGGATGTACAAAATTGTACACATTTTTAATTTCGCATGTACACATATATAATTGATATTATTCATTGTACTTTCGGTTTCTTTTGTTCTTAAATTAATAAATAGATATGTAATCTATGTATGAGTTTTAAAGTAATAAATTGAAGCAATTTGTGTTTTCATGTATATGTATGTACCTTGTGTTGTGTTGTGAAAATTTTATTTGCTACAAGTTATTTAATATTCGTTAAGTTATAATTCATCGATTCATAAAAATGTTTAAAATAAGTTAGAATGGAATAAACATTCATTTCAATTGAAAATTAAAAATACAAATATTTTGATGATAAATTGAATTATTTTATAGAGTTTAAATAGTGATACTTGTAGTTGACATCAAAAAGAGTGGAAAGCAATCACAAGAGCTATATTTGCTTTTAAGAAAAATTAAAAAACATAAATATGGATAAGTATATACAAATGTATGTATGTACAATTGAAACTTGAAACTATAATTACACATAAATAAGTTTTTAAAAGTAAGCAAAATAATTAATACGGTATTTTAATTATTACTGTTTTATATTGTGGCTGACTATACTTTAGTACTCTAATTAGTGAATGTACATATATTATGTACTTATTTATGCATTTATGCATTTAATTTTTATAGAATATTATTTTGATAATTAAATTATGATTAATATTTATTCCATATTCTTGATCTTAATTCAATAGTTGTTTTGATAAAAGATGATTTCAAAGTTTAAACGTTCAATTAGATAAATAGCTGCTTTATGTACATATATAGTTTTATTAAAATTATGAAAATAAAGTATTATATACTTACTCGATTGTATTTGCTTACAAAGGTAAATAAGCTGATGCATTCGCTTAAATAACTTATTCTAAACTAAATGGGCACATATATATATATATATATATATATATATATATATATATATACATATATGCATGTTAATTTTCAGTTAAGCTAAATTTTAAAAGAAGCTCGATTTGTTTTAAATTTTGGTTTAAATATTGTGTATACATATCATATATATTACTATGCGGCTATGTTTGAATTTGACGACAATTAAAAAATAAGCCATCAGTTAAATTGAAAGTTTGTTAGTTTTACCATAGATTAAATAACTATTGCAATTTGATCTATGGTTTGACTTAATTTAATTATTCTCTTAATCGAGAATAAAAAATATTTTTAGTAGGTATGTACTTACATACGGAGATATACCTACCGCACGTAATTTTGAAATTATTTTTATAAATAATTTAATAGTTTTTTATTTTCCTGGAATTTCAAAATGTTTTTACTTATTAATTTCAGCTTTTCTTTGAACTATGGGTTAAAAAAACAGCAACAAAAAATATGGCCATTTTAGTATTTTAATTTCTAATAACCAACACAATAATAAAAATTGCCATATGGTTTGACTTTATACATCCGTCTCCATGCATACATCTTGATCTCTACCTTCTCTACTCTATGCAATGCAATGTAGAATCAGAAATTATATACATGTATGTTTGTATGTAGTATATATAATATCTGGTAGAACTAAAATATAAATATTTTTGAACTGAAGCTTTGTAATCTAGTTTAACCAGGTTTAACATCGCGATATCCTACAAATCTACAATACAATAATAATGTTATTATAATATATATATGCATATTGAAATTATTAAATCAGAATATGTACATGCATATACTTATAAACTAAATTATCAATTTGAAATTGTATAAAATCTTAAATTATTCTTTCCTTATTTTGAAAATAAGTATTTGTTAACATTCACCAATATGTTTTTCGGATTTTTTTTAATGTGTTAATGTGTGAGTTGATCATTTTTATTAATTTATTAGTATGGAATCTATAAATTCATTAGGCTATTATTTTATAATTATATATATTATTAATATGAATATCCATAATTGATGGATTTTGTTCGATAGAAAATTCATTCACTGATCTGGTAATAAATTAATTTAAATTAAAGAGGAGGAAGAGTGTAGAAAATAAAAATAAAACATTTTTACCACAATATTTAAGTGGTATAAAATAGTTAATTTGTACGTACAACCAAAGATAATGTACATTATTTTTGGTACAACATAATAAATTATTATATATGGCTTATTTAAAGAAAAAATTGTTATTTTTTCATGAAAATTCATGTAAACATATCCACACATGTACATATAGGCGTGTATCTATATAATTTTTAATAAAAATGTATATAAGTATGTAGTATGGCATGTTGAAAAGACTTAAGAGCAAGAGTTTTATATTTAAAAAAGTTTATTCACAATTAAAAAAATAATACATCAATCAATAAAAAATCATGAAATTATTAGTGAAATGTATTAAAAGTTTTAAAATTTAATTAAAGCTCGAAGAAAGTGTAATTAATTTAAATTATGTATTATAGAAAGCATTATATATATGGATGTAAACTCATTTGTGAAGTTTTTGTGAAATAAAACAAAAAAAAAATAGTCTTAATAGAAAAAAATAATAGTTATTTGCATAGATATGTGTATTCAACAAATTATTGGTACCTATTCTTAATAGTAAATAAAAATAGTTTTAATTTTATAAAAGTTCAAGAATTCAAAATCACGTTTAATTTATTACTATATGCAGAATTGCAAGCAACTAGCTTATTTATCATATGTGGATTACAGTATTATCTTAAAAACAGATACGAACTTTTGAAAAAGGTTGGTATTTCATTATTATAATAATTACTATTATTATATATTATTATAATAGGGTGTGACTTTTATTTACAGTACTGTTTGGATTATTACTATTTGTCGATCTAGTCAAATCCATTTCATACAGAATTTATTTGATATGAAATGATTAGATTTAGATTGAATATATTAACTAAACTCTAGGTTTTCTGTATATGCATCTGATCTGTAACTATATGTAGCTATTTCATAGTTCTATGGCTATGCAATTAGCTAGTTGTTTAAAATTTAAAGTTGTGCACAGTAAAACCCCGATAAATGCTTCCCGGATAACTGATTTTCTCGCTGTATGGACCTAAAGTTGTAAACTAAACATTCTTATCACTATTTTTTCTGAAACCCCGTTTCAGTAATTTTCGTTTAAATGCTCACACTCTTTAATGTTTTTTTTTTTTTAAGTAAAACAAATTTTTTAAATATACGAAATATTGTATGTTAATTAAAATTATAAAAATTTACTGCGAGTTTTAGGAATGAATAAAATAACTTGAACCAGATTTTTAAAGAAGTAGACGAAGCCCTAATTAAATTGTTTGGTCAATCACGCTTACAAAATCCAATAATATCTGGGTCAATACTTTTAAATAAGGAAAAGGAAATTTGCTGTATTAAATCTATGACATTGGTAGAGACGCGAAAATATATAATTTAAAAAATACTTGTGAGAGTAATGATAGTGATTATCAAAAGTTGATGGCTAAGTATGTTTAAAATAATTTAAATTAATTTCTTAAAAGTTATTCATCTGATAATGTGTTTAACGCGGACGAAAGTTCACTGTTTTATAAAGCATTACCTAATGGCATATTATCTAGCCAAGGTGATCAAATTAAAGGAAATAAATTTCAAAAAAGTCGTATTTACCTTATTGTTTTTATGCGATTCCAATGTGAATATACAAAAATATTTTTACTATTGGCAAGCCAAAAAAGTCGCATTGAGAATTTACAAATTCCTATTCCATATTAGGGCAAAAAGGCCTGGATTAAGTACCTGTTTTAGATGGAATACAATATTTTCATAAATAGACAATGTAATGATAAAAGAAAGAACTCATTCTTATCAGATCTTTATTATTAAGTTATAGTATCAACAAATTATCATTATTATAAAACAATTAATTAAAAAAAAAAGACAAAATTAGCAATATTTCTTCTATTATAGCCTCATTTAGGTTGAAATTTTCGTGAGGTAGTTATTTATCCGGATTTCACTGAGTTTATTTAGCTCCTTATTTTGTTTAGCTATACTTATATACGCCCAATTCAACAATTATAAATTTAAGAAACTTATTTTTTTAATTCAAGTTAATTTGTTACAAGTAGTTATTGAGATTGAGAAAAATAAAAATTTTCGATCAAAATTATATGCTTTTTGAAATTTGGTAACTATCGATTCAAAAAATGTCAAATGATACAAATAGCAAAACACCAAAAACAAAACACATTTAAGAACAATAATGAATATTATTCATTTTCAAATTTTAAATACATACATAATTATTTATAAAAAATGTATCGCCTGGAAGAATTAAAAGCGAATTAATTAGGTATCATTAAAATAATGTTCTCTTAGAAGAACAAATGGCGAATTAAATAAAAGATGTTTAGACGAATGTTCGCTTAGATTTCGTATCTATTTTTAATACATATGTATGTATATGTGGATGAAAATATTTTTATAGAAGTTATTTTTTTATAAATTAAGTACATGTTACGTTACTACAAAAATGCACTTTCCACTCAATTATTTTGAAAACTTAGATTATAGTTATTGGCAATATAAAAGTGGACAGAATCACGGAACTGTTCAATTAATGACTTCATTACCTTATTCTGTCTATGTGGACGGTATCAGGAACTTGGAACTATTTATTTTATATACCTTTAACATTGAAATTTGCTTCTAAGCTTGTTTTGTTAAATACTTTTTTAATCTTAGCCCACCTAATAGGTTATAAAAACCTGTATACGATCTACCCTTCCTAACAGGTTAATCAACTTTAGAAAATTTACATTTACTTGAAATTTCTTAATAAATTAACTTTTTAAGCGTGATTTTAGTCAATTACAAATATGTCGCTTTTGGAACGTATGTACGTCGCTTTTGGAACGTAATCATCAAAATGGGTTGGGTTCGAAATTCCAAAAAATTCCATTTTCATAATTCCATTTACAGAATTTAAAAAAAAAAATTGTTAAACTTTTTTTTTCTGACAAATAATGAAGTTAAATATTCTGGCAAAAGCAGATATCTTGTATTAATATTATCAAGATTCATAATATTCTCATGGCTTCTTGAGGAGTGCGTTTACTTTCCACTGGAAGCCGTCAAGAAAAATATTTATTTCTATTACCCCCGTGTATCATATAAATAATAATATTAATATAACAATAAATAAATTTTTTATAAACATACTTAGAAAATATTTTACGAGCCTGAAGCGTTAAAGATGGTTAAATTGTGTAAGGTGAACATAGCATTATGCAGCCCACTCCCCAGTTGCAAGTTTCAATGAAACTTGAAGTTTCATGTTTGACATATGTACACACAGACTTATTTCAGAAACTTATTTTGAAGCTTGTTTTATTTATTCATAATTCGTATTTGTTTACATGATGCTACATGTGATGAGTGTTTTTTAATTTTTTTATTAAAATTACGAAATAATTAAAATTAAAAATGATAGATAAAGCAATTATTCATTTATTTTATTTATTTTTTTGTCAAAATAGTGATAGAAAAACTGTAAAAAAGAAGAGACTTAACTAATTTAAATAAAAAAAATAGTTTTGTTTAAATTTTAGCTTCACATCATAGACATACACATTTGGTTTCACTCATGCAAGAGAAAAAATATAAGCTGTGTTTTTTTAATGATCCGGATCTACATATATGGATCTACATATATAGATTAATATAAAAGTGGACAGAATCACGGAACTGTTCAATTAATGACTTCATTACCTTATTCTGTCTATGTGGACGGTATCAGGAACTTGGAACTATTTATTTTATATACCTTTAACATTGAAATTTGCTTCTAAGCTTGTTTTGTTAAATACTTTTTTAATCTTAGCCCACCTAATAGGTTATAAAAACCTGTATACGATCTACCCTTCCTAACAGGTTAATCAACTTTAGAAAATTTACATTTACTTGAAATTTCTTAATAAATTAACTTTTTAAGCGTGATTTTAGTCAATTACAAATATGTCGCTTTTGGAACGTATGTACGTCGCTTTTGGAACGTAATCATCAAAATGGGTTGGGTTCGAAATTCCAAAAAATTCCATTTTCATAATTCCATTTACAGAATTTAAAAAAAAAAATTGTTAAACTTTTTTTTTCTGACAAATAATGAAGTTAAATATTCTGGCAAAAGCAGATATCTTGTATTAATATTATCAAGATTCATAATATTCTCATGGCTTCTTGAGGAGTGCGTTTACTTTCCACTGGAAGCCGTCAAGAAAAATATTTATTTCTATTACCCCCGTGTATCATATAAATAATAATATTAATATAACAATAAATAAATTTTTTATAAACATACTTAGAAAATATTTTACGAGCCTGAAGCGTTAAAGATGGTTAAATTGTGCAAGGTGAACATAGCATTATGCAGCCCACTCCCCAGTTGCAAGTTTCAATGAAACTTGAAGTTTCATGTTTGACATATGTACACACAGACTTATTTCAGAAACTTATTTTGAAGCTTGTTTTATTTATTCATAATTCGTATTTGTTTACATGATGCTACATGTGATGAGTGTTTTTTAATTTTTTTATTAAAATTACGAAATAATTAAAATTAAAAATGATAGATAAAGCAATTATTCATTTATTTTATTTATTTTTTTGTCAAAATAGTGATAGAAAAACTGTAAAAAAGAAGAGACTTAACTAATTTAAATAAAAAAAATAGTTTTGTTTAAATTTTAGCTTCACATCATAGACATACACATTTGGTTTCACTCATGCAAGAGAAAAAATATAAGCTGTGTTTTTTTAATGATCCGGATCTACATATATAGATCTCAGATCATTAAAAAAACGACTAGGGAAATATTTTTTTGACATAACCAAAACTTCAATTTTGAAGCTTTATTACAATTCAAAATAGCTTTTTTAGTAAGTTTTGTATAAAAAAAGAATAAAGAATAAAATATTTACAATAGAAAAAGAAATCTGATTTGCATGCATAATTATAGATTGAGAAAATAAATAATTAATAAATAATTTAGAATATAAAAAATAGGCAAAAAACAATAAGAAACAAAACTAGTGAGCTATTTATTGCAAATTACTTAATGGTTAGATCTAGATGGGTTAGTTACAGTAGTTCTAGTTACAATTCCTTTTCCTTTTCTTGTCCTCATAAGACATGTACATTTAATTTAATTTAATTTATTCATCTTCCCTACACATTAATGTGTAGGCAAGAATTAGGACCCTTTCCTTTCGGATGTGGGCCAACATTTTACAATTATATGCTTTTTTTAATACTTAATTCTAGTGTTAAATTAATTATATATTTTTACAGAAATATTAGTTGTTAAATTTTATATTATCTAGTTATAGATAGAAAGAAGTTTAAAATAATAAAATAACCCAATATTAAAATTAAGTGTTATTAGTTCAAATTTAGTCAATTTATTAAGAGTTATGTTTTTGTTATTATTTGTTTGGTGTTTAAATACACCTCAAAAAACGTCTGATATCAGGAGAGAATAAAAAGAATAAAATCAAAACAAATCTAAATCTAAAAAATTGTTAATGTTAAAATTAGGTTAAACAAATTAATTTTGGGTTATGTTACTGTTAAAACTTGTTTGGTGCTTAAATACACCTCAATACGCTTCTGCTGCCAAAATAAACTACAAAGAATAAAATCCATTATGATCCAAATCTTAAAATTAATTGTTAATATTTACTTTAAATTGATTAAGTTATTTATGGGTTAAGTTATAGTTAGAACTTGTATGGTGTATAAATACACTACAATACAAGTCTAATGGCAAAAGAAAATAAAAAGAGTAAAATCCATTATTATACAAATCTTTAAATTATTTGTTAGTATTTAAGTTTAATTTAAACACATTATTAGTGGGTTATGTTATAGTAAAAATTTGTTGGGTGTTTAATTACACCACAATGCAAGTCTGATAGAAAAAGAAAATAAAAAGAATGAAACCCATAATAATCCAAATCTTAAAATTAATTGTTAATATTTAAATGTGATCTAATTATTTTAAATCTAATTAGTTTAATTTAAGAGTTATGTTTTTAATACTTGTTTGGTGTTTAGATACAGCTCAATTCACGTCTTATGTAATTATATGTCGTTCCATATTCCCTGGTTTGTTAGTCTGTCTCGTATAGTACGTATGGCTTTGTCATTGTTTAGTTGTAATGTTTCTGTAGTTATTTGGTTGTTTTGTATGTATTGGCAGTCTAGTAGTACATGTTGTATAGTTAGGTGTTCGTTACATTGTCTACATGTCGGTCTAGGGGTATTGTCCAAGAGATACCGATGGGTTGCTTTTGTGCAACCCAATCGGATCCTTGTAAGTTTTACCCCAAGTTGTCTTATTTTTGTTTTAGTTATGTTGTTGTTGGTTACGTTTGATGTATGTACTCGTCTAAAAGATGTTGATAGTTCCCATGCTTCTTGTCTCCTTTCTCTGTTAAAATTTTGTATGTCTAGTTTTGCCTGTCCGTAAGTTAGTGGAGTAATTGTTATTAAAGGTCTTCTAGTTGCTAATTTGGCTTCTTTATCTGCTAGTTCATTTCGCGCTATCCCTGCGTGTCCTGGTACCCATATTAATTTAATTTTCCCTCTATCTCTTATTATAGTGTCCCTTATCGTATTTATTATATGTTCGGTGTTGTCAATGTTTTGTATAGCTCGTATTGTGCTTAAACTGTCCGTGTATAGGGATTTAGTACAGTATATTAATTATGATGTTTAAGAAACTATGTATGTTAAGGAAATAAATTGTATCGCTCTTATAACTGATTTACATTATACATTTTTACATTTCTGATTTGCATTTTATGTTAATAATAACACATACCACATGATTTATAATTGATTTTAAAATCGATGTACATTCTATGGTTTTTTTGGTTGAAAGGTACATGTCTTTAATAGATTATTTTACTCTTCACTGGATCTACAAAAATTCAATTGTAATTGTTAAACTTTGTATCATATATTATTGTAATAATAGCCAATAGGTAAATTCATAAATGCATCAGCATCTCGCATCATGATAAAACTAATTTCCTGATGCATTTGCTAATTAAAGTTTTAGAATAATTGGATTAATTTAATAAATAACTAATCAATTTTATTAAATTTAAATGAATAGTAATTTCAGAAATGAATTTTTTTCATCATGAAATTTTATGATGATGCATTTTTGAATTTACCTAATTTACCTTTTTCAGCTGGTAAAAATATACTAATAGCAATTACACTTACACTACACGCCACATTACGATTGTTTTCTTTTTATTTTTTTTATGTTTCCGAAATCAAAATTGTAGCCAGACATGCCGTATGGGCTTAGCCAATTTTTTACTGTCCTAAATTTTGTATTAATTAAGAAAAAAAACCCTAAACTAATTAACAAAATATTTATATTATATTTTGCGAAATTATAAAGTTATTTTTCGCAAAGTTGATATTTACTTATCTATAGGTGGTCGGTATACGGTGCCTTTGCGTTAATGAATTCAGACACTTTTTCGGGAATGTTGTCTATTAGGTTTTTAACTGTTGTTTCTGTTATTTTATTTGTAGATGCTGCCCATCTTGATCTACATTTTGATGTCTTTACCTCTTGTTTAGTGCTTTTCAGTTCTGATTTGATTAATGCCCAGTAACGTACAATTGGACCAAGGTCCGATGCGAACTTTGACTACATTTTATATTTGAATTTATAAAGAACATTTCGGTTTTTGTCGATTAAAAACCAATTTCTTCATTATATATACATATAAGGTAAATGTACGTATTGTGGAAGGTCGTCCCATTGATGAAAATAGTATGGCCGTTTTTTTTTATAAAAATAAGAAAACTAATGCATTTAATCAAAATTTTTATTTGAAAATTAGGTTTGAAAATTTTATTTTTACCTATTTTTCTGTCATTTTAATTCATTTTAATTATACAAGTCACTAAGTAAAGTTTCTGTTTCAAAAGTTTTCAAAATTTGTTAACAATATCATAACGGATTACTTTATATTTTTTAATTAAAACAAGTTTAATAGAAGAATATTGGTATTTATTGTTTTATTGCAATAAAATATTATTAAAAATTGGGAGCAAAAATAAATAAGTGTTACAAATTATTTTAATTAAGGTAAATATGATATTTCCATTACAGGTTCATTTTTAATAAACAGTGATCCTAATGTGGAAATATATCTCCATTATAGGGATATTGACTGCAATTCTAAATACTATTAAATTCTCATTAAGTTGTAAGAATTATAGTAAAAATTAAATATTTAATTATTTTTGATTGTCAGTACTTTATATGGATCAATAATGAAAATATACATTTTTAGTTAGAAATTGGTTAAAATTTCAATCAAAACTTTCTGTGTGAATATATTTCCACTTAAGGTGGATTTCCTCTTAAGGGACGAACGTCCGGTTAAACCAATCAAAAAATTTTATTTTACCAACCCATACACAAAAAATCCTCTCCGGGCATTTTCTTCATCCAATTTCTTAGTTAAAATATTTTAACTTTTGGCTGAAGGACGAAGTAAAAGCAAAGGATAGATATATAAATATTTGATAAATATTTATTGCTATCTCGATTTATGAATGAACGCATTCACATATAGAATTTCAAATGTTTTTTAAGAAAAAGATATGAAGTGTAATTTTTTTGTTTTTTGTTTTTTAGTATAAGATTATTTTGTTTCTAACAAATTATTCATATTATAAGATAAAAGCAAAGCGCTATATTTTATTTTTTTCGAATATTACAATGTTATTATTCCATTACTACTCTTAACAAAATTCTAAATTTTTTTAATAAAAGTAATATCAGCGCATGTAAACATATTTTCAAACGTCAACCTTTTTTTGACTACATAACAAATGTCAGTCCTTCGCGCATTGACAGGAAATCATAAAGTTTTTGTTTTTTAGTATAAGATTATTTTGTTTCTAACAAATTATTCATATTATAAGATAAAAGCAAAGCAATATATTTTATTTTTTTCGAATATTACAATGTTATTATTCCATTACTACTCTTAACAAAATTTTAAATTTTTTTAATAAAAGTAATATCAGCGCATGTAAACATATTTTCAAACGTCAACCTTTTTTTGACTACATAACAAATGTCAGTCCTTCGCGCATTGAGAGGAAATCATAAAATTTTCTTTAATGGGATTTGTGTTTCATTTATAGTGTAAAATAAAATTGTCCGGACGTTCGTCCATGAAGAGGAAATCCACCATAAGTGTACAATGTACTTCCATTATTAGGTTTCATTATTTTTTTAATTAATTAATTAACCAAACCTAGAAATAAATAGATAAACTCACTTCTTTATTTGGAAGTTAGCATATTTTTAAAATATTTTGATACAATTATAAAAAATTTGATAGTTCAGTTATTATAGAAGTATTTTAACAAGCATTCCCCTGAAGGGAAATCTATCATATTTTGCTTGTCCAATAATGGAAGGACAAGTAAAAAATTCCAAAAGGAGAAAATAGTTATCTCCCAAAATTAGATCTTATAAGTGGATTATTTATGAAAAAAAGACAAAAAGGATGAATGATGAATAATTCGTCAAAAAATACTTCAAAATTGCCAAATGCCCAAGGCAGTGGGTCTAAATATTGGCGGTCCGGATTTATTACGGCCGTCTAATAAGGTTTAAATTAAAATTATACTTCAAAATTAACAAAATCTAGTTACTGAAAAAAAAAAAAAATAAAATAAGAAAAAAATTAATATTTAATTATATAAGTAGTTAAGTGTTGCAAATTGTAATGAAACTAATAAAGACAACGTTGATAATCAAAAAGGGCAATAATGTTATTGTAATTTATGAAAAATAATATTGTTTCAGGATTAATTCTTGAAATGAACGAATTAGTGAAAGTAATGTAATGGAAATTATCTGAAACAAATTATGCCCTGTGGTATGAGAAAAAAAACGATAAAAGTAATAGATCAGTATTACTTAATTGTGGCGGCTAGTATTCAGTGAAAGAAATTATATCACTATACAAACAAAATCAAATATTGCTTGTTATTCATTAGTCATTACTCCATATGTATAATTATCAAAAATTACGAATCCCGAAGTTATATTAATTTTAGCTAGTGAATTGTTATTTTTTTTAAGTTAAGTAACTAACTGTGTTTCTAAAATGCAATTAAATTCAATTCCTTTTTTTCTGTTTTTACGTATATTGTAAAAATTTATGTCATCAAATTTGTTTTATTCATATTTTAATGCAATGAAATTACTTAATATAAAATATTTTTTTATAATTCCTATGGGTACATAAAATGATTGTCCCCCCTATTCTCGAATTAAGAATGTTAAAAGATCTTATAACCTTTTAACTTCAATAAAATAAAGACTTAAAAAAATAAAAGACTTTTTAAGAAAAAGCTATTCTGTGTAAAAAATTTTGTGGTGATTTCAAAAATACTTTATTGTAAATTTTTTTAAGATTCACCTCAAATAAAAAAAATGACATTTACTAAACATTGACACAAATTGTGTCCCACATAACAAATTGTTTTTAAGGATATATACTTTCAATATGGCATCACTTTACGTTTGCACTTGGATTCACTACGATGATGTTTTTTTTTATCTACTTATGTGTGTATAAGAATTTCATTCATTTCTAAACAAAAACGATTGAAACATGAGTGAATACAACGAATATACACAAAATTTTTATTTGGTAGTATCCATTAAATGTGTGGGATGATCTTTCAACAAATCTTGTTTGTTTCAAGATCTTGTTTGTTGAATTCTCTCTTTTTCGTGAACACAGAAAATTCCCTCCACAAAATGTGTTAGAGGAGTAAAAGTAGTTAACTGCATTTTGCTTTATACCTTAGAATCATATTTTAAAAAAAAACCACACGAACATTTTCGCTTACCGCTATAAAACTATACTACTATAAAACTTTTTTCGATTCCTAAATAGTCTTGTAGGTCTTTCAAGATCATTATTAGGTAGAACAATTACCGCTACGTGGGTGCAATCAATGGCTACAATAGTGTTGTTGATTTGGAATTTCCTTAAAAACTTGTGTATTTTTTCTTCTTAACGAATACTACTTAATTGGAAATTTTACGTAGTTGTTTCCCATGTACCTTTCAATTAATTGTGACACTTGCGATATGCATCTTGAAACGGTGGCCTGGCTTACCTTAATATATTTGTTAGCACCAACTGGGCGTTGATATGATCCAGTTGCAAAAAATTTACTACTACCAAAAATTTCAAATGAAACGGGTATTCCATTCAATAAACGGTTTTGATCAAAAGGAGAGAGCATTTCAATTATTTTCGTTGCTTTTATTGGATGCATTCGAAAATTTTTGCAAAACATACTTTCAGGTATTGTGAAAGGATTTGCATTGTCTCTTAAATTTATGTACAAATGTTTTTAAATACGACTAAAAACTATTTATATTTTACTATTTTCTCACTTATATAGTAGTCTACTTATAGTAGCCTAGTTTTGCAAGGAATTACCTTTCTCATTTTCAATCATGTTCACATATTATCTTTATCGATAAATACGAGAGTGCAATTAAAAGGTCAGCGAAAGCTTTTGCTGGTTTTCTTTTAAAAATTGATGATGGAATCATAGCGGGAGTAGCTGGTAAAATTGAGATAGTCAATGACATGGAATGTCGTGTTCAATCTTTTAAGAAATTAATTTCTAATGTGTAATCAAACATTAATAACTTTAATCAGAAGGTGGACTCTTGGTTTTGCGAGCGTGCGATTCTAACATTAATAAATAATATTGAGGCTTCAATAAAGGAATTTTTTTTGAGTCAAACAAAATGTGAAGAAAGAATACAGTTCAACCTTCTGTATTACCCATTCCATAAATTAAAGCTAAAAGTTAAAATACCCATTATTTTGCTTATAGAAACTTAAATCTCCACATTTGTGTAATGAAACTAGACTAGAACTAGGCAAGTTCGTTCTTTAAAACCATATCTTATCAAGACCACATTTCAGGATGTTTATTATTAATAAACGTTATGTAATAAAACGTTTATTTAGGGCACAAAAAGTATAGAACTTACATTTTTTAAATTTTTTTCATTTATTTTCCTAGTTTTCCTAGTTTTTAATACTTACTTATTGCCTATTTTTTTTATTTGATTTTGGGTAAATGTTTTGTGTTCATTTTCCTTCAAACACTTTTTATGATATATATAATAAATCTTTTTTGTTAAATTAACAATAAAAAGAAGTATTGTCTCCTTGTAATGCAAAACCATTCACTTTTATTTTCATAATAAAAAATTAGTTATTGATAAAAAACCAAACTAGCAAGGCATTTCAGAGAAAATCTTGGTTCAAATGTTAAAATATTTTGTTAAGACCATATTATTAAACTGGTAATTCTCCTGGATTTCCCTTTCGAAATGTGGGCCTTTTTGTTAAATTATATTAATTATTTGGTATATATTTTTGTATATTATATAATTATATATTATTTTTATTAATTATATTATATCTTTGTTAATTATTAAATTATATTTGAACCGATGTGGTTGTATTGAAAATTACATTTTCTGTAATTTTCACCATTTGAAATTTTTTTCACACGGGCTTGAACCCGTGATTTTCGGTCGTTACATTACTACACTCGAGTGCTTTACCACTCGTCTTCCGAAACCACCAAATTTGAGTTTTGATAAAAATTTTTATGGAATAGCGGGTCGGTAATATGTACAATGTGCCCTAGTTTCGAACTAAATATTTGTAAACTATTTTCAGTAAATTAATTTTATTTCGCGTCTTAAGTAGTTATATATATATATTTTAAAAAATCTATATTTCAATGTTTATACCAATTACTTGTTTTTTATAAATAGAAGCAACATCTGAATTATTCTTGTTATCAAAGTTTTATTAAGATATCTGAAATGAACTAACAAAATAATATGTTTATATTTGTAAATTTTTTGAATCTACGGATTATGCAGACATTTTAAGCAATTTAGATATTACAGAGCTTCAAACTAAACTTGAAAATAATTTAAGAAACAGGGATATATCTTTAAATAACATTGATTCCAAATTTCGGATAGAAAATAATAATGATATCCATCTAAATATCCAATATAATGGGCAAGTTGAATTAATAGGTAAAGAAAGTGATCAATTCCGAGATGAATCTATTAATATACACCATCAGCATTTCATAAAAAACTTGAAAAATAGTATTAAACAAGAAGCTCCAAGAAAAGGCGTTACAAGAAATTTACCAAAACCATTTAAAACGGGTTTATTTTGGCCTGGGGGAAAATGAAATGACGAAGAATTTTTACGGAATTTAAAAACAAAAACGATATTGAATATCAATGTACCCTAAATTAGAAAAAAATGATGCATTGTTATAATATTAAATTTTGGTAGGACCTTATCTTATTTTTTATTTTATTGATTAGTTTTTGTTTAGAATACTGATGCATTATCGAATTTTTGAAATACCTATTCGATAAGTAAATATAATAAATTTATCTGGGGTGGAATTCTGTATTGTGATAATCACGCTGCGAATGTCGCATATCTTTAATTGGTATTCTATATGGTGATTGTCACAGTGATAGTCGATTTTTTTTGTCATTTTAGGGTGACAGCTAATTTGGTGTCACTCTTGATAAAAATAAATAAAAGTTTGGTTGTTTTTTAAAATTTAAGTTTTTTATGTTTTGGTTTTTTAAGATTTTATGATGTAAATATTAAAAAATGCGAGTTTTAGAATTAGAAGCTAAAATTGCAAATGATTTAAAAATAATGGAACTGAATAAAAAATGCTGTGATTAACTGTGTTAATTTTTTTTTTTATAAAGTTTGAATTTTGTTAAGACCAATTACATATATATATAGTTACACATTTATATTAATTAATTATAAGTTTCCAACTGAATTTTACTCAAATGTGAATATAATTTTCTTTTTCATTTTATTTAATTTGTTGTAATGATTTCTACTTTAATTTTTTTTTATTATCTACGTCAACAATAAATTTTATTTTTTTTTTAAATATACATTTTATTAAATTAGTTGTTTGAAATTTACTTTTAAGTTTTTTCTCTTTTAATATATAATTTTTTTTTTTTATAATTTCGCTTTATTGATTAATAAGTGTAATGCGCTAATAAAACTTACAACTTATTTTTGTTTTATATTGTTTTGACACTTTGACATTTAATAAATCACTTGTGCTGCCATTTCCGAATTGTAAATAGTTATTATTTATTTATGTCAAATTATAGTACATATACTTATATATAAGTAATATCCAATTTTTATTACTTTTTATTTTTTTTATTATAATATTAAATTATTTAAAAAATTTATCATTAATTTCACTCTTATGAATTATTTCAAAGAGATTTCATTAATAAAATCGTAAATTTGAACTACGTGTGCGACGTGTGTGCAATGTCATTTTTGTTTTAAAATTTTTTAGACATTGAATTTTCTCCAGGCCAAAATAAAACCCTTTTAAAAGGTGTTGCTAAATTTCTTTTAACGTTTCCTCAAATTTCTTGATTAATGCGACTTTCTTCAAGTTCTTTATCTACTGCTGGTGATGTATTAATGGATTGTTTTGGAATTGATCACTTTCTTTACCCATTAATTCAACTTCACCATTATCTTGGATATTTAGATCATTAACATTATTATTTTTTACTCAAAAATTGTGATCGATACTACACTATTTAGATATGTCCATGTTTCTTAAACTATGTTCAAGCTTAGTTTGATGCTCTGAAAGCGAGAAATAAAATTAATTTACTGAAAATAGTTTACAAATATTTAGTTAGTTCGAAAATTTTTATCAAAACTCAAAATTTAGTTGTGACAAAAAATACATATCTATATATAATTCTTCGCCGGTGTCAGCATGTACCGTTATAATTTTTTGTTTGAAAAAGAAATATTGTTTCTGTTTCATGCATACATTTTGTTTTTAACATAAATGAAGAAGAGAATTTATTTGCAATCAAATTGGAAGAAATTTTTTTCTTTCTTTCTTACACATCATCAAGAATGCCTTTAATATAGGAGAAAAAAAAATCAAACTTTACTCAAATTGATTTAAATGAAACGGAATATACTGTACACATTTTTTGTTATTTTCTTTTGTTGCTTTTCTTCTTAATACATCATAGTAGAAAAGAATATTCTTTAATAAGAAGATATGCACTGGGGAAGTCAAGATTCCATTTACAAAAAAACTCCATTAGTTAAAGAAGCAAAAAACTATTGTTTTTCTTATGTAGTAAGTTGTGAGAAAGAAAGAGTGCGATATAAATGATTTAAAAAGGCATTCAATTTTTGAAATTTAATTTTAAATAGCCCACGGGCCACGGGAGAAGAGATTTCTAATGTACATGGTCGTCTGAAATCAACATATTAAATTTATTAGGGTATGAGAGTAAAGAAATTTTGAATGATTGATTTTTTACAGGTACCTACATAACATAATATTGGTTTCAAAAACATAATTTATTTCTTAAACATCATATTATTTTCTTTTATTGTCTTATAAGGGAAGTAAATTTTTTTTTTATTTCAAACAGATTATAATTGATGTATTTTCAATATATAAATTTTTTCAGGTATTGAGCCAGGTAGTTAATACCAAGAACCAATAATTTTTTTTTATGAATGACTTGATGCATTTTTATTTCCTTCAAAATTAAATTTTGACATTTAATAATCAATGATAATTTATTAATTATTAATAATATGAGAATTTATAAATAGGAAGGAAATTAAAGACTTTTTAAGAAAAAGCTATTCTGTGTAAAAAATTTTGTGGTGATTTCAAAAATACTTTATTGTAAATTTTTTTAAGATTCACCTCAAATAAAAAAAATGACATTTACTAAACATTGACACAAATTGTGTCCCACATAACAAATTGTTTTTAAGGATATATACTTTCAATATGGCATCACTTTACGTTTGCACTTGGATTCACTACGATGATGTTTTTTTTTATCTACTTATGTGTGTATAAGAATTTCATTCATTTCTAAACAAAAACGATTGAAACATGAGTGAATACAACGAATATACACAAAATTTTTATTTGGTAGTATCCATTAAATGTGTGGGATGATCTTTCAACAAATCTTGTTTGTTTCAAGATCTTGTTTGTTGAATTCTCTCTTTTTCGTGAACACAGAAAATTCCCTCCACAAAATGTGTTAGAGGAGTAAAAGTAGTTAACTGCATTTTGCTTTATACCTTAGAATCATATTTTAAAAAAAAACCACACGAACATTTTCGCTTACCGCTATAAAACTATACTACTATAAAACTTTTTTCGATTCCTAAATAGTCTTGTAGGTCTTTCAAGATCATTATTAGGTAGAACAATTACCGCTACGTGGGTGCAATCAATGGCTACAATAGTGTTGTTGATTTGGAATTTCCTTAAAAACTTGTGTATTTTTTCTTCTTAACGAATACTACTTAATTGGAAATTTTACGTAGTTGTTTCCCATGTACCTTTCAATTAATTGTGACACTTGCGATATGCATCTTGAAACGGTGGCCTGGCTTACCTTAATATATTTGTTAGCACCAACTGGGCGTTGATATGATCCAGTTGCAAAAAATTTACTACTACCAAAAATTTCAAATGAAACGGGTATTCCATTCAATAAACGGTTTTGATCAAAAGGAGAGAGCATTTCAATTATTTTCGTTGCTTTTATTGGATGCATTCGAAAATTTTTGCAAAACATACTTTCAGGTATTGTGAAAGGATTTGCATTGTCTCTTAAATTTATGTACAAATGTTTTTAAATACGACTAAAAACTATTTATATTTTACTATTTTCTCACTTATATAGTAGTCTACTTATAGTAGCCTAGTTTTGCAAGGAATTACCTTTCTCATTTTCAATCATGTTCACATATTATCTTTATCGATAAATACGAGAGTGCAATTAAAAGGTCAGCGAAAGCTTTTGCTGGTTTTCTTTTAAAAATTGATGATGGAATCATAGCGGGAGTAGCTGGTAAAATTGAGATAGTCAATGACATGGAATGTCGTGTTCAATCTTTTAAGAAATTAATTTCTAATGTGTAATCAAACATTAATAACTTTAATCAGAAGGTGGACTCTTGGTTTTGCGAGCGTGCGATTCTAACATTAATAAATAATATTGAGGCTTCAATAAAGGAATTTTTTTTGAGTCAAACAAAATGTGAAGAAAGAATACAGTTCAACCTTCTGTATTACCCATTCCATAAATTAAAGCTAAAAGTTAAAATACCCATTATTTTGCTTATAGAAACTTAAATCTCCACATTTGTGTAATGAAACTAGACTAGAACTAGGCAAGTTCGTTCTTTAAAACCATATCTTATCAAGACCACATTTCAGGATGTTTATTATTAATAAACGTTATGTAATAAAACGTTTATTTAGGGCACAAAAAGTATAGAACTTACATTTTTTAAATTTTTTTCATTTATTTTCCTAGTTTTCCTAGTTTTTAATACTTACTTATTGCCTATTTTTTTTATTTGATTTTGGGTAAATGTTTTGTGTTCATTTTCCTTCAAACACTTTTTATGATATATATAATAAATCTTTTTTGTTAAATTAACAATAAAAAGAAGTATTGTCTCCTTGTAATGCAAAACCATTCACTTTTATTTTCATAATAAAAAATTAGTTATTGATAAAAAACCAAACTAGCAAGGCATTTCAGAGAAAATCTTGGTTCAAATGTTAAAATATTTTGTTAAGACCATATTATTAAACTGGTAATTCTCCTGGATTTCCCTTTCGAAATGTGGGCCTTTTTGTTAAATTATATTAATTATTTGGTATATATTTTTGTATATTATATAATTATATATTATTTTTATTAATTATATTATATCTTTGTTAATTATTAAATTATATTTGAACCGATGTGGTTGTATTGAAAATTACATTTTCTGTAATTTTCACCATTTGAAATTTTTTTCACACGGGCTTGAACCCGTGATTTTCGGTCGTTACATTACTACACTCGAGTGCTTTACCACTCGTCTTCCGAAACCACCAAATTTGAGTTTTGATAAAAATTTTTATGGAATAGCGGGTCGGTAATATGTACAATGTGCCCTAGTTTCGAACTAAATATTTGTAAACTATTTTCAGTAAATTAATTTTATTTCGCGTCTTAAGTAGTTATATAATATATATTTTAAAAAATCTATATTTCAATGTTTATACCAATTACTTGTTTTTTATAAATAGAAGCAACATCTGAATTATTCTTGTTATCAAAGTTTTATTAAGATATCTGAAATGAACTAACAAAATAATATGTTTATATTTGTAAATTTTTTGAATCTACGGATTATGCAGACATTTTAAGCAATTTAGATATTACAGAGCTTCAAACTAAACTTGAAAATAATTTAAGAAACAGGGATATATCTTTAAATAACATTGATTCCAAATTTCGGATAGAAAATAATAATGATATCGATCTAAATATCCAATATAATGGGCAAGTTGAATTAATAGGTAAAGAAAGTGATCAATTCCGAGATGAATCTATTAATATACACCATCAGCATTTCATAAAAAACTTGAAAAATAGTATTAAACAAGAAGCTCCAAGAAAAGGCGTTACAAGAAATTTACCAAAACCATTTAAAACGGGTTTATTTTGGCCTGGGGGAAAATGAAATGACGAAGAATTTTTACGGAATTTAAAAACAAAAACGATATTGAATATCAATGTACCCTAAATTAGAAAAAATGATGCATTGTTATAATATTAAATTTTGGTAGGACCTTATCTTATTTTTTATTTTATTGATTAGTTTTTGTTTAGAATACTGATGCATTATCGAATTTTTGAAATACCTATTCGATAAGTAAATATAATAAATTTATCTGGGGTGGAATTCTGTATTGTGATAATCACGCTGCGAATGTCGCATATCTTTAATTGGTATTCTATATGGTGATTGTCACAGTGATAGTCGATTTTTTTTGTCATTTTAGGGTGACAGCTAATTTGGTGTCACTCTTGATAAAAATAAATAAAAGTTTGGTTGTTTTTTAAAATTTAAGTTTTTTATGTTTTGGTTTTTTAAGATTTTATGATGTAAATATTAAAAAATGCGAGTTTTAGAATTAGAAGCTAAAATTGCAAATGATTTAAAAATAATGGAACTGAATAAAAAATGCTGTGATTAACTGTGTTAATTTTTTTTTTTATAAAGTTTGAATTTTGTTAAGACCAATTACATATATATATAGTTACACATTTATATTAATTAATTATAAGTTTCCAACTGAATTTTACTCAAATGTGAATATAATTTTCTTTTTCATTTTATTTAATTTGTTGTAATGATTTCTACTTTAATTTTTTTTTATTATCTACGTCAACAATAAATTTTATTTTTTTTTTAAATATACATTTTATTAAATTAGTTGTTTGAAATTTACTTTTAAGTTTTTTCTCTTTTAATATATAATTTTTTTTTTTTATAATTTCGCTTTATTGATTAATAAGTGTAATGCGCTAATAAAACTTACAACTTATTTTTGTTTTATATTGTTTTGACACTTTGACATTTAATAAATCACTTGTGCTGCCATTTCCGAATTGTAAATAGTTATTATTTATTTATGTCAAATTATAGTACATATACTTATATATAAGTAATATCCAATTTTTATTACTTTTTATTTTTTTTATTATAATATTAAATTATTTAAAAAATTTATCATTAATTTCACTCTTATGAATTATTTCAAAGAGATTTCATTAATAAAATCGTAAATTTGAACTACGTGTGCGACGTGTGTGCAATGTCATTTTTGTTTTAAAATTTTTTAGACATTGAATTTTCTCCAGGCCAAAATAAAACCCTTTTAAAAGGTGTTGCTAAATTTCTTTTAACGTTTCCTCAAATTTCTTGATTAATGCGACTTTCTTCAAGTTCTTTATCTACTGCTGGTGATGTATTAATGGATTGTTTTGGAATTGATCACTTTCTTTACCCATTAATTCAACTTCACCATTATCTTGGATATTTAGATCATTAACATTATTATTTTTTACTCAAAAATTGTGATCGATACTACACTATTTAGATATGTCCATGTTTCTTAAACTATGTTCAAGCTTAGTTTGATGCTCTGAAAGCGAGAAATAAAATTAATTTACTGAAAATAGTTTACAAATATTTAGTTAGTTCGAAAATTTTTATCAAAACTCAAAATTTAGTTGTGACAAAAAATACATATCTATATATAATTCTTCGCCGGTGTCAGCATGTACCGTTATAATTTTTTGTTTGAAAAAGAAATATTGTTTCTGTTTCATGCATACATTTTGTTTTTAACATAAATGAAGAAGAGAATTTATTTGCAATCAAATTGGAAGAAATTTTTTTCTTTCTTTCTTACACATCATCAAGAATGCCTTTAATATAGGAGAAAAAAAAATCAAACTTTACTCAAATTGATTTAAATGAAACGGAATATACTGTACACATTTTTTGTTATTTTCTTTTGTTGCTTTTCTTCTTAATACATCATAGTAGAAAAGAATATTCTTTAATAAGAAGATATGCACTGGGGAAGTCAAGATTCCATTTACAAAAAAACTCCATTAGTTAAAGAAGCAAAAAACTATTGTTTTTCTTATGTAGTAAGTTGTGAGAAAGAAAGAGTGCGATATAAATGATTTAAAAAGGCATTCAATTTTTGAAATTTAATTTTAAATAGCCCACGGGCCACGGGAGAAGAGATTTCTAATGTACATGGTCGTCTGAAATCAACATATTAAATTTATTAGGGTATGAGAGTAAAGAAATTTTGAATGATTGATTTTTTACAGGTACCTACATAACATAATATTGGTTTCAAAAACATAATTTATTTCTTAAACATCATATTATTTTCTTTTATTGTCTTATAAGGGAAGTAAATTTTTTTTTTATTTCAAACAGATTATAATTGATGTATTTTCAATATATAAATTTTTTCAGGTATTGAGCCAGGTAGTTAATACCAAGAACCAATAATTTTTTTTTATGAATGACTTGATGCATTTTTATTTCCTTCAAAATTAAATTTTGACATTTAATAATCAATGATAATTTATTAATTATTAATAATATGAGAATTTATAAATAGGAAGGAAATTTGAATATTAATAATGTGAATAAATAATGTTTCTTATTACTATGCATTTTTAAATGTAACACATCTCGATATTTGCTCGATAATTTTTTTCCCACTTTGTGTTTTGAATTTTTATCTCTCTCTCACAAATTAAATTCTTATTACTTTCTATTTCTTACAATTTTGGAAATCGACTAGAAAAATGGTAACCAATCATTAACAAATTATAAAATTTTATTCCAGTGCATTTTCTTATTAATGGATCCTTTATCTACTATCCTTTGATAGTAGATGCGTGTGCGGCTTTGTATTATATAATAATTTATTTACATAATCTTTCCCCTTTTTATTTCAATCTACTGAGAATTGTTTTTGTTTTATGGATACATTTCTTTAACCCAAACGAAAGAGAAAAGAAAAAATAACAGAAAAATCAAATAAATGTCGAATTAGCATGTAATTCCTTCTGTTTCCTCCCCTGCTAAAACAAAATGGATTAAAAATATTTAGAATAATAATTTCAAAGCTGTTGAATACATTCTTATTTACTTGAAAAATATATTTTAAAATAATTTTTTGACTACATTGATTAGCGTAAGTTATTACGTATTTTTTTATGAAAAATAATCAAAAAAACTTTAATCAATTTATATAATCAACTACATAAGTGTTGGCAAAAGTGTTAGCATTTAGAGCAACGTTTAAACATAAGATTTTATTTGATAAAAGTTACTTATTTACTTATTTAAGGTTTGTTTGGCTCAAATAAAAAACAATGATTTTAAATATATAGAAATTAAAAATTATAAACAAATAAAATAAAAAATACAAGAAAATGAAAAAAAAAATTTACCTATTAAATTTTTAAATAAATAAAAAATACAATTAAGAAAAAGTTGAAAAAATCTTATAAATGTAGGTACTAATTGTTATTATCAATACTATTATTTATAACAATCAATATAACAACAAAAATAATCAAACACAACAAACATTAAACAAAAAGTTTAGCAAATGACAAGAGTCGATTTCGATTTAAAAGAAAAAATTAGTTTCCAGCATTTTTTGTTTCAAAAATGTTTGATGATAATAGGATAATATTCTATTTTTTCATTAAACAAAGTCGGATGTCAAAATTTGTGGAACAACGTTTACAGGACAGTCAAACTTTCAATAGTACAAACTAAATCTTGATGTCTAAACGTTACCTAATCGTTAGTACCTAATTTTAGCGGTTTTTTATTTGTAAATAAAAAACAATATCTATATTAAGTTTACTTTATTTCTAATATTTCAGTGTTTTTTATTTAAAAAAAAAAATAAACAGTATAGATAAATAATAAATGTACCTATATGTAATATATGAATATATCCTATATCTATTTATTGATATTTGATATTGTAGTCTTTTGTATTTTAAAATAAAAAAAACAGTAGTTTTTAATTTTTGGTTTTCCTAATTTATAAAAAAAAAGAAACAGTAAGACGCAAGTTTCCCGTCCGAGCTGCCTTTGCAATAACCATCAACAAAGCGCAAAGTCAAACTCTCAATAAGGTTGGTATTTTACTTGATGCACCAGGTTTTTCACATGGACAACTATATGTCGGGATTTCGCGCACTACTGGGAATATAAATCATTTGAAAATTGTCACCGAAGAGAATAGAACTGTTAGAAATATAGTTTTTAATGAAATATTAGTTGATTAAATATTTCAATCTATATCAATCCAATTATATAGTCTGTCTGCTAATCTACTAATTTAACTAAAGTATCAAATATTACTAAAATATTATTGATAGGGGAATTTTTGATTTTGCTAATTTATAATGCAGTACAACCTAGAATGCTCTAATTTTGATTTTTCACTATATATAACGGTAGCAAAAAGTTACGTAGTAACGGGTATTTAACTAGTAACTATAATATGCGAACTTAAATATATATAAGGCATAATTAGGTTCAGTTTAATTTGTTTAATTTCAAATTGAAATTGAATTTGAAATTTTGCAGTTCCATCCTTATATGTATAGTCAAAAATAGTTGAATAATTTAATTAATTTTTTTAACATATCATTTTCCTGATTCCTCCCGGTCGATCGCAAATGTGTACAACATAAGCTTACATGTAATATTTTCCGCTCAAAAATTATT
Source organism: Argyra leucocephala (assembly GCA_963942445.1). Taxonomy (NCBI): domain Eukaryota; kingdom Metazoa; phylum Arthropoda; class Insecta; order Diptera; family Dolichopodidae; genus Argyra; species Argyra leucocephala. The sequence goes on from OZ012679.1 coordinate 167,431,332, forward strand.
AGCAATTATAGTTAAATGTTTTTTATTTACAATTTGATAAAAGTATGTATTAGAATCTATTTAAAAATATATATTTTACAACTAAGTACTTAAGTATTTAAACAAAATAAATAATATGGTCTTAACAAAATAAAAAAAATTTTAACATTTGAATTAACATTTTCTCTGAAACGTTTTCGTAGTTTAGTTTTTTATCAATAACTAATTTATTAATATGAAAATAAAAGGGAATTGTTTTGCATTACAAGGAGGAGATAATAGTTAAGTACTGACCTACTTATTTTTATTGTAAAAAGGAATTATAAAATAAAAAGTTAGGATTTATTGTATTTAACAAGAAGTGGTTTGGACGGAATAAGGTGCATGGGCGGTGATAGTTACATTTACGTTATCTTTACATGGCCAAATATTTAAATTAATAAAATTCTATTGCAAATTCGAAGAATTGGAACTCCTTTGGGAAATCAAACAAACAGGAAGACCAAGTATAAATATTAAAATATGTGAGTATGCCACTCTGTGGATGTTAGGAAACAATATAAGTTATCGAGACACATCAGACCGATTTAATATGACGATTTGTATCGGTCACAAAATTATTTTGAAAACCTGCAAATCGTTATGTAAATTAAAAAAATATATATTAAATGGCCTGACAATAACGAAGTACTAAACATAATTACCAGATTTAATTTGAATTCAAATAATTTTATAAATGTTGTGGGTTGTGTTGATAGAAATAGAAAAAAAATAATTATTACTCAACAGTGAAAATAAAAATAAAGACAAAAATCTTAGTGTTAGATTTATGAGTGAGTTAAACTCAGTCATTGATACGAAGGTTTAATATGAGATAATTAAAAATAATAATACCTCTATAGTGTGCAAACAACAAAAAATACGAAAATTAAAAATGAATAGCACTAGAAAAAATAATAATATTCTAAAAGAATTAGAAAAGTTGAAAAAAGAAAATAAAATTCTAAAACAACAATTATCAAAGATTACAAACCATAATGTCGGTAATGAAAAACAAAACCAGTTTGAAATATTAAATTATGACGAAAGTGCAAATACGTCACACCATGTGGAAATGGATGACGAAGATACTACAATAGAAAATGATAACGTACTTGACGACTTTATCAAAGTGGCAAGGAAGAAAAATAACAAAAAATATGCAAAAACATTTACAAAATAAAAATGTGCTCTCTCTAGACAGTGAAATCAATAAAAACAATAATAATAATAATCAAAATAAGAATAACAACAATATTATTAGTAATGTAATGACAATAATAGTATTAACAATAATAATAATAACAATTACAATATAAGAAAAGAAGGAAGGAAATATAAAATATCTCCTATTACCATACATGACCAAGATACTTATTCATGATTTAAAAAAAATATTCAAGGAAAAACTAAAAATGAATGAATTTGTGTTTAAAAAATAAATAACAATAAACATCTAATATTACTAGAATCCATCAACGACTACACAAAAGTTAAAGAAGTATTACAGGAGATAAATTCTAACTACTTCTCTAAAGGAATTCAAATACACTCCTAAGGAATTAAAAAACAAAACTCTAATATTGAAGGGTTTAAATACACAAGACGAGTCGGATGAAATAAAGGAGAATCTGGAAGCCTTGAATATAAAAGATGTAAAAATAGTGGTTAGATTAGTTAAAAAGAAATCTATAAAAGACAATTTTAAACTTCTACTATTCCTGGTACAACTAACCCGCAATAGCGATGTTTCAAATATACATAAAATCCAAAGATTAAACCATCAATGTATCCAATGGGAAAAATTGATAAAAAAGGAAATTACACAAATTAAACGTTGTCAAAGATTGGGCCATGCAGCCAGCAACTGCAACATGAACTATATATGTGTAAAGTGCAACGAAAATCATGAAATTGGAAAATGCAGACTAGTATATATATCAAGAGGACAAAAAATTATTATATTGCGCATTATGCGCAACAGTAATGGCATCAATTTTGAGCATCCTCTGTAATGCAAATTACAGAGGATGCTCAAAATATTTAAAGAATCTGGATAAAATCGAAAACAGAAAAAAAGCAAACAATAGGAAATTCTAAGAAAAATTTGAAATGGTCAACAACTATGTACAACCGCAACTATCATTCGCGAATTTAGCTAGTCAAAATTCTGACCATAACAATATCAACAATAATAATAGACCACACAATAATTCGTCAAAGATAGGGCAAAGTTGTACTAGTATATAGTAAAATTACAATATACTAGTACAACTAAATAAAACATTGGAATTCATTAGTAATCAAGTAAATAACATATAAAGTAAATTGAATGACCACGCCGTGGAAAAGGACTTTTTATTCGAAATGCTTTCAACTAATTTTTACTATGACTAGTATTAATAATAGGTTAAGTAAATTAAAAATAATTGCTATTAATGTAAATTCAATTATATCACTCAATAACAGAGCATACCTAGTTTATTTTCTTGAAAAAGGCCCAGATATAGTATTATTGAAAAACAAAAAAAAATATTGAACAATCGCACAATCAGATAATCTCAGGTAGTCTAGATGATCACTCTAGAAGAAGCAAAATGTTTAGAGTTTAGTAGACAAATAAATATAGACAAGAGAAACAATTTTAAGTTAATAACATTCAATGAATTATGTAAAGCAAACCAACTGGTAGGTAACAAACCTTTATTAATTACTTGGTCAAATTTGAGGGGACCTAAAATAAGTTTTCACAAATTTGAAAAGTAAAACATCACCCGGGAATAGATGGAATCCAAAACATCGTGCTAAAAAATTTGCCAGACAGTTTAATTCAGGGTTATTGTACAATATTTAATAACTTGCTAAACAATTGCTATTTTCCAAAAAAGTGGAAAATATCTAAGGTCATTCCAATATTAAAACCGGTAAAGGATAAAACAGACCCAAAAAGCTTCAGACCTATAAATTTATTGCCCAACATAAGCAAAATATTCGAATTGAATTGAATAAAATTTATTTCGGACCGTTGAACCTTATTAGGTTTTTCGGCCATATACTATTTTTTTTAACAAATATATATACTAAATTTAATCTTAAACAATTTATAGTAGAAGATAGAAATTTAAGCACTAAAAGAGTCTTTAAAGTAGTAAATGGTTTACGACAAGGAACCGTAAACGCACCACAGTTATTTAATATTTATATCAGTGAGTTATTACAAAAGATAAATCAAAATCAGCCTCGAACAACAAGTTTAGCGTTTGCAGATAATCTTATTATTTACAATGTAAATAAATATGCATCAGAAATTCAAAACAAATTTCAAAAAAATTTTAATGATACGCAAAGTTATGTTGATTCTTGGAAGCTAAGAATAAACTATAGCAAATGTGAATTTATCTTATTTAGAACATCTCTAGAGAAAGCTAACAAAGATGTTAAGAAAAGTTGTCGAAAGTTCCACATTAAAGCAAGAGACAACATAAAATTCACAAATCAAAAAACAGCAAAATATTTTGGAGTGTATTTAACAAATAATTTAAATTATAGATACCACATAATTAAGCGACTAGAAAATGCACATAAAGCCTTTATGACATCAAAACAGCTCTTTTTATACTAAAGGAGTTACAAATAGAGTAAAAATGATAAAGTATCAGGCATTGATAAGACCAATTCTTACATATGCCTGTCCAATATGGTACAATATTAGTTCATCATGTATGGAATTATTAAGAAAATATGACAGGAAATGTATAAGGCATTGCACAAGCAAATTTAGAAAACCTGAAACAGAATATAAGCACTATATAACTATCTAACAAATCCCTGTATGAATGTAGCAAAATAAGCAAAATAGACCAATTTATAGTAAAATTAACAATACAACATTACTCTAGAGTAGATTTAGTTACAGCAAACATAATAAAAACAATGAGCTCGGGTTCTATACCACCTTAAGGATGGATATACCTAAATTTATACTAAGCCATGACAACCTACCCATAATATACCATGTATTTAAAGGATCAACTAACAAAAAAATAGAATATGAATCAAACTAAAAATATGAAAATTATCCAGAAATATTTAGATACGATAGGAACATAACAAAAATAGACTCAAAATAAAAACAAAAAATGTTGTTGGCAAGAAAAAAATTAAATAGTGATAGTGTCAAGAAATGTAGTTTGTAAGTTAGATTGAGTAGTTTTAGTATTAATGTTAAGTAGGATTAGGGTTTTTAAAATAAAAACGTATAAAGAAAAATTGGTTATTTTAGATTTAAAATTTTTTCAATTAATATTAGAATAAAAATAAATGATTAAACATAATCAAATAACAGGTAAAAAAAATAGTCAAAAACTAAGAAAGACTGTCAAAAATAATAAGTTAATCGAATGAAGTTTAATTTTTACCTCGTATAAAATAGAAGATAAGAATTACAAAATAATCTTCTACAAAATAGAATGATAAAAAATACCAAAAATAAGTAAGTAGTTTAGAAATAAGTATAACTTAAATTTTAATATACTTACATACTTATAAGTAATAATAATAACTTATCCACTGTTTATTACTTATCCACCAAATTCAACATTGTCATAACTTGTTTAATTTACAAGAAAAAAAAAACAAAAAAACGAACACGCAGACGGAAAATAAATATGGAAAAATATTTCCTAACTAATTAATTTAATTTAATTTAATTTATTTGTCTTCCCTGCACATAAATGTGCAGACAAACTAATTATTAACTATACTAACTATACTTAAATATTAAATAAATAAATATTACTTAAACATAACTAATAAATATTACCTAAACAATTTTTAAATACAGAAATTATAAATATTGTAATGTAGCTAGACTTCTTCATTGTGCCACTAGGTTATCTTGGTACAGAATCTATAACCTTAACCATGTCAACTATAAAGTCGAATACTTCCGTAAATTAATTCATACCCTCTTTTAAGAGCATGTTCCTTTACGTTCATTTACTCTGCGTAGTGATTCAGTTCCCTATTACAACTCTCGGATTAAGGAAATGTGTAATGAAAGAGATGCATCATATGAATCATGAAAACGAACTGGTAATGATAATGATAACCTTCGCTATAAACGAATCTATGGTTATTATTTATTTAATTTATTTATAAATTATTAATAATGATTCTATAAATTAATAGGTATATTTACTAATTTATGTACATAGCAATTATTTTTTTAGTAGCAAGATATTACCATACAATTTAATAGGTCGGATACAGCCACCTTAGTGGTCGGTATAAGTAAAAATGTATTTAAGTGGACGGAATCAAGAGCCCTATAACTATTTTGCAGTAATTGCTTTTTATATAGCTAATTTTTATTTAAAATAGATTATTTAGTGTCCTAAATTTTATATTAATTAAGAAATAAAACCCTAAACTGATAAAATATTCATATTATATTTTGCGAAATTATAAAGTTATCTTTCGAAAAGTTGATTTTTACTTATCTATGGGTGGTCGGTATACGGTTCCTTTGCGTTAATTGAAAATCCGTTAGTACATAATCAATGAGAGTTTGACTTGTATTAGTTTATTAGACTTATCTAAGTGTAATCATTTTTGAAATTTATATTGAAATCATCAGCAATAAAGCAATTTTCAGCCAATTTACATTAATTTCTAAATATTCCTTTGATTTAATATACTTAATTCATTCGCTCCAAATTTATTTGATTTGTACAAGTACAAACTTATTATACCCAAAATGTTCTATCTTATTTAATCTAGTTATGATGTCATATTTTACTCTGACGATAGTTCAGCATCAAAGACAAAGTATAAAAAATGTTAAATTTTAATAAAAACAGTGTAATAAAAAACGCTGGAAAGAGTTTGCATTAAAATCGTAAAAAATGTCATCTTAGCTAAACAAAATGTAGTACAATTACATTGTAACTTAAATTATATCGAGCAAATCCAATATATATAAGACAAAGCTTTCATGGCTACGAAAAAACTTTTCAGCAACAAAAACATTAGTAAAAGAGTTAAAATAATATGCTATATATAAGATCAACGTATAATAAGACCAACGCTTGTATAACGTGCGCCAATATGGCACAACATCAGTGCAAGCTTAATGGAAACACTTGGTAAATTTGAAAGAAAGTTTATAAGAATTTGTACTAATATAATGGGCCTTATTCTGAGAAGCGAATCACTTTTTCGCTATGTACCGGTAGAGCATCATATTGCATCACAATTGGTATTTTGAGAAGCGAAATGATACGATATTTTGCAAAACTGGCAGCATTGCTAATTAAAACTGTCAAATTTTAATTTTCTTTTATGTTTTGACATTTTTTGTTTTAATTTTTTGTTTGAAAAGTGAAATTAAGTGTAGTTAAATTAAAATTTTATAGCTATTAAAAAATGTTTTTTCTTTATATTACGAAACAAAATATAATAAAAAAAATGTGTTCAATTATACATATTTGTTTTTTTGAATTCATTAAGTATTTCAGACTCTCGAAAGAAGCCTTTGCAATGATTATAAATAAATTAGACAATAATTCAAATCCTGCAATTGGTCCACATTCAGTAAAACTCATTATAAAATTGGTTGGAACATTGCGCTTCCTTGCTGAAGGAAGTTATCAAAAAGACTTGGGGGACGAGTTTTTGGTAGGTTCAGCTACATCAACTATTTCTAAAATATTAGCCGAATTGTGTTGAGAATATATAAAATTTCTTGAAACCGAAGAAGAAAAATTATCCCTCAAATTGAGATTTTATAATAAATTTGGATTCCCAGAAATTATTGTAAGTTGATGGAACACGTGTAAAATTCATTGCACCAACAAACATTCAAACTGCCTCCTATTTGTAACTTTTCTATAATTACAAATGTAAGATAATATTTAATAATTATTTTTAAATATAAATATATATATATATAAATAAAATTAATTTACTTGAATTTTACGTTAATTATATATTTACTTTTTATCATTCGCCATCTTTCACTATCTTTTTCTATAATAATATATTTATCGTTTTTTTCTGACAGCGAGCAAAAAAAAACGATTCTCGTAATACTACGAAAATCGAAACGTTGCGATAAAAACCGATCAGTATCGCCATTTCGCTTTGCAGAATACCAAAAAAAAAATTTATCATATTTTTCATTACGTACCGAAAAATTCGCTTCTCAGAATAAGGCCCAATATGATAATATATAGAAAGTCATTTCTGAATACAAGTATTAAGGTAAGTGGCTATAATACTGACAGTGCACGCGACAAATAACAAATTCAAGTTTAAATTTAGTTTTTTTATATACTACTTAAATTATAATTATTTACCAAAAAAATTTTTTTTTTTCAGAAAATTTAATTTTTGTCTCTAATACTGACAGACGTAAAAATTGTTGAGTATATTACTGAAAATTTTGGTTCCTAATACTGACATATGCATAGTTTCTAATAGTGCTATAGATAATAAATATAGATGATAAATAAAACGATTAAGTATTTAAGTAAATATTAAATGTATTAAATGTATATTAAATATACTTATAATGAAATAAAAACAAAAGTATAGCTCTTAATTCTGGCAACTGTTGTCTTAGGTGTTGATGTTTGAAATTACCCAATCTTTAAAATTTTGGCGTAATTCACAACATCAGCTGAAAATAAATATATACCGCATGTTCGAAAAGCACTTTATTGTAGTTTCGGTAGCTTCATTTCTTAGAACGTTTTCTAAGAGATGTGGAATAAGAATAATGGAAAAATTCATTTTTTTTTTTTCATAGTTTTCCAGTTTCCCTTTATGAACAGCTTTCTTGCATGTTAGCTTAAGAGGACAAAAAACACCAACAACTAGTGGTTGCAAAAGGTGAGTTGTATTGGGGTAAAAAGCAATCAATATTATGATTTTCTCCTTGAAAAATTCACTTAACGCTAATGATAAGTGAAATACATGTTCATCTAAGAATAGAATTACAGGAAACTGAGTATCATTTTCTTTTAAAAGTAGTTAGTTTAAACTTAGTTTAAATTGTACAAAAAAAAATTTTAAAAATGTAAAACCTTAATACTGACATATTAAGAATCTAATACTGAGCTAATATGTGGACTTAATTCTGACAGTCTTTATAGTGTTTTTTAATTTATGTGAAAATTATTATGAAATATCTGTGTCAGAATTAGGACAATAAAATAATACAATAAATATTTTAATGAAAGTAAAAAGGATTTAAAAAAAAATATTAAATATTTAATTTGTAATAAGCTTTTAATAAATACAAACTACTCCTTTTCCCAATAATGATACATATGTCAGTATTGAGAACAGTATGTATATTCGCTTGTTTCTAATTCTGACAAAACTATTTTAATTAAAATTAATAATTAATTTCACTTTTGTAATATAAATACATTTCAGTAATTCATAAATACTTATATACAAATTAAAGCATCTCAAAAACAGGAAGTGACTCTGGACAACTATGGAAAATATTAAATAATACAATTAAAAATAGTAATGACAAAAAAAAATGAAGATATTACTTACATTTTAAAGAGTAATGGAGAAAAAAAAATTGTCAACGTGAAACGGTAGAAACTACATTTTTTAATGTCATATAGGGGAAAGTAATTTAACAGAAATCCGAAAAAATAGTACTAGTAATAATACTCCCTGATATATACACAATAAGAAATCGTTATTTTTCACGCCAGTTACAGAATTGGGAATTTATCAAATAATCTGCTAAACAAAACTAAATAAAATTGCGACTCCAGGATTAAATATGGTAACAGTGAAAGAATAAAAGGAATTAGCTCCCTTATTAACACAGCCTTTAGAGAAAATAATTAATAAATATTTTACAGAGGGAATATTTCCTGATTCATTAAAAAAAGTTTTTATAGTTCCCAGATTACTTGATATCTTAGAAAAAATTGGAATAAGAGATATTGCTAATCTCCTATTATCAAGTTATATAACACGTAGAACTCAATGTGTCAAAATTAATTAAATATTTAGCGATTTTTTATTCATAACTTTATGCTTATATTTTAAATTTATCTAAAATTAAAAAAAAAACTTTATTAAGTATTAATAAAAAATAACAAAAAAAAAACTTAATAAAATAATAATAGATGGGCATATGTAAATCTATTGTATATAACCCGGGCCATATAAACGGAGAAAACGAAATTCGATATGTCCTGGCCTGGTAAATTAAAATAAAACGTTGATAGTTGGATAACTCTAGCATTATTAGTTATCATCAGCTTTACATTTTTTATATCAATAATAAGTAACTATATTAGTTTTGTATTCCCTTTTCTAATATAAAAATCGAAGTCAAATTTTTTTTTTTTTAAATTTTTAATAACATGAAATTTATAAAAAAAAATAGTTGTTATACATAAATTAAATTGACATAAAAATCATTAAATTTGTTTACATGTGAATACGATTGATGTATGATTATAAAATATATTTTTTATCTTAATATATAAAATAATCAAATAATATACATATAAATGATTATTTTATATATTATGTCGAAAACACAATCACGACGAATGACGAATTTTTTGCTTTCAAATACATGGGATTATATGTAAATCGTGGCGAATGACCAAAATTTCGCGTTCAAAAAATAGATCTATTTCTATTTTACTCGTCGACAAATTTTTTAAGTTAATTTTTTTTAAATTTTTCCTCCATTTTTTTATAAACAAATTTTGAAATTTCACAAACACAAAAATTTCTTTATTTTAAAATTCAAATTCAAATAAAAATCTTTTTTAATTAATTTTTTTAAAAATTTTCCTCCATTTTTTTTATAAACAAATTTTGAAATTTCAAAACACAAAAATTTGTTCGTCGCGAATAGTTCGTCGTGATTGTTTCTCTAAGGGCGAATTTTGGTCATTCGTCACTCGTCAATCGTCGTGAGTGTGTTTTCAACATTAAGATAAAAAATTAATTTTCACTTTCATTAAAATTATTTTATTTCGATCAGAAGCTGTTTTTACTTTGTATAGTGGCATGTTAATTTTCAAAAAATTTTTTTTTTATATTTACTTTTTTGTTTTTATCTTAGTCACCTATAACCTTTTTTTATGTTGTTGTAACTTAAGCTAGGTATGCTGTTAGTACGCTCTGCAAAAATTTTATATTGTTTCATGCAATTTGTTGTTGTACAAAAATGGTAGCAAAAATTTTCCTTCATATTTTGCTTTGTAGTACGCTGTTAGTGTGCTGGGCAAAAAAAAAATGCGATTTGTTTTGACCGCCTGGTATTAGACTTCAAAATTTTGACATTAGAAATTTAACAACGTTTGGTGATCATGTCATATTGCTTATTAAAGTAAATCTTAAAAAGTAGTTATTATTTAGTAAAATAAAATAAAATAACTTAAAAAATAAAACATAAACTTAGAAATAAGAGATAATAATATTAAGTAAATATAAAATAATGAATTTGGTTTTAACCTTTCTGATTACTGAACTACAAACGAAATTTGGAGGCCAAGTTTCTTCTATTTCTTCTTCTATGTATTCCTCAAAATTCCATTTTTATTATTAGAGTTACTTTAAATAGTTTAACAGTAAATTTTTTTAATTTAAATAGTTAGATTTTATTTTCACGTTGATGATTGTCAAATGATCAAGTAATGCCACCTGTTATTGATTAAACGAATTTCTGATAAAATTTTGCTACCGATTTTGAAGTAGTTTTTGCATTAAATTTTTGACAGGCAAACCTTTTTAACAGCATACTTAACTTTAGGTAGAATTCGTGCTTTGAGTGCAACAGGTAACTACTGCAAATTTTTTTTACTGCAGTTTTTTTCGAGTATTTTTTTTATCAAATTTTTGGCACATTCATCAACTCATCAAATGTGGAAAACTTTTATTATCAGAAAATAGTTAAGCCTTCTTAAATACCGTAATTCTATTTTATTTTAAGTGGTCACCAAATGACACTCACTTTGATTTTTTGTCATTTGTTTAATCACAACCACAAAGTGTACTAGACTAGGGCTTCTCTGCACTATACCGGGCTTGCTTGATGAAAAGATAGGCACTCTACCTACATTAAATATACAAAGTTGGGAAGATAATTATCGATATTGATCTGTGTGTGTTTATGTATTAATTCAGTAATTCAAAATAAATGTGTTACCAATACTGATCATTAATAAAATTATTTTTAACTTTTAATGTAGAAAAGTATTACTTTGCTCTTATTACAATTCTTTGATAAACAAAAAAAAAAAATAAAATATATACATATAACTAAGTATATAAAAATTTATTAATTTTAAAAATTAAATAATTTGTTTTTTCTATTTTCAGCTAATTAAATTCAAAAAGTTCATCATTTAAAAATTATATAGGATATGATCATACAAATGAAAAAAACAAAAAAAACTTAAATAAAATGCGATATAAAAGAGGCGGCGTGCTTGGGGCCCATTTAGGATCAAATATATTTTGGATAATTCTAGTAGGTGCCTTAAGTTATACCGCTAATTCAATCCAATCCAATCGAAGAACATCATTACCTGAAAAACAGTTTTTATATAAATCCATAGCTAATTTCAACAGTGTATCAGATCAATTAATTTCCTCCGTATCACTGACATTATCATCTTCATTGGATTCAGTCGTCGCAACAGTTTCAACCCCAAGATCAACATTTGACCAGCAACAACAACAGTTTGAAGAAATACAAAACGATAACAATAACGATCACACCACATACGCATTCCAATTTGATCGACATTTGTATAATGTTACAATACCAGAAAATAGTGTTGGTAAAACATACGCCCTTCAACCACCTAATGAAGATCGTTTGGGTATTCGTGTGATACCAAATTTAGATGTAAAATTTCGTATAGTTAGTGGTGATCGTGATAAATTATTTAAAGCTGAAGAGCGTTTAGTTGGAGATTTTGTGTTTTTAGCGATTCGAACCCGAACCGGTATTGTGATATTAAATCGTGAAAAAACAGAAGAATATAAATTAGGTGTGAAGGCATCAGCTACACAATTCGAAATAAATGGTAAACATGTTTACGAATGTGAAACTACAGTTATATTAAGAGTGTTAGATCGTAATGATTTGAGTCCTTTATTTTATCCTACGGAATATATAAAAACAGTGCCAGAAGATATGCCATTACATAAATCGATACTAAAAGTAATGGCGGAAGATGCAGATTTAGGTATTAATGGCGAAATATATTACAGTTTTTTGGATGATAATGATTATTTTGCAATACATCCAACAAGTGGTGTTATCTCATTAACGCGTAATTTAAAATATGTAGAAAAATCTTTGCATGAGTTAACAGTGCTAGCTACCGACAGAGGTACTGGAACTAATCATAGACTGAATCAAGCCAGTAAGGCCAAAGTAACAATTAAAGTTGAACCGGTAGGTAAAATTTTGTATAATTTATAAATAATGTACTTTTTAATTCCTAATCTTATTTGATTTGCGCTGTCAATAAGTTTTTGAAATTGACTATTAAATTTTAAAAAAATAAATATTTTAATTTCATTCAGACATTGCCTAAAGGAATTCCCAAGAATTGATGTTGTTCATATTGTTTTATTTATTTTTAGGTGAATCTCTTTACACCAGATATATACGTTCAAGCACTACCTGAAATTTTTGAAGGACCAACTGCAAATATTTATGGTGTAGTACGTGTTACCGACAAAGATCAAGGTATTCATGGTCAAATAAGAAGTTTAGAAATCGTAAATGGGGATCCAGATGGTCATTTTCGTATAGTAAAAACTGATAAATCTGGTGAATACAATATTGAAATTCAACGCTTATTAGATCGTGAACGCACCCCCTTAGGATATAATCTAACACTACGCGCTGTAGATAATGGTATACCACCACAATCAAGTTATAAAATAGTGCCTGTACATTTAGCTGATATAAATGATAATCCTCCGGTATTTAGTCGGGAAATTTATGAAGTTTCTGTACCAGAAACATCGCCACCAAATACACCTGTGATAAGACTTAAGGTCACAGATCGTGATCAAGGGAAGAATGCATTGGTATTTCTTGAAATAGTTGGAGGTAACGAAGGTGGAGAATTTCGTATAAATCCTGATACTGGGATGTTATACACACAGAAGCTCTTAGACGCAGAAACTAAAGCATTTTACACTCTAACAGTATCAGCAATAGATCAAGGTAATGCTGGTATGCGAAAACAATCGTCAGCGAAAGTAAAAATAAACGTACAGGACACAAATGACAATGATCCAGTATTTGAAAATATTAATAAAACGATATGGATTGATGAAAATGAACCTGCTGGAAACACAGTTACCAAAGTAACGGCACGCGATAGAGACTCCGGAGAAAACGCTTATATTTCGTATAGTATAGCAAATTTAAATGATGTACCTTTTGATATCGATCATTTTTCCGGAGTTGTAAGAACCTCAAAGCTTATAGATTATGAAAGTATGCGACGAGAATATATTTTAAGTTTAAGAGCATCAGACTGGGGTTTACCTTATCGCAGGCAAACAGAAATGGAACTTGTTATCAGAATTCGTGATGTAAACGACAATAGACCTCAATTTGAAAGAGTTGACTGCGTAGGACATATTCCTAGAGAACTTCCTATTGGAACTGAAATTCTAACTTTGTCAGCAATAGATTTTGATTCAGGAAACTACATAAGCTATCGCTTGGTCTCTGGAAATGAGGACAATTGCTTCAATTTGGATCCCACGTCGGGGGTAATTTCAGTTGGTTGTGATTTGATTGATGTAGGTACTGAAGCTCGTATAGTCAATGTAACAGCTACAGATGGTACTCATTTTGCTGACATTATGACAATTAAAATTAATTTAATAAATGCGAAACGAAATTTTGCGGTATCTGGTAACGTATTTCCTAATCAAATGAATCGCCTTGGCCATCCTGTAGAAGATAGTACTCATTTTGAATGTCGTGATACAGGTGTAATTAGACGACAAGCCGAAATTTTAGCTGCAGCCGAAAAAAATAATATGCCTGGTCGAGAATACAATGCTCATGATGATTTTGTGATGATGCCAAGTCGTTATGGTGAAAACCAGCACACTCCAGAATTCGTAAATTTCCCGAACGAATTAAGAATTAATGAAACTGTGGTGTTGGGTACAACTGTAGGATGGATAAAAGCTCGTGATCGTGATTTAGGTTACAATGGAAAACTTGTGTTCGGCATATCGGATGGTGATCACGATTCTGTCTTCCGGGTAGACCCCGAAACTGGAGAGTTACAAATTATAGGTTATTTAGATAGAGAGCGGCAAGATGAATATATATTAAATGTTACGGTTTATGATTTGGGAAAACCTCAAAAATCTTTATCAAAAATGCTACCAATTTTTGTGGTAGACGAAAATGACAATCCTCCTAAGTTTTCAAAATCTTTGGCATCATTTCGCGTGACGGAAAATGCTATTAATGGAACAATAATATTTCACCTTAATGCAACTGATGCTGATTTGGGTGACAATGCTGCAATTACTTACGCGATCGTTACAGACACAGATGATTTTCACATTGATTCTAAAACTGGAGTGCTATTTGTTAGTAATCGTCTAGATCGAGAACGGCAAGAAATTTATGAACTTAGAATTCGTGCAACTGATGGTAATACTCTAAATAAAAATAAGCAAGTTATGACAACCTTACATTCTGATGCTATCGTTAGGGTAACTGTTGATGATATTAATGACAATTCTCCAGAATTTACTTTGAATGAGTACACATTTAGGGTGAGGGAAGATATTCCTCGAGGTACAGTGATTGCAATTGTTAGTGCTACTGATTTAGATATTGGTCCGAGTGGGGAAGTATTGTATTCCCTTACTGAAGATGATGAAGATGAAAAACTGTTTCGAATTGATAAATATAGTGGAACTATCAGAACTGAAAGTTTTCTTGATTATGAGGAACGTCAGGTTCATAGTCTAACAGTTAGAGCAATTGATCGCGGAACACCAGCACTATCTTCAGAAGCAACTGTAATTATAGAAATTATTGACGTAAATGAAAATAGATGTGCACCAGAATTTCAAGATTTTGTGTTAATTGGTAGTATACTAGAAAATCGACCTCCAGATACTCATGTAATGGATATTGTTGCAACAGATGGTGATCCACCAGGCCCAGATTCGAAAGTTAGTTACTCTATAAGAGGTGGTGATGGATTAGGGATATTTACAATAACCAATGATGGTAAGTAAAATACTTATCGCTATTTTAAAACAGTTTTAGAAATAAAAAAAATTAAATTGCTTTAATTAAAATTGATTCTACTTTTTTTAACAACAAATAAAAAACTATGTATTATGAATTGACTGATGTATCTATTATTAAGAAACTATCATTTAATTGATGACTCGTAAAAAAACATTTATAATAAGTATCTGTAATTATCTGTAAAAACTACACAACATATTTTTTAAGTTGTGTTGTCTACAAATATAGCTATTGCGATTAACAACTGTTGTTACAGTTTACGTTTAAGTTGTATGAGATAACCAAATACAACGGATTAAGATCAGTTGTGTTTGAATTGTGTTTAAATATATTTATGTAAGCTGTGTTCTTTTCATAAAACAAAATTTAAAACTAAAAACAAAAATCAAAAATATAATAGTTAGGAAAAAAGAAAAAAATTGAAAAATGAAATTCAGTGATTAAGTATGTGATAAAACATAAAAAAAAAAAATAAAGAAAAACATAAATCAAGACAAAATTAAAATAATAAATTCTGTGGTTTTACAACGAAAGATGATAACTGCAATTTTGTCGAATTTTAGTTATGAATGCCATTTTATATACAATTTTAAGCTCTTTCAAATAAAAAAAATTAATAACATTAAGTAATTTATGAATTCAAAACCGAATAACTAATAACTGCCGTTGAAAATATTTCTAACATAAGCATATAACTTCACTTATGCAGTTATTAAGGCAACACCTTACCGAAAAGTACAAAACAAAAAAAATTATATGTTTAGATATTTCCATGTATCTTGAAAAATTTTACTGCGTATTATACATTTTTTTTTTTTGTATAAACTGAATAACTGAAGTTATCATGTTCTTCAGCAATAACTTTTATGTAACAAAAATGAATAAGTTATTTAAAAATTAAAAAAAAAGGTAAACTTTTTACGAAAATTAAAAAATTATTGAAATGATGTCAAAGATCATATCTTTTTAAAGATTTTCAAAAGATTTTCATTAAAAATATTGCAAATCTTGCAAAAATAACTAGAAAAGTATAGCAAATTCTATACTAAATTTTATTCAATTGCGATTTACAAGAAATACCAAAAATGCAGTTATCATCTTTCGTTGTAAAACCACAGAATTAAAATGTGACATTACTAAAATAAAAAAATTCAGTTCAATAATTATGCAAAATAAAAAAACAAAAATAAATTTAACAAAAAATATTTAAAGTAATGTTTCACAAATTAAAAATAAAACATTATTTATGTACTAGTATGAAACAGCTAAATATATTATTCAAAATTTAAAACAAAACATTACGTTGACCGTATTCTGACATATTGTGTAATAAAATTTAGAACGCTTTCAAAAAAATGTCGATTCGATTACAATCGACTGCCATAATCCCGATTTTTGTGTTGATAAACATGATCGAAATTTTTACTAGATTATCATTTTATTCGATAATTCGATTTAAACCAAAACATTACGACGCCCGTATTCTGACATATTGTGGTAAAATTTAGTACGCTTTCAAAAAAATGTCGATTCGATTACAATCGACTGCCATAATCCTGATTTTTGTGTTGATAAACATGATCGAAATTTTTACTAGATTATCATTTTATTCGATATGTACTCATAGAATTGGACCACTGATTTTGCTTTTAAAATTATTAAAAATAACATGATAACCGTATTTAAAGGGAATCTGTAAGTTTAAGGAAGAATATAAAAAAAAGAGAATACATATACATATAGCACCATTGATACATATATTATAATATAGATTGGTACTTTGGTATTATAAATCCAAAACCCCAAAATACCAATATTCAAAGTTCCAAAATCCGACTTTAATTCATTGTGTTTTCGAATTCAATCATTTTATTTGTAATTGTATCCAACAGCAGCTACACATAAAAATGATTTAAATAAATATTCTGGAAAAATCAGTTATCCTTAGTTTTGTATTCAACAGCGGCTACGAATAAAAATAATTTATATAAATATTCCGTGAAAGGCGTAGAACTTTGATTTTGAACCCAACACTAAAATTTCTTCTAACTCATAATCTCGCATATATATTCATTACATTTATCATATCCAGTATCCAGTATATTCAGTCAAATTAAATGTAGGCAAATGAAAATGCATGAAAATACAGGCAATTTAAATGGATTATGTTGTGTATATAATTATATTGCAATTTATATTTCTTTATTGCAATTTATACATCTTTATATTTTTGTATTGGTACTTCTGTCTTATTCGATTAAATTATTTGGACTTATCCATCGTTGGTTTACTTTTGGTATTGATGTTTTTGTTTTTAATTTTTCAGGATCTTTAAAAACACTTGCTTCACTAGATATTGAAAATAAACCGCATTATTGGTTGACGGTTTGCGCCCAAGATCAAGCTGTGATACCGCTTCATTCCTGTGTTCAGGTAAGCAATATTTGTTATTCTCATTCAAATAATGCAAATTTTATTTATATTAAATACTAGCAAAGTCACTACGTAGTCCAACACAAAAACTAATAAACTTTTATTTATGAACCAAATTTAAAAAAAATTATTTCTGAAAAATATTGTAAAAGAAATATTCTCAGATATTTAAACACATGGGTAAAATTAAAATTTAAATTTTTTTGACAAAGTTCATAATTATCGATGATCAGGTGTGCAACACTTTTAGTTTTTGAAATATTTCTAACGTGTGCTAAAACTTGTGAGCATAATTTGTAATAATTAGTTTTTCAAATGTTATAGTTATCCTTATAACTTGTAACCCTGTTATAATTTGAAAATGCTTGAATTGAAACAAAAAATATTTTAGTAAAAAAGTGATATTATTTGCAATATGTAAATAAACTTGTGAGCCATATGTAATTTGTAATAATTAGTTTTTCAAATGTTATAGTTATCCTTATAACTTGTAACCCTGTTATAATTTGAAAATGCTTGAATTGAAACAAAAAATATTTTAGTAAAAAAGCGATATTATTTGCAATATGTAAATAAACTTGTGAGCATATGTAATTTGTAATAATTAGTTTTTCAAATGTTATAGTTGTAACTCATAACTTGTAACCCTGTTATAATTTGAAAACGCTTGCATTGAAACAAAAAATATAGGAATGTACTTGTACATACATGCATATATTATAAATCAACTAGTGAATTAAAGTGCTGTTTTATTTGAATTTTTTTTAAATTATTTGTTGAAAAACAAGAATAAGCTTAAATAATAAAATTAATTGTTTGAAAAAAGTCGAATATTTTCCTCTTAATTTTACTAAATATGTTTATCATACAGACTTATACCCTAATCATACAACCATACTATACATGGTTACCACTAATTTGTCGGTAACCTAGTTGTATTCCTGGTTACCTATACCTTTGCATATAAATTGCTGTCAAAAATTATCTCTTAAAATACTGGGTAGCGAATTAAATCAATGACTATACATATGTATAGATGTCATATAGATATAGATATGTATATATGTATATTTTATAAGTCATTGTTTGAATAAAAGAAAAGAACGAAAGCACACGAAAAATGTGCCTTCAAACTCGTGCTCTTGTGTGTTATAATATTGATGGATCATTTGTTTTTTATTACGTGTTTGTATGACATTGGCAGAATCTAAATGTTTCATGTAGTTGTAATACAACTCCCAGCCTCCCATCAGGAATATTTCAAAAATTGAAGGTGTTATAGACTTGAAATTTTGCTATCTTAGTTTAAGACATGGTATTTTAGCAGTCTTACAGTTTTTCAAAAATTCAGACTGGTTTTGGTAACTGCCATATAATTTCCAGTATCCATCAGGAATATTTCAAATACTGAAGGTGTTACAAATACTGAAAGCGTCTTTTACCGTTTTCCGAAATTTTGACTGGGTCAGAAAAATTTGTTGGGAAAGTAATCCTTATATATTATATTTGCCCCCAGAACTTATTTTATCTTAGTGAACGAAGAATTTCTATTGCGGTGTACAACACAACCTTATTATCTATCAAAACTACACAACATAATTTTTAAGTTGTGTTATCTGCAAATATAGCCATTGCGATTAACAACTGTTGTTAGAGTTTACGTTTATGTTGTATGAGACAACCAATTCTTTACAACTGGTTAAGATCAGTTGTGTTTGAGTTCTGTTTATATATATTTATGTAGTAGGTAGTTACTTGTTTTTAGAATTGTTTGTAGGGTAAAATTTACGTAATAAAAAAATGTTTTTTTTCTTTTCTACAAAATTTATTGACGCACAAAAGATGAGTTTTTTCCTTTAAATTTGTTTTTTAAATATATAGTAAAACTGAAGAGGTAAAAGAATTCTTTGTTCGTTAATAATTATAAAAAAAAAACAGTTTTTAGTATTCAAATTGTCACCGTCAATGACAACAGTGCTATGATAGACAACATGCTTACAACTGCCTATAGTTGCAATTCTCAATAGCAACATTTGGTTGTGTTGTGTTGTGTGGTAGACATCACAAGTAAAAGGTGTTTTGAATCGAAATAGTACTCTTAAATAGTAAAATTGAACTAACGACCATACAGTCCAAAGAAAATAAAACTGTTAGCTATTCAATAGAATTTTTAATTTGTTGGTTTTGATAAGGTTATTGATATATCTTAAAAAGTAATATTCATTCTTATGTTTTTGAAGCAGAAATTTAAAAAAATTGAAACCTACTATAGATTTTGAATTGGACCCATTTGTTTAAATATCTATTATACAACTTTTAGAATATTTTTCAGAAATAATTGTTTTGAATTTGGTTCATAACTATATTGAAGTTAATTTTATACATTTGTGTTCGAGTTAATTTTATACATTTTTATTCATTTTCCTTCTTTGTTTAATTCAAGGTCTATGTGCAGGTTCTTAATGAAAATGATAACGTGCCATTAACTCAAAATCCTGTGTATTATGCATCAATTCCTGAAGGAAGCTCTGCTGGAAAGAAAGTTCTTCAATTAATTGCGGAAGATGAAGATATAGATCCAAACCATCGTATAACATATCGTATTATATCAGGAAATCCTGGTGAATTTTTTACAATTAATGGTACTACCGGTAAGTTATTTGAAAAATTTTAAACATATTGTGAAAATGTGAATTAGATAGATATAGTTTTAAACAGTGGAACTTTTCAATTTAATTAAATTTTATTTAGCGCAGCTCTAAGTTGTTTCATATGTATATAAAAATAAAATAAAACTCATTTCTTATAAATAAAATGAGAACTTAAAAGAGGTAAAAATACAAAAGGAACACAAACTTCATTTCACATCCAATATCTTACTTTTTTTCGTTTTTTATAAAATTAAATCATTAGTTCAATATAATACATACACCCATATTCTTGAAGAAATTGCTGAAGCGATGTTTTTAATATGACGTCCAGCATTTAATTTCAAAATCTGCGTGTGTTGTATTTCTGGAAGACTTTTTTCACGAAGCGATAGCCATTTTATAAACAAGATAAACACTAATAAAATTACAAAACAAACTTCAAATTTAGTTTTCAAAATAATTTTTTTTTTTTAGTCTTCCAGAAATACAAGTTTATTCAGATGTAACGCGGGTCAATTTTTCATGAATAAAGAGTAATGAGTCTTTAAGATTATGGGTGATAATTTTAACTTTAAAAAATAAGTATTTGTTTATCCCCTCTAAAAGTGAAATAATTTTCTTCTGTGGGAAGGCGGATCAAGTTCATGTACTGTTTTACCTTTGTCCACCTATTTCCTGTTGTCGTAACCATTCTTCTACTGAAATAATAGCTTCTTTAACTGGAATACTGAGCAAAGGAGATCATGACTTCGTCTTTGTAAATTCTCCAATTCATTGCAATTGTTGAGTTAGATTCTTATAGTTTTTCACCAATTGAATTTCGAACTGCTTATAAATTTTACTAACCATTTGGTTACTTTATGTGTGGGAAACATATTTGCTGTCATAATTTTTTTTTCTTTATTTGTACAGATAGTTACTCATATTACATAAAATAAACTTATTTTAATTCTGTATGTGTAGCTCTTACGGTCTCTCATCTTATTATCTGGTTTGTGAATTTTAAGAATGTTTGTTGAAATGTAGTATGCTAAGAAAAGCAATAATATGACCAATGGTTTCATTTTCAGTTGATCTTACTCTGTTGAAATTAATAAACGTTTGCATTTTAATTTAATGTCTGTTAGGTGTTATTTTAGATTTCTTGTATCTGCTGAAAAATGCAATGTCCTTATTAAACGATACAAATTGTTTTCCTTAATGCGATAGAACTTATTTGTATCAATTACACAAATTTTACTCCAACGCTAAAAAATAATTTTTTTAAAAATTATTGAAAAATTTGTTGAACAAAATATTTGACGCTAGTCGCTGGTATAATGTGAATAAAAGTGAAAAAAAAAAAAATAATTGTATATCAGCTGGTTTTTCAGTTTTTTAATAAATAATAATACATTGAAACATTTCTAAATTGTAAACTAAAATTGCAAAAAAGTTATTGTTATTTTGCAGAATTATGTCAAAAAAATTCAATAATAAAAAAATCAAATCAATTTGAGTTTTAACTTTAAACCTTCGAAATATTTTGCTTTGTTTTTAAATTTTTTTTTTTTTTACACTAAATTTAGATTTAAAATTTTAATTTACATAATATGTATATAGTTTTGGAATATTTATAATTTAGCAAATAATTTTGTAACATATTTGAATAAATATAAAAATAATTTATTGTTACATTTATTTACTTTTTTAAAAAGGTATCATAACCACAACCGCCCGAAAATTGGATCGTGAAAATCAACCGGAACATATTCTCGAGGTAATTTATCGTACATTTTACATAACAGCATAACATATAATTATTACATGTAAAAGGATATTGAAAAATAATTAAGAGAAATTTTTTGCTAAAAAGTTCTATACAATATATTTAATTTTTATAAATTTATATTTTAATTTTTTTATTTATAAAAAATCGTTTTCTAATATTCTTCTTGTGTTCGTAAGTCACATTTTTCGTTTCTTAAAAACATGTAATTTTAAACTCAACTTAGATATTAAAAACAAGATTTTCTCTCAAAATTTGGGAGAGCTGGTCCGCGCTAAGGCTCTTCTTGGGACCCAAATCCATATAATTTGTGTCATAAGAAATTTGGTGAAGTGTTTTAGACACACTTGCCTTTGAGTTAGGAATTTGCATTTCTACCCACAGTTTCTGTTTCGGTGACATTTTTTATCTGCTGAACCGATATCTACATTTTGATTTGGACAAATTAAAAACATTTTAGGCACACTTCTCGCCGACTAGATACCCGATGACACCTTTTTTCTATAGATATCTCGTAGGCACGGGTACATCCTCATTTATAATGAAATCTATATTACCTCCCACTTAAGCTCTTCTCTCGTGAAACATGTGTTTTTGGTATTTATTTTAGTAAAAGTTTGGATAGTCAAAGCTTCTATCAAAGCTCTTATTTGGACAAAAATCCATATCTCAAAAACCACTGCATCAATCTGGTTAAAATTTTTAATAAATTTTGGTTTCTGATGACAATTGTTTTTGGTCATTGGCAATTATTTGGAATATCATATTTTTGTTAAAAAAAATATTTATTTTTACTGAAGATTTTTTATAAGAACATTGCACATTAATTTTTGTTAAAATTATTTGTTTCTTATGATGTAATAGTATGTTATATATATATATTTGTTTGTTAACATAGGTTTCCGTATCGGATAATGGAAGACCTCAACTTTCATCTACAACAAGGGTAGTAATCACCATTGATGATGTCAACGATCAAAGTCCAGAATTTGATCAACGATTTTACAAGGTACAAATACCTGCCACAGCCAAAATCGATCAACCGTTATTTCAGGTAAGGCATATTATAAATTTGTATGTATATATATTAAACTTATATCAATTTAGAAATTTTATAAAATTATTAAGTTTTTCTTAGGTATGATTATTTGAAATTGGATTAAGAATTTGGAAAAACAAAAGGGAAAACTTAATCAATTTGAATTTATTTAACTATATTTTCATATATTAATATAATATGTATTTATTATTACACAAAATTGCACAACTTATAGTTTTAGTATACATATATTTTTTACATTTGGCATATTTTCACTTGATGGCTTTTTAAAACTAGATAGTTGGTGTTTCCCCATATTAATGCTTCTGTTTAATCAAATTGTCAAGTAAATTTATAATTAACACCTCATAATGAAAATATTTGTCATTCAGCCCAATCGTAGTTGTCAGTTATCAGTATTATTTATCAGTATTTATGACAAGTTTCAGAAATTCTGATACGCCCAATCGTGGTTGTCAGAACTATCAGTTTTTCTGATCGATTGTGAATTTTATTAACGTCACTGATAAATTGGTATCGGGGTGCTTAAAATTTGTCATATTTTCTGATAATTGTCATAATCTGTACCAGTTACAAATAAGTTGTGTGATAAAAATAAATTTACAAAACAATGCAAATAAGGATAATATTAAAATTTTATATTTTATTATTTTATTCCACAAAACTAAACAAAAAATAATGAATTCAATGAATCAGCTGATTTTTGAAATGTCAAATTATCAGTATTCACAATAGTAAATTTTTTTCAGTAAGTTTATCAGTATGTATCAGTATCAGTACCGCGATTCCATTTGTGATAAATTTTGTCAATTATCAGTTTACTGATAACTGACAACCACGATTGACCTCAATGTGATGAACATAAACACCATAATTTGTCAGGTGTCTATCAAAATATGCTATCACTTGTTCGTCAATGCACACATTGTGTTAAGAAATATCAAAGTGCATGAAACATTTATTTGCTGCCTCTCCTAATGGTTGACTCAAATTAATTATTATTCGAATGGTTGTTATCACAGAATATATAAATCGTTTGATTTGTTCAAACCACAAGCTATGAAATGGTTGTTTTAAATTTGTAACACCAAATGATGATTCGGATTAGGATTTCTAATGAAAAAAAATAAATACGTACGTTTTTGTAATATATGTAAGCATGTAATTTATACGTATACCTACAATTTTAGTAATTACTACATATCAAATTTAAATTTTGACATGCAAAAATAAAGAAATAAATAGAAAAATATATAAAGAGCACAATTATTTCAAAGACTAAAAATCGTGTTATTTGAAAATTAACTTTTGAAAACATTTTTATGATCATCGCCATTCATTTACGTTAGTTTAGAGATTTATATAAAAACGTGTGGAAATTTGATTGACATTTATCTAAGTTTTAAATTCAAATTGACTGTTACAGTTTGGTTTTTATTTTATTTTTGTAACATTGATTCTTTTTTTTTCTCTTCTGCCCTGGAATAAATAATACTGATACAAAAAATTAGAAAATCGACTTTTTTAGGGTTCTACGAAAAGCACAGCCCCACGTGCATGGAGGGACCTAGAATAAAATTATTCCAAAATAGTCCAAGTTTTGGAATAAGTGCCGAATAAAGGACATATCTCTTATATGGTAGGTGGTACATTCAATGAAAGTGCTGGTAAGTGAACTTACCAGATGAGTAATAATGGGTTGAACATGCAATTAGAATACGTCTCAAGTAAGATTCACTTTTTAGTCTTAAAAAGTAACTTTTTCGTCTTTAGCTGTTCACTAAAAAATATATTACTTACACTACGGTTAATATACTTGAAAGTATAATTCAAATTTCTAACTGCAAAACGTTTACTAGACATAAGTAATCAGTTAAGGTTGACATGCCCACATAACAAATTTTCTGCATCAGATAATAACATGTGAGACATTAGCCTGCGCTCCATGCGATCTGTTACTGGCAATTTTAATGTTCGTTTCGTCAAACCTTTTTTGGGACACACACTAGAGACTGCAGTCAACGCGAATACATATACAATTTTGTAAACCATTTTTATTGATTTCAAATTGTAAATCATTTCAAAAATTCAAAAATTGAACACTTCCAAAATTTGTGGAAACCTATAAAAATACCCTAACAAACGTTTTTTTTGTGCAATTATTACTATTTTAACATAACATTATTTATAATATTTTAAATTGTTGTTATTTAATTCAAAAGTTGTACAAACCCCTCAAAACAAAATTTTGAATTTTGAAAACCAATTTTTCATATAATTATTCTTAAAATATATTAAATATTATTAAATTTTTTTATACTATTTTCACACTTGTGTAAGCGAGAGATTTATAGAAAGATATTCTTAAATGTTTGTTTTTGTTTCATTTATTTTCAAATAATCTTTTTAGGTACAGGAAAATTTTGAATTGATTCAATTTTGCTTCTACCTGGTATCCATTCCGATATTTGAATTTTCATATCCGCAAAATGGTAGATTTCCCTTTAAAAAAATGCACACTTCTTTAAATTAAAAACTGAACCAGCTTCTTGTAGAACTATGAGAATTTTTTCTAATTTTTTCATAATGCTCTCTAAAAGAATTACTTCGAACAATTGTGCCATCCAAATAGGTTTCAATATATTCTATCGGTAAACTTTTCTTTAATGCATTCATAGATAACTGAAACCCAGTAGGTGCATTAACCAATCCAAAAAGAAGTAGATTAAATTCATATAAGTCCCCTGATGTCAAATCTAATACAGAAAAATATAGACAAATAATGACGAAAAAACTTTCTCGACAGAAGGCATAGAAAATTTTGACAGTTTGACAGCTACCTTATTTAATTGACGGAAAAAGTCAATACCGAATCTTTGCGATCCATCTTTTTTGGACGTAAGAACAACCGGAGGACAATATCTGGATGATGAAAGGTGAATTATTAAAACTTTTCTTCCGCTTTCTTTTCAACAATTTATTTTTTTCGCAAACGGTAATTAATATTGCTGTACACAAAGTGATTGGCTCTTCGTTAATTCAATATTAACTTGTCCCTATTTACATTAACTTAATTTATTGTCATTTGTTGAAAAGCATTTCGGTATCGATTTTAGTGAGTAATTGAGGTCTTAGAATTTTTGGTAGTAAAATTGGTTGTGCTATCTAAAAACTTCCACCTTTGAAAGTTTAGGAACTTTTCCCGTAAATTCATCATACGTATAATTACCTTCGTTTAATTCTTCAATCTGTAGATTAGTAAAAGTTTTTGTCAACTTGACTTGTGCTTGGCTTAACAAAGTTCTGCCCATAATCACTGGAACATCCTGGACTTCATTAAGTACTATTAGAATTTTTTTCCGTACTTAAGATTATCCATTTTTATATCACAATATGTTCTTCAATACTTTTACTTGTTTCTCATTGATTTCTTAATAAATACCCATATTATCAATGACATTCTTCTGAGCTGTTGTTATGTCACCCTCAGATCAATAAAAGCAGTTGATTCAAATCCATTGATAAAAATTGGTTTCATTATGTTGCTCATTGTTTAACATAACTCGGTTCACGTTTGAAGAAACATTTTAATTCGTCTGCTGACTATCGTTCCAAAGTGGTGGACAATTCCTTTTGAAGTGTGCTGGCTGTTTATGCATATGTTTGGATTTTCCCCTCAATTCAACAATCCATCCAACCCGTTTAGTAACTCCTTGAATGAAGTTAGGCTCATGTGCCTTGAGAGAATCTTTACATTCTCTGTCGTTAATCTCTTTGATCAGAAACACAATAAGTGCTATCTCGTCCATATCATCCTTTGACGTTATGGCTTTCATTTCGTATAAGTAATCAATGTAATTTTCATTCTAACTTCATCTTTAATTTCCTACGATTTCATGGATACTAACTTTACTGTCAGTAGCTGAAATGTTTTTTAATAAACCAGATTTTAATTTTGTAAATGAGGTTGAACCACATCTTAGACGTTCCTTCTAGTTTTAGGCAAGAAGCCGTCAACATTATTTTTGTTTGGGATATCATACATTTCTCTTAAGTTTTCTAGATTTTCAAATTATTTCCACTTTAAGACTTTTTACACTTCTTGGAATGAAATTTGGAATAATTTCCGTTATCTCTCTTGTAGTAAAATGTGTCATATTTATTGGTTGCTGGATAATTTTGATCTTGTCTTCTGGTTTTCTTTAAATTATTTGTAATCGTTTCGTTCTTTAACTCCTTATTATCGTTTTTAACTCTATCTTATCGTTTATTTAACTCCTTAACAGTTATGATTAAATCTTTTAGGTTCATATTTAAACTTTAGTATTGTAAACTTATTTGCGATTTTTTATTATTTATTGTCACTGAATCTTACTATTTTTTTTTTTTTTACCCAATAAAATATTCTTTCTGTAAAACTTTTCCTCGTGTTGTTACCTGAGTTATAACCTTAATTATTCCACAACACCCGTCAAATATCATATGTTATTCACAAACACAAAGTTTTCCTATATGTCCCGAAATGGAAGAAAAGTTCTTTTTTTCGAATTTTGCGAAGTCAGAATCTCACTTCTCAAATTGTAAGCGAGAGATTTAAAAAAATATATTCTTAAATAATATTATCTAAGAGAGATTTACAAAAATATATAATATGTCTCAGGCGAGTGTTTGCAGAAGATTAACTATTTGACAGCAACATGTCATGACTACAAATGATATCTAAGGGCAGCTGCCGCATTCGTACAGTATTATTTTGATATATGCTAAGTAGTGTTTAAACTTGACATTCAGTATTTTACAATTCAATTTTATTTTCACTCTTGTTGGATTGTCATTTGAAGTTCCGAGAATAAAAAAATATCAATTTGAAGTTTCAGATATGCGTTTTGTAGTTATGTCAATTAGATTTATGTCAATAAATTAAAATGCTGTGGTCTCAAATTTGGTTGTTGTTTGCTTTATTTAATTCTCATCTTAATCTTTTTTTGTTTTCATTCTTACTTTTATTGAAACATTTTTAATTAATTAACATTATATGATATGAATATAATAATATCTGAACGCCAAAATATTTTAGTAGTTAAAACAAACAAACAATATTAATTACCTTTTAAAGCGTTCTAAAACTCGTAATGTTCACTATTACCAACAACACCAGCAACAACATCAACATCAAGACCAGGATATCGGCTTAGAAAATTCAACGTGGGATATATACAAAGAATCTGATTTAAAAGGATTCGTTCCTGTGTTTTGGGTAAACAAAATATACAATTTTCTGAACATAACCAGATTTTAATTCCATTTAAAATATTTAAGAATTTTGAAACATTTTTTTTATTCTTAGATTTTTAATATGTATTTAATTTTTTTATTCAGTTAAATTGAATTTCAGTTAAAACAAAAAAACTTTATTGTTGACTATATTTGAAGACACAATAAAAATTATTACAAGTTTTTTTATTATTTTAAGCTTTTCAAATTTACAAATAATCAGTGCATTAAAGTCTAAATACTTATTTCATTACAAAATTAATTGAAAATAAATTTTAAGTTTTTGAAATAAATTTTATTATGTATATAATGTACTCGTTCGTACAGTCATGAATTTCAACTCTTAAATTGATGAATATAAATATTAAGAAATTAAATGCAAAACAATAAGATACCGCTTACTTGGTTGTTTTTTTTTGCTACACATATTTTATAAAAATGTTGTATTATTAGTTATTACCATTTTAATATTGCATATATATTTTTTAGAAATTTTTCTTTTATGTAAATAAAAAATGTACTTACAATAAATTATCTACTTTTTTTTTAAACTCTTGACAGTAACTTAGGAATCACCTTTTCGTGCTTAATTAAGTACGGTACTGCAATTTTACACTACAATATCTACAATATTTTGAGTATTTATTTAACAAATTACTGGCTTATCTACTCATTAAATGTGGAAAACTACTTCTATTGTCAGGAACTAAGTCTTCTTAAATATAATAGTTTCATTTTATTTAATTCGTTACCATTTTCTTTAATTCTCAATTATTTTTTGTCATTTATTATATCCCAACGACAAAGGGTTACTTACTATAAACCCTACCCCTAGAGGGTACTTTTTTTTTTTGCTTCATCGGGAATCGAACCTGGGACCTTTCGGTTGAAAGGCAGGCGCTCTACCTACTGCACCACCCAGCGTGTAAGCTTAAATAATAACAGTACTTACATGATTTTACAAATAAAATTTGAAAGACAATAATGATTTTTGTTTTAGCGTAGTATATATACATAATGTGTGTTAGAATGATTTGAGAAAAACATGAAATGATGAATGAACCCATATTGCATCCTAGATGTTTAACTATGTAGATACCGAGCGACATAAACATATTTAAATATCTATGATATCACAGAGGCAACGACAAGAAGATTATACCCTATGAAAATAATACCCTATGTAACAAAAAATTTACGCTCACATTGGGCGATATACTATTAATAATTTTTCCACAATAGAAAACTGTGTTTTTGACATAA
The DNA here is from genome assembly GCA_963942445.1 of Argyra leucocephala. NCBI lineage: Eukaryota > Metazoa > Arthropoda > Insecta > Diptera > Dolichopodidae > Argyra > Argyra leucocephala. The sequence goes on from OZ012679.1 coordinate 167,461,118, forward strand.
TAGAAAACTGTGTAAAACATCGAATGTTACGCCGAAAGTAGCTAGCTTAATACTATAATTTTTTTTAAATGATACATTAACATATAAATTATAATGATACAAAAAGTTGGCCAGTAATATATATTTTAGTAAGTTCGTTTGCACTGACAACACGTATATTAGAAATAATATGCATATAATTGAAGTAAAATATCTATGTGCAGAGCGGTAGGGTTTAACCTGAAAATTCTGTTCCGGTCTAGAATATTTTTATCCTAAAATTTTAGTGATTCGCGAAATGAAAATTCTCGAATTTTTCCTGCAGTTATTGTGCAGTGATTCTCGAAATGAAGAAAAATTATTTTCAATTTTAATCCAGCGGTAATTAATAATATCGATCGTATATTGATATCGATGTTATTGTTGAGGAAAGAATAATATGTTCATAAACTCCCATGCTTTTGTTCAGAAAACCCTCAGTCAACAACATCACATTTCATATTGGGTTCATAACATTTAAATTAAATAGGTGTATATATGTAATTTATGTAATTTCATAATTTAATATTAATAATTATCAAATCTATTTACATTTTGTGTTATGTTGATAGACAAACTCTCAGGAAAATAAAATTAAAATGTTCTTAGCTGTTAAGACCTACTTTAGTGTCTGTATTTCTTATTATTAAGTTAAACAAAAATGTAAAATTATATTATTACAAATAAAGTACTATTAATACTTACATTTTGTTATTTTTCTAAACCTATGTCAGACATTCTAAAGCTAAATCCTAATGATAAAATAAAATTTCTCAAATAGATACACACATAATGTAATTTTTGTTTTACATACTTATTTTTTTCCATAATTAAATATTTTTCTTCCTATTAAAATTTGTGGGCTTGTCCGTGCGTAGGTTTCCGTGTACTTTTCTTTGCTTAATCCACACAAGAACACACTTATTTTTTTATAAAATAATATAACCAATTTATAAGAATAGACTTTATTTGTTAGTTTGATTCAGGACGTACTTTTTCCATATAATTCCATATAAGTTATAGAATCAATTATATTTCAAAACCACGAATTGTATTGGTAATCCAACACTACAGTACTTAACCTACTTTTAGTTGTTAAGTACTGTAGTGTTGTAGTCTACTTTAGAGTTTTAGTAGTGTTGGAATTATGATGAAGACTCTTTCAAATAATGTATAAACCTTCTTTATTTTAAAGATACCTACAATTGGTAGAGTATAATATGTACATCCCTTTAACTATTTTTTGAATTGAATATAATTGATTTTTTATAAACTACTAATTGCTTTTTGAACTTTTATGTGTATTTATCAGTGTTTGATTTTTGGCTCGCGCTCTTACATTCGAATGCTGTGTTCAGTTCACACAGCACTGTCTGTGTATGATCCAAAGATTAAATCTTTTATTTTTGCAATTTCATTTATTTCTCTTCGGTTATAAATGTTTTTTTATGCATAGATCTCACGAAAGAGTTTAATTTTAATTTGTGTACGAGACGAGCCTTATTTTAAAAATAAAGATCTCTTACCAGCCTTTGAAAAAATTAGCACAAGAACGCTCGTTTGCCAAAAAATCAAATATGGATATTTATAACGTTTAAATATGAACGAAGTTCAATCAAAATAATTCTGACTAGAATTTTGACTAAATATAAACTACATGCTTTATTTGTTGACTATAATTTCTGATTCGAACTAATTTTTTAATCAGATTTTTTCCAGTTCAAACTGAAACGCGTTTTAAAAACGATTACATTAGATATATATGACGGAAATTTTATACATAATAAAAACCAAAATAATATAAATCTATGTACTTAACATATTTTGCAGAACACAACCAAAATCAAAAAAAGTTCAACTTATACTTTATATAATTTCATAATTTTTCACAACATCCATGTTAAAATTAATAATGTTTTCTGTCCAAAAATTATTTCATATTGTAACTTGCTTAATGTTTCTACATTTTTATATTATGTTGTTCTTTTTTGAATGTGGCTTGCTTTTCCTTGGTTGTGTTCAGAGGTATTTATCGGTGGTATACAAAGAATCTTGCAGATTCGTTTACAATTACCGTTTCATTTCATTTCATATTTCATAGATTATAAATTCACCGGTCAAATGCCGCTAATTGCAGCTATTCAACCGATAAAAAAAATTTCAGAAAAAAATATTTGTGTGTGGAAAACATTTTTAATAGAAATATCGAATTGTACATATTTATCTCGTTTTGGCTTTGTAATTTAAAAGTTATAGTTAATCTTTGATTTTTTAATTGTTATATTATTTTTTTTAATTATTTTGGAACAAACTAGCCGTAACTAAAGACTATTTTCATTACTTGCATTTATCTGATTCTGATATATTTTGGTATTATTTTTTCATGCAATTGCAATTGGCAGGTGCTTGCTATTGACAATGATTTTGGCGAAAATGGACGAGTAACATATGCAATCAAATCTGGTAAAGGTAAAACTAAATTTCGCATTCACCCAGACACTGGAGTTATATACGCATCAAAACCATTCGATGCTGATGCTGAATATGATTTAGCAGTAAAAGCCGAAGATAATGGTATACCAAAACGATCACATACAACACGTGTTAATGTTGTTGTTGTTCCGATACCAGAAGAATCGGAACATGTCCCAATTGTCAAATCATTAGAACATGAGGTTGAGGTAACTGAAAGTGATCGACCTGGGTTTTTAGTAACTTTAATACAAGCGACAGATGAAGATAATGAGCAGTTATGGTACGATATTTTAGGTAAGTTATACACACATTTTTTATACCTTTTATCCATTCATGAATTCCGAAAAATTAGTTTAATCACGAATTGCCAAATCAAATTTTCTATTACTTATTTATATCGATATATTTGTAAAAGGTTTTAAAACGTTTTTTTTTTTAAAATTCATAACTCCATTTTTTAAAAGTATTCGCGAAAAACGGTAATTTTTTAACAAGTATAACAAGTAGTTTAACAAACCTTTAGTGTTTTATCAAACTTACAATTTTGCAGTAAAATTCGAGCTGCCCAAACTTGAAATTTTGAGATAAAAAATTGAAATTTTTATAAAATTTTTTTAATTACCTACATATGTATGTATGTACCTCGAAAAAGGTCTTCGAAAATAAATTTTTGATTTGATGTATTGAACCATTTCTTACATTTTTGCAATACACAACTTTCCGCCTCTGAATTAGTCAATATTAGTGCACAATTAATTAAAAAGATTAAAAAGGGTTAGCTGGAGGGAAAGGTTCAAGTACGAAGAGTTCATTTTTATCTATTTAATGACTATGATGTAAAAAAAAATCTATTATACAAGGCGTTTAAATGTCACTTACCTATTTTAGATTCGCGTAAGCAAAGCATTGAAATAGTTATTAGTTACATAGCAATATTTAAAATTTTAGACTTTTCTAATTTTATTCTTATTTTAGTATTTCATAAGCCAATTTTCTTCACTTTCATTCTTTGGAATATGTATTTAGAAAAACCAAGAGTTTTGTTTAGTCATATTTTTGTATTAATAATTTAAACTTCGTAATAACTTCATAACTATATTACCAAAACTAAAAAAATAATAATAATAATATGTACATATGTAACATTATTTAGTAAAGTACATATAATAATATTAATTAGCGAAATACTTATCTTAATTAATAACATTATTCTGTATTTATTGTCGACAAATGTTGACTATTACGCACATACAACTTGTTTTAATATTATAATTTTACAAATGTGATCAATTTTTATAAGTACAAATTTGTGTTTGTAAATACAATTTCTTATTTATAGAAGGAGATCCTCGAAACGAATTTTACATAGGCCGAGATAATGGTAATATATTATTAGCCAAATCACTTGACTGGGAAGTGCAAAAGCATTACAATTTGACAATAAGTGTTACCGATGGTGTACACGTTGTAAGAACTCAGTTATATGTGAATGTTCTTGATATTAATGATCATCGTCCTGAATTTACTCAACCAATTTATAAAGTTGATATCTCAGAGAATATAGAGGAAGAATCTGAAATTCTTCAATTACACGCAACTGATATGGACGAGGATAAAAAAATTTTTTATACACTGCATGCTGTCCGTAACCCTATTTCACTGACATTATTTCGTATTGATAGTCTTACGGGAAATGTTATAGTAACTCAACGTTTAGATCGTGAATTAATGTCAAAACATATTTTGATTGTAATTGCCAAAGATCAAGGTACCCCAGCTAAAAGAAATTATGCAAAAATTATCATTACTGTACATGATCACAACGATCATGCTCCAGAATTCAGCAGTAAAATTATTCAAGGAAAAGTTTACGAAACGGCTGCTCTGGGAACTAAAATTGTACAATTATTAGCAATTGATCGTGATCTGGGAGAAAATTCAAAAGTCACATACTCAATTGTTAGTGGAAATATTGGAAATGTTTTTGAAATTGATCCAGTTTTAGGACATTTAACCGTTGTTAAAGAATTAGATATTAATTCAATGCCCGAATATATGTTGCAAGTCAAAGCGACCGATGGAGGAAATCCTTCGATGTCATCTCAAGTTCCAGTTCATATTACCGTGACCATGGCTGATAACGATCCACCACGTTTTATAAATAGCCAATTGGCTGCTGAAATATATGAGAATTTACCAATTGGTATGTTTGTAATACAAATTGAAGCGCGTGCAACGTCATCAGTGTTTTATGAAGTTGTTGATGGAAATCCGGGTGATTTATTTCAAATCAATCCTTCTACAGGTGTGATAACAACCAAAGATTTTTTAGATTATGAAAAAAATAAGTAAGTATGAGGCTAAAGAAAATACAATTGAAAATAACAATTTGTTTAATATTTTTCAAACATTCGTTTAAATTCAGTTAAATACCTACCTGTATTCTTTTGTTTAATAACTTTATATTTCCTTTACAGATTTTTTAATTTATCTATTCGTGCAACAAATCTAGCTTCTGTGTCAGCACTGTGCTTCGCCGTAATTCATATATTGGATCAAAATGACAATGTTCCGTATTTTTTGCAAAACCTTTACAGGGGTGAAATATCAGAAGCAGCACCAATAGCATCATTAGTATTAGCATCACCTTTAGTATCATTTGAAGATGAATTAAAACAAAAAAGTGTGATGAAAGCGAGACAAAATTCAGATTTACAATCAAGTAAATTATCCTCAGCAACAACTTCGTTAGATTTAAAAGTTATTACATCTCACCAATCTATATTAAACAATTTTTCATCCAATAGGAGGTAATTTAAAATGTTATTATTTTAGTAAACATTAGTTATTTAAAAAAAAAATATTGATATCCAACAGAGGCTACGCAAAAGAAATAATTTTTTACAACTCTGGAGAAAGCACATAAAATAAAACATTTAAAAACTTTTTGCCCTACTAAAAATAAAACTTGGGATTTTTTAATAAAAGTAATAAAATAAGCATTTAGACCCTACCACTTCTTTATTAGAACAATTTTTTTTAACGATCGTAGGCAAAATCAAACTTTAGTAAAAGGCTTTAGTAAAAATAATAAAAAGGAACAGTTTTCCAAACCCTCGTTACTCCGTTTATTCTATTGTTGAAAAAACAAAAGCTAAAACAAAACAGATTTAATAAAATTGTGGATTGTGTATATGGCAATTTTATATATGAAAAATTTTCTATTAGAGGAGTTAGAGGCCCTCCCCTATAATCCGTTCAAATCATATTTTTAATTAATTTCCTAATTAATAAAATCTAATTTTCTATACTTCAAAATTTTTTTTACAATTGTTGTATTGTGTTAGCCATTTCCTAATAATCTAGATTGCTGTTATCACAAGTGTTTTATTGATTGTTTGCCTTTTTTACAACTATTGTTTCGTCATCTAATACTATTATTTCTAAAATTTTATTTATTTATTTGTTAATATAAACATTTATTACAATTACAATTCTAATAAATTAATTTTTATTAAGCTCTAGCTGGTTGGGCTATCGGCGTATTTAGGGTTTTTTTTTTAAATTATTTATACATTTACTTATTTCATTTGCATTATATTTCTCAATTTCTACATTATTATATTTACTCAATAAATTTAAATAATGATTTGTCTTTTAAAAGTCCCGTTTATAATTTTTACTATAACTTTTACTTATAACTTTTATCGTTTATGTTATTTTTGCTTACAATTCAGTTTTAATATGATTTATTATAAATTTTTTTTTTGATTGCTTACATTATGTTATGGTTTTATTTTATTTTGTTACAAGTTTTTTTTTTCATTTTAAATTTGTTTATACATTTTTATTTTTATTTTTTTAAGTTAAAAACTATATTATTATTGTTATTTTCATCAGTGAGGTGTGATAGTATTTCTATAAGATTTTTCTCTTGGTAAGTTGTGGGTCTAATTTGGTTTATAGGTGAAAATTGATGTAGACGGAGGGTTTAGCTTAGTAGGAAGTTGTTTCAAAATTGACGCAACGTCTGTTGATGGTTTTGTAATATATATGCGTGAAATATACTGGTGTTATCCAGGCGGAGTTTAATGAAACATTTGCTCATGGAGATAGTAGTTGAAGTTGGTAGAATAATTGGGTTCACCTATTTGTATTGGTGGTTGTATTTATTAATATCTGTAGTTCTTTGCCTTCTATACCGACGTGTGCGGGTATCCACATTATTAGAATTCTTTTACTCATTTGTGTCATTAACTGTTTTATTGTATCTATTGCTTCGGAATTTCTCTCTGTATTTTTGATGGCTTCAAATGCCGACAGGCTGTCAGTGAAGATTACTTTTTTGCATTTTGTTTTCTTTGTTAATAGTAAACTTGACAAAATGCCCTGTAATTCTGCTTCCAACATGGTTGCTTGATAAGGTAATACGCCGTTGAATAATAGTTTGCCGTTTGAATTTTTCGAACCATCGATGAAGAGAAATTCCTAATTATTTTGTTTTCAAATTTCTGTTTTTTCTATAAATAATTGTCTGTATTGAAGACAGGTGGGTACTATTTTTGTGTAGATTAGTTAGATCGTTAATTGCTTTCTAGTAATCATAAAATAAATAAAATTTACAATATATTAATGTTTTCATTAAATTTTTGTGCAGCCCACTTGTCATTAAAGCGTATGACGCTGATTCTGGATTAAATGCACTTTTACACTACGATATTGTTGAAAGTTTGCCAAAGCGATATTTTCATATTGATTCAACCACTGGTGCTATTAAAAATGTCATGCTGTTGGATCACGAGAAAATTCCAGTTTTTGATTTTCATGTTAAGGTAAGTGCAACAGCATTCAAAATGTATAATCTGTGTATACATACATGCAGGATTTAATTTTATAGAATATTGTAATTATTGTACGCAATTTAAAAAAAAAAAAAAATATCTGAAGAATTATTATGAAAAATAGTTTTACACATAAACTATTATTTTATTTAAATTGAAAATTTGCGTATCTGACAGATATTCAATCAAGTTTAGCACCATAACTTTGAATTTATTCACAAATTTCTATGTAACCTGTAAACTCTTAACAAATTTTTTATAGATGAAAATATAATATAAATATTTCTTTTAAGATTATAAAGCTCAATAAAAATTTATTTAGTGTTTGATATGATAATAAAATACATACTTATAATTCTTAATAAAAAAAATATAATTCTCTTTGTTACAAAATTTTTCACAAAACTTTTATGAAAACTTTTGGCAATATATTTTTACCAAAATAAAAATTCACCTGTAAATACAAAATATAATTAAAAGTTATAAAAGTTTTAATATATTATGTACTCGTGCTAAAAATATATATATTTTGGCGTAACCTTTAAAAATAGTTGAAAATGTTTTATTTGTTTCAATTAAAAGAAAATACTTAATTATTACATTACATATTAAAAATATCCAAAATAAGTGTTGATTTATCTGTTGCATTAAAATTACATCCATCATAACTACATGTAAACGTACAAATGTAATGTACTTATAATCATATCCAATCTACAATTTACATATATACATATTACATATTCATATAAATATTTTTTTAGGTTACAGATTTAGGAAAACCTCGGTTGTCATCCGATTTAACAGCTCGAGTTGTTATTATCGTGACAGATGTTAATGATTGTGCACCAATTTTTGACAAGGCTGAATATAATGTCACATTGTTATTGCCAACATATCAAAACGTTGTGTTGGTACAAATTAATGCCACTGATCCAGATATTTCAGAAAATACAACATTGCGCTATGACATTATTGAGGGTAATACGGCTGGAGCATTTGCAATTGACTCTCAAACTGGGATAATTACAACTAGGTATACGTACATGAATCATAGCATTTTCAAATTATTTTATTCAACATTTTGTTCTATTCATATGGTAATAAAGTTGATTAAACATACCAAATTTTGAAAATTAATTTAGTTCAAATGAATCTTAATTTTTAAATTATGAAATATGAATTTTCTTTTGCTTTTAAACATTTGACAATAATAATACCTAAGATTAGGTAGTAAAATAAATTAAATGATTATTTTTGTGTTTTTGCTATTAAATTTTTGTTAATATAATTATTTTATAGTATATAATTAGTATTATCACCCATATTCTGTTAGACCCATCGTTGACGAGAAGAAAAAATTCATCTCGTCTCGTCTCGCTGAATATGCCTTTCTGTTAGACACTGTAAGCGGCGCGATAGAACATTTTATTTGTTGGTAGTACTGATCATTTTTTACTATCAAAAATAATTATTGGTATATAAACGAAATATGATTTATAAAATTTTTGGAAAGTGTTAACCCCCACTAACTTAGTATTAGTTTTAAAATATTTTTTAAATGAAAAATAAATATAAATATATTTATGTTTTAAATATATTTTGTAGTTTAGTACATAAACGTAGTAAAGCAGTAATAGTTAAAGATGGTTTTTTTTTTTTCAAAAAACAAACACAATTTTAATAATAATGCAAAAAAAATAATGAAAAATTGTTTATTAATTTTTATTTAACTATATTCTATTTAACTATTTTATCTATTCAATTTATTTATTTAATTCAATTTTTTGATAAAAAAAACAAAATACTTTGACGAGATACTCTATCGCTTACAATTTTTGACGAGATAAAAAATGGCTATCTCGTCTCGTGAAAGGTCTAACAGAATACAAAACTATCTCGTCAGAGATATTCTCACGCGATCTCGCGAGATGGGTCTAACAGAATATGGGTGTATATTAAAATAAATTAAGAAATAAAACAACAAAAATTAAAGTAGTAAATAAAAATTTAAATTTAATTTAACAAAAACTTAAAAATAAGGAAAATAAAAAATACATTTCCGTTAGAAAATTATCGCATTATTTAAAATAAAAAAATTATTATTTTTAACGTAAAACCTGGATTATACCGAGTTGTCCAAAGCATGCATATCAGCTTTTTAACAAGGGAAGGAGTCGTTATTTTAAATTTAAAAAATTGTATTACCAAAATCGAGGGTACTCTATCGATTGGAAATACTTTCAACTTTTGGAAAGGACCGAAATCAGGTTTTTTAAATCGGAAATTCTCCAAAATCAATCAAAATCGAGATGTTAACGACTACTTTCCCTGTTAAAAAGTTAATACGGATACTTTGGAACATCCGGTATAATTGAGGTTTTAAAACATGTTTTTGATAATTTTAATTACTCTTATAAATGATGAATTTACTTTTTATTTTTATTTTTTATAGAGATGTCGAGCGTATGGAATCATTTTATAAACTACACGTACGTGCATCTGATGGAAAATATTCAAAAGTAGCCAATGTTAACATAAAAGTTGAAAATTCCGAAACTTCTGGTTTAAAATTTCAGCGTTCAGTTTATGAAGGTTCTATCAGTGAAAATTCAACCAAGATAACTGCGGTCACCGTTGTCAATGTTCTTGGCGCTGCTTTGAATGAACATATTGAATTTCGTATATTAAATCCTACTAATATGTTTCGTATTGGTTTAACTTCTGGTGCTGTTGAGACAACTGGAAAAGTTTTTGACCGTGAAGTTTGTGATAACTATGAATTAATTGTTGAAGCGCGTTCTAATATAAATAGGCAACATCAACCAACTGATTATAAAAAACAGCAAATCAATAAATTGCAGCAATTCCATCATAGTAATATTAAATTTACAATTAGCCCAACAGATTTAATTGACTTGAAAAATTCTCCTGAGGATGATGATTTTGATGATGAAAAACCGAGAATAGCTCATGTTATTGTTAATGTTACAATACTTGATATCAATGATAACTGTCCAATGTTTGTAAATTTACCATATTATGCTGTGGTTTCAGTTGATGATGCTAAAGGTTCTGTTATCACAAAAGTTCATGCAGTTGATCTAGACAGCTATGAGAATGGCGAAGTACGTTATGAGATGAAACGTGGACACGGAGAGCTATTTAAAGTTGATAGAAAAACTGGCGAAGTAACGTTGAAACAGTCTCTGGAAGGTCATAATCGCGATTATGAGCTTTTGATTGCTGCATATGATGGTGCTATAACACCGTGTTCAACGGAAGTATCAGTTCATGTCAAGGTAGAAGCATTCATTTTTATTCCTTAATTTTGAGAAACTTCATAGATTTTAAGAGTATTTTATTCTTAGTTCTTTAGGACTTATAGAGCTTTAAAGAATTTTGCAATATCATTCAACTTTATTTTTCAAAACTGCAATATAAAAATAATTTTTTTAAAAATATTGTATTTAATATGTAAATTGAAAGAATTACGGTACAAATATCTGAATCATTTCACAATCGATTTTCGTTTTTATATGAGTTATATTTTCAATGATAGATTTTTAAAAGCGGACAAATATCCTATTCACACTACGCTCTATAACACGTTATTAGCGCTTAACTGGTTATGCAAGGTACTATAACTAGAAATTTTGTGTTTAGATACAAAATATGTACGCTCTATAAATCTATATAAATATTTAAGTTTCTAATTATAACAACTTAATAAACTAAATAATCGCTGATAACATATTGTAGAGCGTATTGTGAACAGGATGTTAGTTTAAAATTTAAAATGTATAAATAAAATTAGATTCAAATAAAAACTAATATTAATACAAAAGTTTTTTTAAGGGCTACCAAACCTATTCATTGAAGAAAAATTAAAAAAATGGAGTCCGTGTTTTTATTAAACTTCTTCTAATTCCGAGAAGTGGTCAAATACTAGTATCTTTTTGAATCACTTCGAACGTATTGTGGTTCATTTCTGAATTGTAAAATAAAACGGGATTTGCAAAAACAAACATTAATACAAAAGCCTTAAAAGCCTTTAAAAGCTGCCAAATAAATTTATTAAAGCCAAATTTAAAAAAAAATTAGTATGATTTTTTTTCAACCTTCCTCGAATTCCGAGGAGCGAACGAATATTAGTCGAACGTATACTTCAAACGTATTGTGCTTCATTTCTGAGCCTCTTTTATTGAAAATAATACGGTATTTGCATAAATTTTGATAACATTTGATTTATTTTTACCATTACTTCTTTTATTCAGATTTAACGTTTTTACTTTTATTGAATTTCTTTAATACATGTCGTTTCATCTTCTACAGTATAATATTGTAAAAAAATATTTTGAGTAGTAGTTTTAATTTTCTTATAAGGTTCTCTCTTCGCTAAATTATAATAATTTCGTTTTAAAAAACTTCTACTCCATTCTACATTTTCAGGTTATTGACAAATCTATGCCAGTATTTAACAAACAATTTTATTCTGATTCTGTTTATGAAAATATTGAAATTTACTCACCATTATCTGTTGCTATTCAGGCAGACAGTCCTTTAGGAAGAAAATTAATTTATACTATAGTTAAGGGTAATGAAATGGAAGAATTTGCTGTTGATTTTAACACAGGTAAGACACTAGTTTTGATCTTTTTTAAATTAAAATTATAACTATGATGTTTTAATATAAATATTATTTCAATTTAATGACTTTTTTTAAAGATAAAGTTACCAATTACAATTTCGATTAAAAATTAAAGTAAAAGGTAAAAATTAAAATTTATGAATTTAGTCCCTTAGTAAAATATTGCAGTTAGACATCTAGTCGGAATTTTTCTTTAGTTTTTCGCACATGTCCAGTTCAGCATGATTGGGAAGTTTTAAAAATGCTCAAATGAGTCAGTGAAATGCAAGTAGAGCAAATTTTCTATAATTTTCTATCTATCTAGATATTCGATGTTGCCTTTTCGAAGTGTTACTTGCATTTTTCAACTTGGCCTTCAGTATCACTATATTACCATTATTATTTTTAAATAACCCGAGCTGAGCTTGAGCTGAACTTTGAGGTATAACAAATAAGAAAACATTTAATAAAATAGGGGAATGGAGAATATAAGAAAGATTTTCTTGCAGCTTAAGGCAATAAATAACGTATAACATGTGATTGATTCTAGAAACTTTCTTTTGTTTCTTCATCTATTTTACTTGACTTGCTTGACCAAAGTTCTTGATTGTTGAGATGTATCAGAATTCTTTCCGATGATTATTTTGATTTTATTATATTGTAAATTAATTAGGTAAAACCAGAAATTATATATACATATATGATTCACATAGAAAAAAAAAATTAGTCAGTTTTTGAGTTAATCGTATTTTATTTTATTTTTATGTCGAAAACACAATCACGACGAATGACGAATTTTTCGCTTTCAAATACATGATATGTAAATCGTATGACGAATGACCAAAATTTCGCGTTCAAAAAATAGATCTATTTTACTCGTCGACGAATGCGAATGACATTCATTGATACCAACATAAATTGGTCAAAATGGCTTTAATAAAACATTTTTAAAATTCAAATTCAAATAAAAAAATTTTTAAATTATTTATTTATTTATTTTACAATTAACAGTTGATCCTGCACATAAATCTGTAGCCAACTTTATAGGTCCTTTTCCCTTTCGAAATGTGGGCCTTTTTATCAAATTATATTAATTATTGTGTATATATTTCTGTATATTATATATAGTTATATTATTTTTTATTAATTATATTATATCTTTATTAATTATTAAATTATATTTGAACCGATGTGGTTGTATTGAAAATTACATTTTTCAGTAATTTTCACCATTTGAAATTTTTTTTCGGTTCTCACAGGGTTTGAACCCGTGCTCCTTCGGTCGTTACATTACTACACTCGAGTAATTTACCACTCGGCTCGGCTACCGAGGCCACATTTTAAAATTAATTTTTTTAAATTAATTTTTTTAAGATTTTTCCTCCATTTTTTTCATAAACAAATTTTGAAATTTCAAAAACACAAAAATTTATTTATTTTAAAATTCAAATTCAAAGAAAAAATTTTTTAAATTAATTTTTTTTAAATTTTTTCATAAAAAATTTTTTGAAATTTCAAAAGGCAAATATTTGTTCGTCGTGATTGTCTCTAAGGGCGAATTTTGGCCATTCGTCACTCGTCATTCGTATTACACAAAATACCCAATATGTCAAAAAATGCCTATAATATGTCTATTCTGGTTTTTTTTTTTTTTTTTGTTTGTATGTACATATGTCAGTCAATGTATGTACGTACATAATGTACAATATGTACATACATATATAATTTTGTTTTTTTTTTTTAATTTTTTTGTTTGTTTTTTTAAATGTATATAATAAAAGAACTATAATAACAAGAAGCCTCATCTGGATATTTTTCAAGTTTTTCAACTTAGATGCTTACCAAAAAAAATACAAATATATATCAGTTCTTGTGGATTAGATATATTTCATATTTTTTCAAATCAAACTCTGACTAAATTTCACAATCTTGGAAAATAGTTAAGTGATACCCATTAAGATTTTAATTTAATTTAATTTTATTTATTTATTTCCCCTGCACATGAATGTAGAGGAAAGACGCTGGACCCTTTTCCTTGCGGATGTGGACCAACACTGCTTGTTAATGTTATATTAAAACTAAATTTTATTTCTATTTGTACAACTAATGCTAAAAAAATATTATAAATATATATATACAGTTAACTGTCAAACACCTTAGAACCACTTAGAACAGAAAAATCTACTGAACACCTTTTTTGAACTTTTTTGTTCTAATTTTTTTTACTCTCAAATTTCTTTATTAACTGTCGAAATTTAAAGAAAAAATAAAACAACAAAAAAAATTGTCCGAAACTGTTTTCAAAAAAATTCAGAACAAAAAAGATAAATTTAGAACAGTTTCGCACAATCTAATGAACACAGAACAGAATACTTTTGTACAAAATAGTTCAATCAACGGAAACTAATGAACACAGAAACGTGGTCTTTTTTACTCTAGAACGTTTTAGAACAGTTTACTGAACACAACAAATGTGTGGCAATATTTTTTCAAATCAAACTCTGACTAAATTTCACAATCTTGGAAAATAGTTAAGTGATACCCATTAAGATTTTAATTTAATTTAATTTTATTTATTTATTTCCCCTGCACATGAATGTAGAGGAAAGACGCTTTTTTACTCTAGAACGTTTTAGAACAGTTTACTGAACACAACAAATGTGTGGCAATACAAAAATTATAAAACACACATACATAGATAGTGGTTGTTTTCGATTTGTTGTTGCTGTTTCTGTTAAATGCCGTGCCATAGTCCATGTATACCCATTAAGAAGATATAGATTAAAAATTACATAATATAGGAACATATTATATAAAAACATAATTCACTTAGAAATACATATAATTGGTGAAGTATTGTTTAAATTTAAATATCAAAATGTTTCTTCTAAAAATTTGTTAATATTTTATCATGTGCTATGGTGCTAGTTTATTAAAAGTTACTACAGTTAATAACGTGTTTTACATACAAATTAATGAATAATATTTGTACTTAATGAACAAATGAATCAATATATCAATAAAAACTTAGTAAAACCACTAAAAAAATTCACAAGCAAAAATAAATTGCGATAGCAAAATTATCGACCGAAATATGTAAAAAAAATTACCCGAAAGTAGCAATATACGCGGTATGTACCAGAAATGCTTTAATATTATCGGTATGTACCAAAATGCTATTTTATCAATACGGAGTATGAAAGGTTAAGATTCGAAAATATTAATATGCGGTAGGCGTCAGGTTTTATCATTATAATGTCAGCAGTTATTTTGTGCAAAATTCCAAAAATATGAGCTAGTTAAGTTAAGTTTTGATTTACAGTCAAATATATTGCCGAGAAATAGCTACAAAATACAGAAGAACCAAATCAAGATGTTTCATCATCATCAAAAAAATCTGAATGACTATTTACAGACTATCAAAACCTAATATTTCAAACCCAGAAATTTCGAAAACCAGTCATTTTACACCCGAGTAAATCAAAATCCAGTAATTTTTTACATTTTAAAAAGAAGTGAGCCACAATTAGGTTTCATTACATAAGGTAATGACAGACAGAGCTAAAAGTATATATTATGAATCATTTAAACCAAGTGATGGGGTAGCAACCTCTTTGGGGGTTTTAATCCTTGACTAAAAAATGTAATTTTTTAAAATTTTATAAATTCAGTATATAAAATTATATAATACTGTATTTGTATATGAGTTTGGGTGAAATCAAATATTAAACATTGCACCAGTGTTTATTAATTCAGCATATGCTAAATATAAGCTGAATTGTTAAACACTGCCGCAACGTTTAATTTTTGATTTCACCCTTTGTTGTTGTCAAGAAAAATAGTATTTCAATAATTGAGGTGGTTTTTTGGATGCGGCATTCTCCAACAACCAGTTCTATTTTTGTTTTTAATCTAGTTAAAGCGGAAGTCCAAGGGGTCGGTCGAATTCCTTTAATAACGTTCTCTATTTCCTTTTCTAAAAACTAGTTCGGAAAAGAACTTTTTTTCGCAGGTCAAGATTCTCAGGTTTTGGTACTAAACCTTGGTGCAAGATGCCATTTTTTTAAGGGTAAGTCAATAAAAACATTTGTTTTGAGGTCCTGTGCGACACCTTAATTACGACCTTAATTACGTGTATAAATGTTCTGAAAGCAACTTAACATTTCAATTTAAAATAAAAGGAACATTTTTTTGTAAGGATTCTAAATTAATTTTACTGTATTTTAAATGTTCAAAAACTATTGGATTTTGATTGGTAGAATTGAATAGTAGAGCATTGCTGAAAATATAAATGACTTCTTGTCCAACTGCTATGTATCTTTTCCGAGGATAACTAAGAACTTATCCCATGTAATCTGCTTACATTTTTGTAAAGTAAACCGTACGTTGTCTATCAATTGAATGATTTAAAATAACTTTGAATTCAAATTATTATTGAAATAAAAATATTTAATTATGTCGAAAACACAATCACGACGAATGACGAATTTTTCGCTTTCAAATACATGAGATTATAGTAAATCGTGACGAATGACCAAAATTTCGCGTTCAAAAAATAAATCTATTTCTATTTTACTCGTCGACGAATGCGAATGACATTCATTGATACCAACATAAATTTGTCAAAATGGCTTTGATAAAACATTTTTAAAATTCAAATAAAAAAATTTTTAAATTAATTTTTTTAAGATTTTTCCTCCATTTTTTTCATAAACAAATTTTGAAATTTCAAAAACACAAAAATTTATTTATTTTGAAATTCAAATTCAAATCAATTTTTTTTTAAATTTTTCCTCCATTTTTTTAATTTTTTTATAAACAAATTTTGAAATTTCAAAACACAAAAATTTGTTCGTCGCGAATATTCGTCGTGATTGTGTCTCTAATGGCGAATTTTGGTCATTCGTCATTCATCATTCGTTGTGATTGTGTTTTCAGCGTTACTTAAAAATTTGCCTATTAATTTTTGAATTTCGAATTTATAATAATTTTAACAATTTATTATTAACTTTATATTTATTTGTATATTTGAATTACATTATCTACAGCACCGGATAGTAAAAATGGTCCGTGTGAGTATTCTTTTCAAAATTTAAACAAGTTAATTTTATGTTTTATATTTTGTTATATGTGCAATATATTTTTTAATTTCATTTTAGTCAATTAGTGATTTAGTAAACATAAATGATATAAAAATACACAATATATTAGGAAATTTAAGTTAATTGACTGATAATTTTATATTATTTAAAAAAATTTTATTCTAAACATATTGATTTTTAACAGATAAAAGAAAAAACGGCCATTTTGTACTGTTAAAGAAAAATTATATGTATTTCGGAAACTATTTCATTGATTAATTGTTGCGTTCCTCTGTACTTTTTAAGATGGATTCATTGTTAGCGTGCTACGTCACACACTCTGTACTCAATGCGCGCGCAGATTTTATATATATATTTAAATTTTTGTCGTTTTTTTTTTCAAATTTAAATTTTTTTCAAAAAAAAATAGTTTTAGTACGGAATTTTTTTTATGTCAATTGTGTGGTTATAAAAGATTAGTTCAGAATATTTATGTTAATAATGAATCCACCTTTAGTATCAGATCAATAAGATATAAATAGGTATTTTTGCTCTCCTTTTTTTGCCGCCACTCATTACTATGATGAGAATAAGCTCCTAGTATAAATTATTAAAGCAAGAAACAATGAGTTATCAAATTTAAAAAAAAAATGAATTTAATTTTATTTTAAAACTTTTACCAGTAATCCTAGATGCTTTTATCTTCTAACCGCTCTCAAAAGTGTCAGAGGAATACAGCAAATGTTGAAATTCAATTGAAATGCCTTATTTACATTATGATTCTTATTTTTAGGTGCTTAAGAAAGAACCTTCGTGTTTACATTTTGATTCAGAAACTTTTTGGACAATTTTTTTATTGTACTTTTCTGTGGGTGCATAAGCATCAACTCTAGAATCAATTAAATGTTTTTTGGAAAATCTCTCTTCGAGCATCAATAATATAACCTTTACGAAATAAGTTTGAGGGCAAACTACTGATAGTTTGGAATGTATGCTAATCTTATTTGTAAGAATCATAGTGTAGACATGCTCAAATATTAATTTAGTTCAATATTTTGTTCAAAATAATTTCAACTACTTTCAATAATTTCAGATTTAATATGTTACCACAATTTAAACAATTTTTAAAAAAAAAATTGTTAACAATTATTAAAAAAAATTGAATATTTAACAAAATATAAATATAATAAAAAACTTTAATTTCATATTAATTTTATTGCAACGATACAGTAGATCATAATACTTAATTAACAAAATAATAACAAAAAATTTTGCATGGCACTTTGTTTTCATTTTAATTAAAAGATAAAAATTATTTCTGCAGCTGATTATTTTTGAGTACATAATTATTATTATTATAATTTTTATTATTATTATTATTGCATAAAACATGTTTTGATTAATATACATAGTAGATTCATGTTTTCATATAATATTAATAGATCATACATAATTGACTATTTTCCTTCGAAATTTTAAAGAATATCTGCAAATCTTTAGGAATAAATGTACAGTTTTCTATCCTCAGCAACAGATATACATATATTACATTCCTTTGAGCCTTTCAGGTATAGTTTTTGTAGCTGGGGGATAGCTAGAAATAGTTGATGAAATTTTATAGCTTCATTCATCTATCTATTGAAAAAGAAAAAAGGACATTCAACAAAAGAAGAATATCAAACGTTACTTTTTTGATTTTATAATTGTTTTATTAATTAAATATTTATACTTGACAATTATTGAATGAGCAAAATGAAAAGCATCACCATAACATAATATAGATACTATATTATTAGAAGTTATATTTAAAATGCAAAATATAATTTACTTTATTTTAAAATTCAAACCCTTAAATATGCTATCAACTCATATGTATAAATATAACATTTAAAATAAAACATAATTAACAAGCTAAGAAATTTAGTCAAAAAATAATGTTTTTCTACATACATATACATATTAATATATACTTATTAATGTTTTTATAAGAATTAAGTAAATTAAATTAATTAAATTGATACATGGTTGATACAGCTTAATGTTAAACTAAATAAAATGAGCAAGGGTAAGAAAGGAATTCTTTTAATTTGATAAAAAGCGTAGATATATTTAGACTTGCCACCCATCCTCTCAGAAAATGAGTCCGTACTCCATTGACACGCAAATGTCATCCATACAAAGCAGAAATCGATTTAGCAAACTTCGATTTATGCTCAAAACGAAAATTGTAAAATAAGTACATTTTATAATATTTCTAAAATTCTTTTAACAATAAATTTTGCGATATTCAATTTAAACAAATAATTCGGTATGTAACTACAAGGTGGTTTATTACCTGCCCCGATAGAGTTATATTAACGTGACCAGCATTAAAGTCATATTTTATCAGGGAAGAGTTACCAAAACAAATAAAACAAGTTTTGGGAATAAAAAATAACAAAATATGCCAAAAAATTTAAATTTACATATTGTTTTTGTCACATATCCTGAAAATGTATTCAGAAACTACAGAAAAACTTAAGTAAAATGTTTGCACAGCTATTGAATTATTTCATATTTTTTAGGATTTTAAATGCAAACTTAATGGGGCTTATGATTGAAAACGAAAACGTTCAATCGTTTTCCGAATACCACTGACGTTTGTCATTTGATATGACAGAAAACGAAAACGGAAAACGTTAATTTCGAAAATAATTTTTCATATGATTGAAAACGATCGGAAAACGTTTTTAGTTCAAAAATCAAACGTTCTGTTGTGTTGAACGTTTGTATGGAAAAATTTATAAACATAAACAAAATGCAAGTAGTTTTTTTAATAAACTAATTTAGGTGTTTATATTTGTATTTTTGTAAATAAAAAATTAGAATATAAACTTAGAAATTACTTTATTTATATTTATTTGTAAAATAAAACATTTAATTTCTAAATGCAAATACATATGAAATACAAAAAAAAAAGTGAAATTTTAACCTGTAATGCATTTAAAAAAAATTCTTTTCTATATAAAAGAAGAATTGTTTGTTTCTTTTTTTTTTCTTTATTTTTCTATATTTAACTATTTTTTTCTCAATTTATAATTTATGACACTACACTCTACTCTACACTATTCTTTTTTGTTTTGTTATTTTATTAAAATTTATGTAATTGCTTATTAAATTTTAATTTTAGTTAATTGTTTATCAAATTTTAATTCAATTTTTAATTATAATTTTGTTTTGTAAACTGTTTGTATAAACTGCGAAGGAGTATAAATAAATAAATAAATCAAAATAAACAGAAACACAACCACAAAAAATTGAAACATATGTTTTTGACAACTGTCAGTTAAATTTCGAAAATTTTCGAAAATGTTTTTATTCACACGTCTTCAATCATATCAAAATGTGAAGAAGGTGATAGTGATGATCGTTTCGTTTTCCGTTTCGTTTTCAATCATAAGCCCCAATGTCAGAATAGAAAAAAGATATTTTGGCTACGAAGTATAGCAACTGCTGCTAAAAAAAGAAAATGTAGAAGAAAAATCTGAAATCGAAAAAGATTTCATTGAGTTTATTAGAATAACCCTGAAATATATTAATGAACAGCTCGAATTTACCCAAAATAGCTGGCTATTTAAAATCGCTACATTATCATTAAACACGGGATTTTTCAAATTTGAAGATATATTAGCAGTTATTAACGAGTTTAATTTACATGTATTGAGGCTTGAAGAGCTATCAAACATATAGATATATGTAGATAAATATAGATATAGAACATGTACAATAAAAGCATTTTGTTAATTTTTAATACTTACTAAAAAACATACTAATAAGTTTTTGATTTTTTTTTTTGGATATCCTTCCCTAGCATTCCTAAAAGGTGGCAAGCCTAGATATATTATTTTATCAAATTACATAGTAATTAATTAGTATATACACACATAGGTTCCATGATTTATCCATGAATTAGTAGGTCGGTGAAATCATTTTCTATACTTGTTTTCCATTCTATTCCGTTCTTTTAGTAAATCAGGAGGTAATTTGAAAGATTCAAGTGAAAAATTGAAAATATATGTATATCATGTCCGTTTCAATTATGTAATAATTTATTTATTTATTAAACAGTGGACCTGCAAATAAATCTGGAGGCCAACTACAGACCCTTTTCCCTTTCGGGATGTGGACCTTTATGCGTAATAATAATAATTTTTTTTTTGATAGCATATGGCATTATCCTGGGAATGCACATACATATCTTGTAATACATAACATACCGTAATTTGACATTTCGTATTTCACACTCGCAAGATTATACTCTTTCGTCTGGCCACTAGGTAAAAAGCGACTTTGTGTGAGACAAATTGATGACGCTTAAAATTCCAGAAAAAAATTAAAACTTAAGTTAAAGTAACAACATTTTTACAATAGATCTTGAGAGGTCGCGGTTACATAGAACTTCCCATTAAAAAAAAAAACATTTTTCATTTTAAAATAAAATTATGCAGAGATTTTCTTTTTACAAAAAATTTAATGTCAAAAAATGTACATTAGGAAGATTCAAAAATGTAAATTATGGAGGTTGATCTGTAATATTTTTAGTTTGGCTTTTTTAGTATTTGGCATTTTTTCTATGAGAAAATTGAAATTATAACGTATAATTTTATATAAATGGCAAACGCATAATTATGACATTTATTTCAGACCATAATATATGTACGTACGTTCACCGGCGAAACGCGAAAACTAAAGTTTAGTTGACATTATTTAGTTCAATTCAAATAAAAACATTTATTACAACCTAATTATTTAAAAAAAAAAAAATTTCATTTATTTGCACCTACATATAATTTATTTTTTAAATTACATACTACTAAAACGTTTGCCTTTTCAAACTGCTTAATTCTTCGAAAATTAAAATTTAAATATTTACAATATTTTTCGTTTTAATGTAAAAATTAAATAGATTTAAAAAATTAAATAGGTGCAATTTACGTTGTTGATGAATTGGATTATGAACGAAAACAAAGTTATGAACTAGTAATACGTGCTACGGACAGTGTATCAGGTGTTTCAGCTGAAGTACCTGTATCAATATTAGTTCAAGACGTTAATGATTGCCCACCAGAAATTGATCAAGACATTTATAATGTAACGGTATCAGAGGGAGCCCCATTTGGTTCTCAGATATTACGTATACATGCACGTGATAATGATACGGAATCAAATGGAATCATATCATATAGCATACAATCTGACGCAAAACATAATCATTCAGAATATTTTCATATGGATGGTAATGAAGGTGTAATTTATTTAAAGAAATCTTTGGATCATGAAACAAGAAGCTTGCATCATTTTACAGTTGTTGCCACTGACCAAGGTATTCCAAGTTTAAGCTCAACTGCACATGTTTGGGTAACAGGTAAGCTATTCCATCGTTCAAATTTTATGAATTGTTACTGCATTTAAATAATTTTTGACGTTTTCTTTCGCTAGTTGCTGACATGAATGATAATGCACCAAAATTCGAAAAACAATCATACAGTTGTGTCTTATCAGAGCATGCTAAACGAGGACAATTTGTAACAATTGTCAAGGCATCTGATCTAGATTATGTTAACCATGATAATTTAATGTATAAAATAGCAGAGGGAAATGAATTACAAACGTATGAGATGGACCAAGTCAATGGAATTATAACATTAATAAATATGCAGAATTTCGCAGAACAACCAGTCTCAGTATTAAATATTTCAGTAACAGATGGGGTATATACAACTTTTACCCGCGTTAAAATAAATATTTTACCAGGAAATTTACATAGTCCAGTATTTCCACATTCGGTATATGATGTTAAAGTTAACGAAAACCAATTAGCTGGAAGACATGTTTTAACGGTATTTCTACTTCATTATAATTTGTATTTCACCGTTAGCTTAATCGTGTTTTCAAATTGTATATTGTAGGATAAGTTAGTATGATTAAAAAATTTATAACAAATTTAATATTCTTTCAAAATTTGAAATGTGTTAATGAGGCTGTACTAATATCCATAACATGTACATAGTTTTACAATTTTTAAAATATACGGGTGTAGATTTTAATTTGAATATAAACTGTCTTTAATAAAAAAAAATACATTTAATAATTAATAAATGATAATCTTAAATTGCATTATAACTTTTTGAAATATGAATTATTTAATATTATAATAAGAAAAATGCATGTACAATTTATGCGATTTATTATAGTATTTTTTGGATCCACTAAGCAATTCTTCTATTTTTAGGTAACAGCAAGTGATGCGGATTTTGGTGAATATGGAACATTTACTTATGATATATTCTCTGATGAAATGAAAGAATATTTTTCGATTGATAAAGACAAGGGAATTATTGAAGCAAAAATATATTTAGATCGCGAGGAAAAAAGATCTTATGAAATTCCAATTATTGCAACTGATGCTGGTGGTAGATCTGGTTTCACAACAATAAAAGTCAAAGTTGGAGATGAAAATGATAATGTCCCGGAGTTTGTTTATCGAGAATATAAAGCTGTTGTAAATGCATATAAACAAATAAATTCAACAATAATAAAGGTAATTTTTTTTGGCCAAATTAAAAAAATTCTATTGAGAGAAGGGAATAGCATCTTAAAGAAAAAGAAAAGAATGATTTTTTTTTTATGATCTTGACAGTAACTTAGGTAGAATCACCTTTTTGTGCTTAATTAAGTACGGTACTGCAATTTTACACTACAATATCTACAATAATTTGAGTATTTATTTTAACAAATTACTGGCTTATCTACTTACTAAATTTGGAAAACTACTACTATTGTCAGGAACTAAGCCTTCTTAAATAGAATAGTTTCATTTTATTTAATTTGTTACCAGATTAACTCTCAATTATGTATTGAATTCAGTCTATGCGAGTTAAATTTTGTTTTTTAATAGTTTAAATATTTTTTGAAGTTTTTATTAGAATATCTGCTGTTGTCAAAAACTTCCCGTTTATTATCATCATGAGGTCGATATTTATTATATGAATTTACCTTAATAACTTTCCTTGGGGTTTGCTTATGGGTAGATATATTATATTTTTATTTTTACTTAACATATACATATTGTCATTTTACGCTCCGTCTCAGATATACATAACATAGTCGATTATTTGAACGGAGTTTATTGTATATTTTTTTAAAGTGTTTATAATGATTTTCCTTATAAAATATGATATCAAATAAATTTATCAATATTCTTCAATATTTATTGACGATTTTAGATTGAAGAGAGAGAGATTTGTGCTTACACATCAGTTTTCAAACAATCAAACTATTTGTCAGTTTTTTCTTATATATGTATTCACCATCAAAACTAATATAAAAATAAATTTTTTTGAATCAAGTACCCTGTGAATATAAAGCAAATATAAAATCAAAAAAAAAAAAATAAAAAATTTACATCTGAATGTTGCTAAGTTTTCATTATTCGCCATATTTAAATTTGTTTCTCTCAATAAATATTGAAGAAAATAGGATAAATTCTATTTTTTTCTTCAACATATGTATATTGATATCAATATGTGTTTACACATCAGTATTTCTTCAATATCCTGTTTCATGAGTAAATACTGTCAATATATATTGATGTGTAAACGCTGCCTTAGAGAGCAACATTTGACTTTTACATTTGAATTAAGGCATTTAATAATATTAAAATACATATTTTTTCTGAAAGCGAATCAAACAAATAAAAAATGCTGCACTTTCTAAAAAATACTTTTTATTATTGTTTAAGTTTCACTTCCACTGTGACACAAACGACATTTCTCAGTTTTCGCCAACCGTAAATATTTTCATTCAAAACTGAACGTGTAGACACTTCTCAATTTTAACTGACGGTGAAAACTAACTGAATAACTTATCGTCTAGTCTAGACAGTAGACCTAGACACCGCTAAAAAGGGATATAAATAAAATTTTCAATTGTTATTTTTTCATTGTTGAGACTGATTTTCACGCTCTAAGTGGATTTTTACAAAAGCTGAATTTGAGGATAAAAATCTGACAGCTCAAAATTCCCATTAAGTTTGAATGGCGAATGAATAAAATATTATAATTTTAATAATAATATTTAATATATAATACTTTATATTCTAATTCCAGCAATTTTATAGATGAGTTCAAAAAATACGATTAATTGATATAAACAATTTTTAAAATTTTTACAATATTTAAAATATCATAAGGTAGATATTTATTATATGAATTTGCCTTAATAACTTTCCTTGGGGTTTGCTTATGGGTAGATATATTATATTTTTATTTTTACTTAACATATACATATTGTCATTTTACGCTTCGTCTCAGATATACATAACATAGTCGATTATTTGAACGGAGTTTATTGTATATTTTTTTAAAGTGTTTATAATGAATTTCCTTATAAAATATGATATCAAATAAATTTATCAATATTCTTCAATATTTATTGACGATTTTAGATTGAAGAGAGAGAGATTTGTGTTTACACATCAGTTTTTAAATAATCAAACTATTTGTCAGTTTTTTCTTATATATGTATGTATTCACCATCAAAACTAATATAAAAATAACTTTTTTTGAATCAAGTACCTCTAAGTGGATTTTTCATATTCACGCTCTAAGTGGATTTTTACATAAGCTGAATTTGAGGATAAAAATCTGACAGCTCAAAATTCCCATTAAGTTTGAATGGCGAATGAATAAAATATTATCATTTTAATAATAATATTTAATATATAATACTTTATATTCTAATTCCAGCAATTTTATAGATGAGTTCAAAAAATACGATTAATTGATATAAAAATTTTTTAAAATTTTCCGGTTTCAAGGTTTAAAGGTTTCCCCATTTTTAAAATAAACTTCTATTTTAAAAGTTCCTTTTTACTGACTTTTTTGGGAATCTTGTGCATTTAAATTCCAGGTTGGCCATTAGATATATATTTTGGAACTCCACAATATTGATGGGAATTTCGCACAATTTTTTCTATTCATATTTCTGAAATTAAATATAACAATTTGAGAGTCTTCTTAAAAATTGTTTATACCAATTTATTTCTAGTATTATAAATCAAACATTACAAATTTTTATCAATTTTCATATATAATTTAATTTGAAAATTATAAATTAATAATCTGAATCTAAGCAATTATTAATACATATGTTTGTAAATAAGCTTTTTGGTTTCATATTTTGCTAATGAATTTACATTAAACTTATTTCTAAATTTTCACTGTTTTTTTTATATCTACATATTTTTGGAACTCATCTATAAACTTGCTGCAGTTAGAATATAAAGTAATATATATTAAAAAAAATTTAAAATTATAATATTTTGTTCATTCGCCATTCAAACTTAATGGGAATTTGTAGCTGTCAAATTTTTATCCTGAAATTCAGCTTTTGCGAAAATCCGCTAGTTGTAATGTTACAGAGTCTTAATGCAACAACAAAAAGTTTTTTAAAAAGATTTATATGCATGTTTATTTATTCGGGTAGAAAAGTGGTAGAAATCTACCAAAATTTATAGGTCAGGGGACATTTCGGTAAAAGGTAAGCAAATCTACCAAAATTTAAAATTTCTGGTAGATTTTTGACGTTTAAATTTTTTTTCTGGGAATATGTCAGTGTCAAAATATTTTTATTATTTTTTATTCACAAAAAATAAGTAAATTGTCGTTGACAACGTAATTTTCGGATCGAATATTAATCAAATAAAAATATAAATTATACAAATAATAATAATGTTGAATTGACACTAGAATAATAATAAAAATTTATTTATTTATTTCTTTGCCAATAATTTCAATTGCGGCCATCTTGATACTTCAATAATCTGACAGCGACAATGGCAGAAATCTACCAGTTTTTTTTTTATGTATGAACATGATTGTAGATTTCTGCCTCGTATAAACATGGGTATTTACATAAATTTATTTTAAACGTCAATGGGTGGGTTCAGTATCATTAACCGATCGACCTGGAATCCATTTTGGATCCATGTACCATTGATCTGTCCACTGAACGCAATTCACTACAAAAATTTACCGCAATACTATCGCCATGACCGGAAAATATAATAAGTACTTTTAAAAATAAATTAAATTTTAATGAAATAATATTTATTATCATACATATAATTTATTTATTATAATTCTTAATTTGAGTTTTATTTACATACATCTTCGTCAGAATTTCAGTTTTCACTAACTCAAAAATTAATGGCGATTTAAATTTAACAATTTTCATTAAAAAAAAAACAAAACATTTAATTTTTCTTACAGCAAATGTCACAACGTTCAACTTAAAAATTTTTGTTGTTGTTTTTACATATAAAAGTCTAATCCATGAAATGGGTTTAGAATTTTTTCAGATCCATTTTCACTAACCGCAGTATATTAACCGGTACATTTACCGCAGTATTCAGTTAAAAGATCCATGGAGGATCCGTGGATTTCAGATGCATCGGTTAAATACTCCTGAAAGCTAACAATGAAAATTAGTTATTCATAGTGTGAACGCCTTTTTCGTTAACTAGTTATCCGAACAAACCAATTAGTTTTTGAGTGATTTTAATTGTTTTGATGAGTTTAAAAAATACTTTTAATTTGAAAAAGTTTCAAACATATTATACTTCCTTTATGGTTTTACTATTATTAGATCCTATTTGGTTCTTGTATTAAATATATAATACTTGGTTTAATACTTGGATATATTTTCTATAATTGATTTATTTGAAAGATGGACCATTGGGTTCGTTCAGTAGCATTAACCGGTAGATCTGGAATCCATTTTGGATCCATGTACCATATATCTGGCCACTGAACGCAATTCACCACAAAAAATTACCGCAATACTAGCGCCATCACCGGAAAATATAATAAGTACTTTTAAAAATAAATAAAATTTGAACGGAATAATATTTATTATCATACATATAATTTATTTTTTATAACTCTTAATTTAAGTTTTATGTACATAAATCTACCTTAAGAATTTAAATTTCACACTAATTCAAAAAATAATGGCAATTTAAATTTAAAAACTTTTATAAAATATATAAACATTTAATTTTTCTTACGGTAGATATCACAACACTCAACATAACAATTGTTGTTGTTGTTTTTACATATAAAAAGTCAGATCCATGAAATGTATCTAGAATTTTTTCAGATCCATTTTCATTAGTCGCAATACATTAACCGGTACATTTATCACACCGTTCAGTGAACAGATCCATGGATCTGTGGATTTCAGATCCAAAGGTTAATTTCACTGAACGCTACCATTGACACAAAAATTAGTACTTTTTAATTTTTTCTTTTAACCGATAATTTTTTGCGGTAATAGTTTGAAAAAGCTTCACTTTTAAGTTTTTGGGTTCCTGTTTTTTTACTTTAATTCACCGAAATGGAAAGTTTTACAGACATTATTAGCCTATTGACATATTAGATTATGTAATTGTTAATTTGTTAACACATAACTTAACATAAAATGTTTATACACAATTGAAAAAAAAAATAATTTCAGTTAAGAGCTATTGATGCAGATGATAACCAAAATAGCGTAATAAGATACTCAATTCATGATTCTCAAAATTTTGACATTCAAAACTTATTTGCAATCAACGAAAATACAGGTGATCTTTACTTTCACAAGCAAATTGAGAAAAATCTGATAAATGAAATTTTTGAGTTTTTTATAAGAGCAACAGATGGCGGAAATCCATCTTTACATGCTGACGTACCTATTAGTGTATTAATTGTTGATGATCAACAAGTTCTACCTGTATTTGAAAAGAAAGATCGTAATTTATTCATATCAGAATCATCGCCGCCTGGAACTGTTATAACTAGAGTTAGATTAACTACAAATATTAGTGTTACATTTAAATTAATATCTGGGGATCTTAATGAACCTCAATTTTCAATAGATAAACATGGTGAAGTTATATTAGCTAAAACTTTAGATCGTGAACAAAAAGAAGTTCATATTATTGGAATTTTGGCAGAAACAACTGATGGAAAACCACCATACACTTCAATATCTGAAATAGTGCTTCATGTTCAGGATGAAAACGATAACGCTCCAATATTTGATAGCAATCCGTATAATTTAGTTCTCGCTGAAAATGTAGATAAAGGAACATCGATAATGAAAGTTACTGCACGTGATGCTGATAGTGGCTCAAATGGTGATATTCGATATTACTTAGCTGACGATGTAGGAGATTTAGTTAACGTATTCGACATTGATGTATATTCTGGTTGGATAACAACTTTAATACCTTTAGATAAGGAACAAAAAAGTGAATATCGTTTTCAAATAATAGGATCGGATCATGGTCAACCGAAACATGTTGGAAAAACGACAGTCGTTATACGACTTAAAGATTACAATGATAGTCCGCCAATATTTAAAAATTCAAATTATACAATATCAATTAGTGAAAATTCCTCGCCAGGAACTGTTTTACTTCAAGTATCTGTAACAGATGCCGATATTGATCTTAATACACTAATTGAATATTATATAATATCGGGAGATTCTTTATTACAATTTGAAATCCGACAAAGTGGTGAGCTTGCTATTATCAAATCCTTGGACAGAGAATCTATTGAATTTTACTTCCTTGAAATTATTGCTACAGATGGAAAATTTACTGCTAAAGCATCAGTTTACATTCAAGTTTTAGATGCAAACGACAATCCCCCTTACTGTTTAAAATATCGTTACAGACAAACTGTAAATGAATCAGTAGTTCCAGGTACTCATATTTTAAAGGTGTTAGCTAATGATGCTGATGAAGATATTAACTTGAAATTGAGATACTACTTAACAGGAAATGGGTCCAATGATTTTATTTTAGATAAAGATTCTGGGATATTGAAAACTGGTAGACAATTAGATCGCGAAATAATATCAAAATATTCTATAACTGCACATGTGCAAGATCGAGAACATTCACAATGGGAATGTTCTTCACAAGTTGAAATTTTAGTAACAGATTTAAATGACAATTTTCCGGAATTTTCAATGGATCAATATACCGTGACACTGCCAGAAGATGCTGAGATTAACACTTTAGTTACTAAAGTTCACGCTACGGATAAAGATATTGGGTTAAATAGAAAAATCAGATATTCATTTATCGATACTGGAAATGGTCACTTTAAAATATCTCCCGATACTGGAATAATTACTTTGGCGAAGCCGTTAGATCGCGAATCTATAGCAATATTTAATCTCTCGATAAAAGCAACAGATCAGGGCTCACCAATGTTAACAAACGTAGTTAAATTAATTGTAAATGTTCAAGACATAAATGATAATCCACCAGAATTTTCAACTCACAATTATTTTGCAAGTATAGCCGAAATAAGTCCCATAAATTCAGAGATAACCAAAGTTTTAGCATCATCACGTGATACTGGTATAAATGCAGAAATATTTTATTCAATTGTTGGTGGTAATGAACAGCGCAAATTCCAAATCGATAGACGTAGTGGAGTTGTTGCTGTTAGTGGCGAGCTAGATTTTGAAAAAACTAAAGATTATTTTCTTACGATACAAGCTGTTGATGGTGGCACTCCGCCTTTAAGTAATTTAGCCACATTAAATATTTCAGTTACTGACAGTAATGATAACAGCCCGCAATTCCTACAAAATTCTTACAGTGCTCGCATACGGGAAGATGCTTTACATGGCGATAAGATTCTTCAAGTTCGTGCAATTGATTTGGATTCAGATGAAAATGGACGTATTAGTTATTATATAGAACGTGGTGATCGTCTTAATCAATTTGAAATTGATGAATCAACGGGTTATATTTCTGTTGCTGGTTTCTTAGATCGAGAGTCGATATCAAATTATGTTCTTGAAATTCGTTGTAGTGATAATGGGTTACCTGTTTTATCTAATTACGTTCATGTAAATATAGAAATTTCTGATGCCAATGATAATCCTCCTTTATTTTCGAAATCAAATTATTCAGTTGTGGTACAAGAAGATAAACATCTTGGACATGTTTTAATGAAATTTGAAATAACCGATGCTGATATGACACCAAATGCAGCTCCGTACACTTTTGATTTTAGAAGTGGCAACGATGGCGGCTCATTCAGACTTGAGCAAGATGGAACCTTAAGAACGGCAACGAGATTTAACCACAAAGTCCGCAATTCTTATACATTGCAGGTTCGTGTATTTGATAACGGGACTCCACCATTGTATTCAGATGCTTGGGTAAATGTTAAAGTTATAGAAGAAAGTCAATATCCACCAGTGATAACTCCATTAGATATTTCAGTAAACTCGTTCCGAGACGAATTTCCAGGGGGTAATATTGGTAAAATTTTTGCATCAGATCAAGACCAATATGATACATTAGTTTATGCTTTGGCTCCAACTGCTGGGGTATTGTATTCACCTAACAATTTATTCAATATTTCAAAAGAGGATGGAATCTTATACGCACTTCCAAATTTAGATATCGGTGATTATAGAGTTAATGTTACTGTTACTGATGGTAAATTTACAACTTTCGCTATATTGAAAATTGCGGTAGAGCTTATAACACCAGAAATGCTTGTAAATGCTGTAATTTTACGTTTTAGTAAAGTTTCACCTGAAGATTTTATTCAGAGTCATCGTAAAGGATTTATAAGATCAATTAGAACTGCTATGAGATCACGACAAAAGGATGTTGTAATAATTTCAGTTCAGTCAGCCACAGATGATATAAACACAATTTCTACAAAAACCAGAGTTTCCAGATCTACGTTGAAAAATGAAATATTTTTTAATTATCATCGTGATAGACGCAATATAAGGAATGATCTTGATATAGTTTTTACAGTTCGAAAACAACAATTAAATCCAACTCAGGAAGGTTATTTTACAGCCAAAGAGATAACTGTTGCTGTAACTGATAGTCTTGAAGAAATTGAGGAAGCCACCAATTTAATTGTTGAAGAAGTTGTTAAAACCAGATGCAATCAAAGAAAGTGTATGCATGGATATTGTAAAGATAAAATCATATTAGATAAAAATGCTATTAATCCAATTTCAACGGATGTAACAAGTTTTGTTTCAGCTAGATATCGGCATATTGATGACTGTGAATGTGCTCAAGGTTATGGAGGGGAATATTGTGATGCTATTGTCAATGCGTGTGCTAATAATCCTTGTCCTTCTTTTAAAAATTGTGTTCCAGAGTCAAATTTAGAAGACTTTAGATGTTTATGTTCCGAAGGATTTGCTGGTCCAACTTGTGATCGCGACGTAAAAAAATGTTCCGATGATACTTGTTATTCACCAGTAAACCCAGTTTCGTTTTCTGGTAAAAGTTATGCTCAATATAAAATTGATAAAACAGTAGCAAAAAAAAATTTAGAAGATCAATTAATATTTAATTTGAGAATTCGAACAGTGCAACAAACTGGAAATTTAATGTATGCTGCTGGTAAAATTGATTACAATATTTTAGAGATTGTAAACGGTGTTGTACAATACAGATTCGATTTAGGTTCTGGTGAAGGCTTAATAAGTGTTTCAAGTATTTATGTTTCTGATGGCGAATGGCACGAAATTAAATTGGAAAGGGAACGCAATAGTGCACGTTTAATGGTTGACGGGAAACATGTTGCCCAAGGAAATGCACCAGGTGTTAATGGCATTTTAAATTTGCAATCAAATGATTTCTTTTTGGGGGCTGAAGTTCGACCTCACCCATCAATTCTTGGATTTGAAGATGTTCAACGTGGTTTCATTGGTTGCATGGATGATATTAAAATTTCCAGAGAAGCCGTTCCTCTTCATATGACTGGGAGCAGTACTGTTGCTGTCCTAAAACGATTTGCAAACGTGGAATTTACGTGTGATGCTGCTACAATTTTAATTCCTTTAGGAATCTGTGGTACACAACCTTGTTTTAATGGAGGAATATGCAAAGATCAGGGATATGGTAACTTTGAATGCCAATGTCACCCTAGATTTTCTGGACAGTTTTGCAAAGATGATTTAGATCCATGTGGATCTTCTCCTTGTTTGTTTGGAGGAAAATGTCGTTCAGAAGGAAATTCTAATTATTCATGCGAATGTCCACCTCGGATGACTGGAAAGCGTTGTGAATTTGGAAGGTTTTGCTCACCAAACCCATGTCGAAATAGTGGAGTGTGTGAAGAAGGCGATAACGGTCCTTTGTGTTTATGTCGTGGATATAAAGGTTTGACATGTGAAATCGATGTCGATGAATGTGAAAATCAACCCTGTGGAAATGGTGCTACTTGTATTAATGAAGCCGGTAGTTTTCGTTGCATTTGTCCGCCAGACTTAACAGGTGCAAGCTGTGGAGATCCGTTATATTCAAATTCAATTACGACTCGACTGAGAAATATGCCTTTAGAGCAAGTTATTGGAATTGCCGGAGGAGCTTTGGGTATCATATTTTTAATTTTAACTGGAGTATTTTGTATTGTATGCAGTCGTAAGGCATCTTCACATCATTCAAGAAACATAAATAATGATACAAGAAAGGACATTACATTAAATTCAGTTTCCCCTAGAGAAGAATATAAGAGAAGTTCCAAAATGAGTAATTTGGAGATAATACAAAGACCTTTGAGTTACACTCCTGCGTCACATAACGAACAGACTTATCAATGTAATAATACCGTGTTTGTTAATAATTTAGACACTCTTAGGAGTTATGGCTCAGCCGGAGATGAATTAGAAAATGTGCCACCAGAATATCAAAAATTAAATAGAGTAAATCAACAAGTTAACATCAATGGGCACAATAGTGATAATGAAGGTTTGCAAAAACAAACCTGGTGTGATCAAATGCAATTAAAAACTTTCACAGACAATAAATTAAATAATGGTAAGAAATATTTATTAATATAAATAATAACAATAATTCAAAGTTATTCAATTATAGAACGTAAATTGCCTGATAATCAAAATACTCGATTAGCAACACTTAAAGCTACTGGAATTATACAAGGTCGACTCTTAAATGTTCCAATGCCCAATTTAAATCATTCCCCAATTGGGTTGGAAGATTCGTCAAATATTCATGGTCAATATCATTGGGATTGTTCAGATTGGGCAAGACGGAGTCAAAATCCATTACCAGATATAACTGAAGTGCCTGGGAGCGAGGTTCCAGATTCATCAAGTTTTCATAGCAATGAGAGTAATGAATCACATCCTAAGCATACACCTTTGCCAACAAGTACTCAATTTTTAAAATATATCTTATTATATCAAGTGTTCTATTTTTTGTTTTAAGTTTTAGGACCTGTAGATCCTAGTCGTGATATTGAAACATTGAATGAAGAAGCTGAATCAGAATTCATTGAAGAATCTGGGTCAGAGAGCAGTCGAAAACAATTGTCGATAGCATTTCCAAATACATCTATTCCTATTTTAAATCCTCTAGACAGTGGAAGCGAGGATTACAGATTTAGCACAGGTAAGAGAATTTAAAGTTTTTAATTTTTAATTTTGTAAATATTTTACAAATTTGAATATTTTTAATGCTTTCATAAAAAATAGTGCCTTTAGTTGTTAATAATAACAGTAAGTAATATTTATTAAAAATTGAAATAAAATATTATTTTGAATAATTATTTACATTACATCTTCAGGTGATAATTACTTACGTCATCCAAATAGTTACCTTCCCCGTTATAATATACAAAGTGAAACCGATGCTGACGGTGGAACATCATTAGCTAGCAGCAAATTATTAAATAATTTAGAATTGGAATCTCATCAAATTATCGAAACTGATGACGAAGATGACGATATTCAGGTTTATGGTTTTCCTAAACATCGTAATCGACGAAATGGTAGTGAAATAGATTTGTTAGTTAAAAATGAAGGTAATTTAAAACGAAAGTATACATATAATTTCTAAATAATTTAAGTATTATTTTTTTTATTTGCTGTTCAAGGTGTACTCGAAAGCAGTTCACTTCTTGGAAAAGCTTCTGCAGTAAGTGTAAATGATCAAATGAAAAAATCCCACTTACATCATCATCATCATCATCATCATCAGCAGCATCAACATCAACACCAAAAACGTAACAACGAATCGAATAGTGATCTATCAACACAGTTGTGTGATATTGAAGATTCTGAGTTTGATGATGATATAGCGTCGACTCTTTCATCGAAAGGTATAAAAGCATCACAACCAGATGTTATTAAAAAATCGGTAAAATGGACTAAAAGTGTTCATCAGACAGATGTTTGACAAAAGCGATTTATTCACAATTTTATGTATACCAGATAGCAATCAAAATTAATATATAATAATTCAGATCATTGCTATTATGTTGTTTTTAATTTTTTTTTTGAAGCCATATAATTTTGATTTTGCGAGCTTATATTTTATTTTTAAGATTTGTTTTTATTATCGTTTTTAATTTAACTCGAAATTAGGCTTGGATAATAATGTATGTATGACTACTTTTTATTTTTCTTATTATATTTAAAGTTTACAAAAAATTTTTAGTTAAGAAAAATAAAAAACAAAAAACAGTATAAGAAATTAGTTATAAGAAATAATTTTAATGTGCATTTATTTATATTAAATTTAAATATTATAATATAAAAGAAAATATTTTTTGTAGTTACTATATTTAAAACCTGCACAACCCATAACATATTTGGCATCTATTAAGAAATACAAAACTGAAAAATAAACAGTTTAAAAACTACACCATTTAAAAAAATTAAATTTTAGGTAAAATTTGTAAATAAAAAAGAATTAGAAGCTATGTATAAGAAATGTACGTAAATATATTTGAAAGCTAAGAAATAAAATAATATAAAAATAATTAGAAAATGCGACTGAAAATACACATTTTATTTAAATTTTTTAATAATCTTTGATAATTCTAAATTAGTCAGTTGAAGTTTTTGATATTACTATTAATTCGTTGAAGTTCCCTAACTTTTAAATATTTAATTAAAAAAAATTATTTTTGTATTTACTGCTTTCAAGATTAAAGGGAATAAATTTCATATAAACTAATTTTATTCAACTGAATATCTAATTTGAAAAAAATATTAATTTTTCAGTAAGTCAATATAATTAGTTAGTTTTTTATTTAAATTTTTATTGCGATTCATATGTTATTATGTAATTGTAATTGAATTAGTGAGCTTTTCACTTAAACCGTCTTTAGGTTTTCTAGAAATCGGTTGCAATGTACACAAGTTATTTAATAATGTTTAGCAAATTGAAAAATAACGTATTAATATATGAATTAAAAATTATAAAGTAAAATAAGAGTGAAATTTAACTGCAAAGCTATAAAACAATATCTAACAGAAGATTATGAAATTAAAAATACATTATACATGTACAAATTTATGTACTAAAACTAATTATTATCATTTAACAATATCTAAGCTTTTCAAAAATAAATTAAT
This sequence comes from Argyra leucocephala, assembly GCA_963942445.1. Lineage (NCBI taxonomy): Eukaryota > Metazoa > Arthropoda > Insecta > Diptera > Dolichopodidae > Argyra > Argyra leucocephala. Next base: position 167,497,636 of record OZ012679.1, read on the forward strand.
ATAATTTTAACAATATCTGAGCTCTTTAAAAACAAAATAATATAATTTTGATTGTAAATTAACATTTTTAAAGGTAATGTATCTTAACCGGATGCTAAGCAATAATTTTATAAATTAAGAAATTTAGAAATTGTAAACAACTAATATACGATAATGTGTGTCCGCACATGCTGTAATGCAATAGGTTATGAATTACAGTTATCGTAGCATTTTAAAAAAATTGTAAATTATTAAATATGTAAATTTAAATAACTAATGAAACCATAAAACAATATTCAGAAATTACAATTTTATTTATTTTAATGTAATCAAAATATTTATTTTAAAAATTTGAGACTGGAAATATCTAAAACAAGTTAGTTCACCTTTATGATTAATGTCAAAAAAGTAAAGAATCAAAAGTATTTAATTTTATTATTATTTTTTATTCGAATATTTTTCTTTGACTACAGAAATTTATTTTCAACAATTAAAAAAAATTTATTCTAACGCTAAATAATAAGTTTTTTTAAAAGCCAAAAGTATTTCCTTCATAAATATTCTAAATTCCATGAGATTTTGAGATTCATTTTCGAAACTCAGTGAAATCATTAGCATTATATTATTTTGATGTCATTCATAAGTTTATTTTAAATTTAAAACTAATAATATTCTTTAATATTTTAGTATATATATATACTAACTATGTATAGAATTCCGTAAATAATAAAGTATTTGTATGTATTGTAATACCATTTTCTATAATTTATTTTGATACAGTTTCGTTATATAGATCTAAAATATTAGTAATTTATTATAGATTCGTGATTTTAAGCATTTTCATATTTTTAATATCTATATGATTGTATAATAAAATTATTAATGAAAGTAAATTTAGGACTTTTATTTATTAAAATATTAATATTTTTTCAATTAGTAATTCATTTTTATTTTGATTTTATATCTCAAATACATATTCTAATAAAATAGCATCTATTTTTCGAAATCAAGATATTTATATAAATATATCACAAAATACAAAGGTAAAACTAGAAACTATAGACAAAAAAGAAACAAAAAAATTGTATAATAAAATTGTAGAAATATAAAATAAAATAATGAAACATTTCACTCTTTATACATATGTACAATGTTTAAGTACGTTTTTATTACAAAGTTAAATCAATAAAAATGGCAAAAAAATAATAGAATTTACAATTAAGTGAAAAACATTTTTTATATAAGTTTAAAAAAACATATATATATATATATATATATAAATAGAAAATATAAGTTTTTTTATTTAAAACAAAAAAAAAAACATATCCAAATTGTTAGTAAAAAAAATAAACAATTAAATGAAAATAAGGAAAACCTGAATTATATTTCTTTCCTTTTGTCACTGACATATTATAGGGAATACAAAAATGTAAGTATGTACAGACAGCAAAACCACACTTCACAATGTTAATACCAGAAGTTCGTTCGAATGATCATATTTTATAGTGACAGATAAAGAATATATTTCATGGCCTTAAAAAAACGTTTCTATAACTAAAAAGCTAGCAGCTGATTCAGCAAATAGGTAACAAAAGTTTGTAAAACAAAAAGTAATTGGCTATCAGTGTATCATTAAAGTAAACTAGGTAAAGAAAGAATAGAATACTCCAATTATATTATTTGTTTATCAATTTTAAAAAATTCTGAATTTATTATGAATCAAGAAATTCATTCAAACTTCTTATTCAATGAACTCTCAAAAGATTTTAACAATTCATTAATATTTAGATTTACACTAATTTTTAATATACGTATACTTACATATATTTACACAACACATAAAATGATAAAACATTCAATTTATATCTAAACAAAAAACCTTCATCAATCATCATACAACTTTACTAGAAAAAGGACAAAAAGAAATGGTAAATGAAGATGAGTACTACTACGATGCAAATTTTTATCGACAGTGGAAAATTATCCGTTTCTAGAACGTAAAGTTTTGAAAACAAATTAATATGTATTCAATTAAGTTTCTTATGGAATAGTACTATGATGTACTACAAATAGACCTACGCCTTTCTGGAATGGAAACCGCGTTGGTCAATGTTAATGAATTGTTTGGAGTAAATGCAGAAATAGATATGAACAATCTGCGATTTGATTATGCGATATGTCAGATCGCAAACTCTTTTTATGGACAAAGTTTTTTTTCCAAAACTCAGGGAAAATAATTGATATGAACATTGTTATATGTATATGAATATGATGCATACATAATGATGTTTTATCAATCTGGTATTTTTTTTTAATTCAATCCTTAACATTGAAGTCCAATGAAAACGACACTATAATGTAGGTCGACAAAGTATGTTAAATTATGTTTTCGTTTTGAATTGAAAAAATATGTTTAAAGTTTAAATGGTAGCATAGTAAATCAAATAAGGCAAAGTCTGTCAAAAAAATTTTACCAAAATTTGTAGTTGTTGCACTGCATATTATTTTGATAATTCTAAATCATTAAATTAAAAATAATTTTCTTGTTGTTTGAAAATGAAAATGTTGAACTTGCTATGCGACATTCTATTTCGACAATTTAGGACATTATGTTGTTTTCTAGATTTCAGGCTTAATTCCTCCTGGCTCCTTATGTTAGAGGGTTAGTTACTTTTTTTTTTGTTTTCGTACTACGTTTGAAAATTTCATAACTATTACATTTTCAATATTTCAAAACATTAATATTAGTCCTCGATAAGAAAAAACAAAATTTCAATTGAAAAAACATTGTTATTTTTAATAAAATAAAATTGTCCTTCTAACTAAAAAAAAATATAACAGCCTAACCAATGGTGAAATTAGAAATTGCTGTTTTCCATTAGGTGCTTTCAGTGGCGTTACCAGGTGGATCTCAAATCCACAGATCTGTTCATTTACTACGTATACATGATAGCTAGTACTTGACTTGAATTCTTCTTGAAATTTCAAGCAGTGTATTCGATTAAACAGCTTGAAAATAGTTTGAGTTTGACATATGTGTTATTGGTGACATTAATTTTGATGCCTAAAATTTGTAAAACTTTATATAAATTTAAAGATTAAACAAAACAATTCAAATTTTTTATTTTTTATACTCTTTTAAATCTAATTTTTCAAATTCACTATATTAACAAAATTTCGTAAATTTTTAACATTAAATGTCAACTCAAGCTCTCAAGCTGCGTATTCGATTAAAATTTTCAAGACATGTTTGTAAAAGCCTTCCCACATTACAGCTTTTTATGCTGGCTTTTAATGACAGCTTTTTTTTAGTTCGAAACATATGGAATTGTGACAAGGCATCCCAAATATACAGGCATGACACTTCGTCTTATTTTTGTTAAAATAGCGTCACAGAGGACACGGGAAAATGTAAACAAAGAAATTTCTTATATGAGATTTTTCAGTTCATATAAGAATTTTGGAGTGATTCGAAGTTTTTTTTAAAGAATCTAATTGAAATTTCAAGAATCTAATTGAAATTTTAAAAATCTAATTGATTTATTTGAAAAAATTACTTGCAAAAAAGTGTTCAAAGAATAGGTAAGAAAAATTAAATAATGGGTGTTTTTTTTAGAATGATAGAACTCTCGATAGGGATAACTGTGATTGGACAGAAAATAGAAGCCATGTAGTTTTGACATTTCTGTTCAATAAGCATTGACAAATTATCATGGAAAGACTCACGCCGCAACAACGTTTACAAATTGTTGAAAATTATTTTCTCTCTCACTCTAAAAAAAATACCCCTTAGTTATATTTCTTTATGAAAGTTCTTAAATTTCAATCGCCATAATTTCATGAATTGTGAAAAAGCATAGCGTGAAAATGGATTTATGTAAATAAAACTTAAATTAATAGTTTTAAAAATTAAATCATATGTGTGATAATAAATATTATTTCATTCAAATTAAATTTATTTGCACTTATTCTATTTTCCGATGAAGGCGCTAGTTACGCAATATTTTTGTGGTGAATTGCGTTCAACGAATGAATCCATGCTACATGGATCTACAAAGGATTTCAGACCCACTGGAAAATTTCGCTGAACTCACCCATTAATTCAAAACAATAAAACGCGGTAGTATGCAACCGGCAGTAACATTTAACAGATTCAAAATTGAAATATGCTTTTCTAATAAGTTGGATCCTTTGGAAACATAGAGAAATAGAGGGACGATCCTTAGATAAGGTTATAGAGAATAGGACAGAAGTTATAGAGATCAGGTTACAGGTTATAGAGGTAGAAGAGAAAAAAAATAAATAACTAACATGCTATAGTTAGTTGAATGTTAAAAAGATAGAAAAATCTAATGTAAGTTTTAATATAAGTTTTAACTAATTTTTACAATATTTTAGAATGAACTAAGAGACTATGATTCTGTTGCTGATCGTTTTGATAAAATTATAGATCTTCATGGTCATATTATTGGAATGGCGTTAAGTCGTGATCATAGGTATTCAGCTTTAATTTCATATGTAGTTTAATAACTTTATTTATTATATATTTAAGATTTTTGTATGTTAATACACGTCCTTGGCCGTAAAATTATGTAATAACAAATCCATTGCTCAAGAAATTGATATACACGTTATTGATTTAACAACTCTAGAACCAATAAGAAATATTTTAAGACCTCACAAAGCTTACACTCCAAATACTGAGTGTTTTTTTATATTTTTAAATGTTTTTGATGATTATGTTGCAAGGTAAATAAAAATTTTTATTTAAAACGAATAAATTATGGTAACTAACAATATATTTTATATAATTTTTAACAGTGATGAAAAATTGAAGTAAAAAAGAAAATAAACTTATTAAATTTGTTCATGTTTTGCTGCTTATGATAATGCAGGTGAGTCCGTGTATATATGGCTTGCATTTGGATGTCCTTGTTTAATTCGTAATTTTTAAGTTATTTATTTTGGAGGACCTTTTGTTTAGATCCAAAAAAAAATTATAGGTAATTGAAAACTTTTGAAACATCTATTGTTTTTTTTATTTTTGCTCATAACTTTTGTTTTGACGGGAATAATGTATAAATATTTTGAAATTTTGGAATTTGATTTATAAATATTTTGAAATTATTTTTGAAATTTTGGAATTTGATTTTGATGGTTAGTTTATATTTTGAGTATGAGTATTTTTAGTTTTTCTTTGTTTATGTATATTTAGTATTATTTTTGTTTAACTTTGGGTTTTGTTCTTATGTGTATGACTTATGAGTATATATTCTGGTATTCTTGTTTTTGTTATATATCGTTCCATATTCCATGCTTCTTTAAAATGTCTCTTATTGCTTTTCTTTTTTCTGGGGTGTTTAGTTCTATTGTTTCATGTTCTACTTGATTTGGTTGGTTGAAGGGACATCTTAGTAGTATATGTTCTATAGTTTTGTTCTAGTTTTGTCTTGCTGACAGTAGGAACGAAGAGAAAGAAGAAAAAACTGAGGTTTTATTTAATGCTTTCAGGGCTCCAACAAGAAATGGAAGAAGGCCTCCTTGTGAAAGGACGTTTTAGAAGGGTAAAACGAACGAGAAGAGGAAGAGGAAAGGGAAGACGAAGGAGAAGAAAATTTTTTCATTAAAAATGATCAAATTTATCACTTATTGATGAAAATATGATTACTTATGAATGAAATTATAAATTATTTAACGAAGAGAAAAAAAAATAAAAAGTTAAAGATAATGATGTCAATGTAACGATGTTCAAGGAACGAAAGTAGAACATGAAAAGAAACTTCGAAAAGAAAATGAAGATCAAGACGAAGAAGAAAAGAAAGAAGGAGCATAAGAATAAAACGAACGAGAAGAGTAAGACAAAGAAAAAACAGAAATAGATGAAGTAGAAGAAAATGATAAAGAACAACGAGAAGAACCAGAAAGAAGACGACGAAGAAGAAAAAGAAGGAGCAGAAAAGGAAGAAGAAAAAAAGCTTGAAGAACAACAAGAAGTGGAAGAAGAAGAGCCAGAAAAGGATGAAAACAAGAACAAAAAGAAAAGTAAGAAGGATCAAGGATGATGTCTAATACATGAACATGATCAGTGATGACGTGTGATTTCAAATTATTTTTGTTGTTTTTTTTCTTTCAAGAATTAAACTATTCAAGCAATTTGATTAGGTATGTATACATACATTAACATTATATGTGCAACAAAACAAACCACATCCAAATACAATACTTAAACACACAAAATGGTGTATGATTTTTTTTCTTTTTTTTTCTTTTGATGTGTATACATTAGTGTACATACATAATATACTTGGTAAAATTCTTTTTTTTTCTTTTTTTCCTCCTAACCAATTGTTTATGATGTATGACGACGCGACATACCTACCTATACATGAAATTATTTTTCTTGTTTTTTTTTATTTATGCATGAGGAGTGAGGACCACCAACCTACATATAAATGCAATTTTTTTTTTATTTATGATTATGAACAATGAAATTTTGTTGTATAAATTCATTTTTATATATAAAATTGTGACATTTTGTTGTAAATTTTCTTTTTCTGTCAAAGTTAGGTATATTGGGTAGTGGGTAGTGGGTACTGGGTACTTTGATTTTTATTTGATTAGTGTTTGATTTTTTTTATTTATGAATTGTTTTGTTTGTTGCTTTTGTTATACATATGTTTTTGTTTTGTTTTTGTTTAGTAAAGTAAAGTTGCTATTTTAAATGAATAAAAGAGAAAAATAATTAACATGTCAAATTTTTAATGTCTTGTAAAGTGCCGTTGCCAATATTTTTGGATTTGTCACCTATTGCAACGCCTACTCCATGTTCGTCGTGTATATATATGTCTTGCATTTAGATGTCCTTGTTTAATTCGTTTGTGCATTTTCTTGTATTGTTCGTTCGGTGTTCTACCTTTTGGATGATTATAGTGGGTGTTTTGGGTTGAAGTAAGCTTTGATAATCATTCGTGCTATCAGTACGTTTCGTGGTTCTGTTATCGTCCGGAAAGTCTGCTTGGTTCATTGCTTTTTGGAAAAAGAAAACAAAAACAACAACGAAGAGAAAGAATTAAAAAACTATTGGATTAGAATAGTTTGGGAATATTCGATATGAAAAAGTGAATAAGTGTGTGAGTGAATAAGATGATGAGAGAAAGACGAAAGTGTAATAGGTTTGATTTCTCGGAATGTTTTATTACATAGGAAAAAAATTTTTTTATGTTCATTTTTGGGGGGGGACCCTTTTTTTTTTTTTTTTTTTTTTTTTTTTGGAGGGGATTTTTTTTTTTTTTTTTTTTTTTTTTTAAAGGAAAAATCAAATTTTTTTTTTTTTTTTTTTTTTTTTTTTTTAAGGAAAAATGCCAAGTATTGAAATTTTTTTTTTTTTTTTTTTTTTTTTTTTAGAAAGGAAAAATGTCAAGTATTAAAATTTTTTTTTTTTTTTTTTTTTTTTTTTAAGGAAAAATGCCTAGTATTGAAATTTTTTTTTTTTTTTTTTTTTTTTTTTAGAAAGAAAAAATGTCAAGTATTAAAATTTTTTTTTTTTTTTTTTTTTTTTTTAGAAAGGAAAAATTATGGGTTATTGAATTTTTTTTTTTTTTTTTTTAGAAAGGAAAAATGATGGGTATTCGTTTTTTTTTTTTTTTTTTTTTTTTTTTTTTTTTAGAAAGCAAAAATGAAGGGTTATTGAATTTTTTTTTTTTTTTTTTAGAAAGGAAAAATGATGGGTATTCGTTTTTTTTTTTTTTTTTTTTTTTTTAGAAACGAAAAATAAAGTATAATCGAAATTTTTTTTTTTTTTTTTAGAAAGCAAAAATGAAGGGTTATCGAATTTTTTTTTTTTTTTTTTTTTTTTTTTTTTTAGAAAAGAAAAACGTAGATGCATTTTTTTTTTTTTTTTTTTTTTTTTTTTTTAGAAAGGAAAACAAACGTAGAAGCATTTTTTTTTTTTTTTTTTTTTTTTTTTTAGAAAGAAAAGGAAACGTAGATGCATTTTTTTTTTTTTTTTTTAGGAAAAGCCAAACATAAATGAAAATATCACTTATTGATGAAAATATGATTACTTATGAATGAAATTATAAATTATTTAACGAAGAGAAAAAAAAATAAAAAGTTAAAGATAATGATGTCAATGTAACGATGTTCAAGGAACGAAAGTAGAACATGAAAAGAAACTTCGAAAAGAAAATGAAGATCAAGACGAAGAAGAAAAGAAAGAAGGAGCATAAGAATAAAACGAACGAGAAGAGTAAGACAAAGAAAAAACAGAAATAGATGAAGTAGAAGAAAATGATAAAGAACAACGAGAAGAACCAGAAAGAAGACGACGAAGAAGAAAAAGAAGGAGCAGAAAAGGAAGAAGAAAAAAAGCTTGAAGAACAACAAGAAGTGGAAGAAGAAGAGCCAGAAAAGGATGAAAACAAGAACAAAAAGAAAAGTAAGAAGGATCAAGGATGATGTCTAATACATGAACATGATCAGTGATGACGTGTGATTTCAAATTATTTTTGTTGTTTTTTTTCTTTCAAGAATTAAACTATTCAAGCAATTTGATTAGGTATGTATACATACATTAACATTATATGTGCAACAAAACAAACCACATCCAAATACAATACTTAAACACACAAAATGGTGTATGATTTTTTTTCTTTTTTTTTCTTTTGATGTGTATACATTAGTGTACATACATAATATACTTGGTAAAATTCTTTTTTTTTCTTTTTTTCCTCCTAACCAATTGTTTATGATGTATGACGACGCGACATACCTACCTATACATGAAATTATTTTTCTTGTTTTTTTTTATTTATGCATGAGGAGTGAGGACCACCAACCTACATATAAATGCAATTTTTTTTTTATTTATGATTATGAACAATGAAATTTTGTTGTATAAATTCATTTTTATATATAAAATTGTGACATTTTGTTGTAAATTTTCTTTTTCTGTCAAAGTTAGGTATATTGGGTAGTGGGTAGTGGGTACTGGGTACTTTGATTTTTATTTGATTAGTGTTTGATTTTTTTTATTTATGAATTGTTTTGTTTGTTGCTTTTGTTATACATATGTTTTTGTTTTGTTTTTGTTTAGTAAAGTAAAGTTGCTATTTTAAATGAATAAAAGAGAAAAATAATTAACATGTCAAATTTTTAATGTCTTGTAAAGTGCCGTTGCCAATATTTTTGGATTTGTCACCTATTGCAACGCCTACTCCATGTTCGTCGTGTATATATATGTCTTGCATTTAGATGTCCTTGTTTAATTCGTTTGTGCATTTTCTTGTATTGTTCGTTCGGTGTTCTACCTTTTGGATGATTATAGTGGGTGTTTTGGGTTGAAGTAAGCTTTGATAATCATTCGTGCTATCAGTACGTTTCGTGGTTCTGTTATCGTCCGGAAAGTCTGCTTGGTTCATTGCTTTTTGGAAAAAGAAAACAAAAACAACAACGAAGAGAAAGAATTAAAAAACTATTGGATTAGAATAGTTTGGGAATATTCGATATGAAAAAGTGAATAAGTGTGTGAGTGAATAAGATGATGAGAGAAAGACGAAAGTGTAATAGGTTTGATTTCTCGGAATGTTTTATTACATAGGAAAAAAATTTTTTTATGTTCATTTTTGGGGGGGACCCTTTTTTTTTTTTTTTTTTTTTTTTTTTTGGAGGGGATTTTTTTTTTTTTTTTTTTTTTTTTTTAAAGGAAAAATCAAATTTTTTTTTTTTTTTTTTTTTTTTTTTTTAAGGAAAAATGCCAAGTATTGAAATTTTTTTTTTTTTTTTTTTTTTTTTTTTAGAAAGGAAAAATGTCAAGTATTAAAATTTTTTTTTTTTTTTTTTTTTTTTTTTTAAGGAAAAATGCCTAGTATTGAAATTTTTTTTTTTTTTTTTTTTTTTTTTAGAAAGAAAAAATGTCAAGTATTAAAATTTTTTTTTTTTTTTTTTTTTTTTTTAGAAAGGAAAAATTATGGGTTATTGAATTTTTTTTTTTTTTTTTTTAGAAAGGAAAAATGATGGGTATTCGTTTTTTTTTTTTTTTTTTTTTTTTTTTTTTTTTTAGAAAGCAAAAATGAAGGGTTATTGAATTTTTTTTTTTTTTTTTTAGAAAGGAAAAATGATGGGTATTCGTTTTTTTTTTTTTTTTTTTTTTTTTAGAAACGAAAAATAAAGTATAATCGAAATTTTTTTTTTTTTTTTTAGAAAGCAAAAATGAAGGGTTATCGAATTTTTTTTTTTTTTTTTTTTTTTTTTTTTTAGAAAAGAAAAACGTAGATGCATTTTTTTTTTTTTTTTTTTTTTTTTTTTTAGAAAGGAAAACAAACGTAGAAGCATTTTTTTTTTTTTTTTTTTTTTTTTTTTTAGAAAGAAAAGGAAACGTAGATGCATTTTTTTTTTTTTTTTTTTAGGAAAAGCCAAACATAAATGAAAATATCACTTATTGATGAAAATATGATTACTTATGAATGAAATTATAAATTATTTAACGAAGAGAAAAAAAAATAAAAAGTTAAAGATAATGATGTCAATGTAACGATGTTCAAGGAACGAAAGTAGAACATGAAAAGAAACTTCGAAAAGAAAATGAAGATCAAGACGAAGAAGAAAAGAAAGAAGGAGCATAAGAATAAAACGAACGAGAAGAGTAAGACAAAGAAAAAACAGAAATAGATGAAGTAGAAGAAAATGATAAAGAACAACGAGAAGAACCAGAAAGAAGACGACGAAGAAGAAAAAGAAGGAGCAGAAAAGGAAGAAGAAAAAAAGCTTGAAGAACAACAAGAAGTGGAAGAAGAAGAGCCAGAAAAGGATGAAAACAAGAACAAAAAGAAAAGTAAGAAGGATCAAGGATGATGTCTAATACATGAACATGATCAGTGATGACGTGTGATTTCAAATTATTTTTGTTGTTTTTTTTCTTTCAAGAATTAAACTATTCAAGCAATTTGATTAGGTATGTATACATACATTAACATTATATGTGCAACAAAACAAACCACATCCAAATACAATACTTAAACACACAAAATGGTGTATGATTTTTTTTCTTTTTTTTTCTTTTGATGTGTATACATTAGTGTACATACATAATATACTTGGTAAAATTCTTTTTTTTTCTTTTTTTCCTCCTAACCAATTGTTTATGATGTATGACGACGCGACATACCTACCTATACATGAAATTATTTTTCTTGTTTTTTTTTATTTATGCATGAGGAGTGAGGACCACCAACCTACATATAAATGCAATTTTTTTTTTATTTATGATTATGAACAATGAAATTTTGTTGTATAAATTCATTTTTATATATAAAATTGTGACATTTTGTTGTAAATTTTCTTTTTCTGTCAAAGTTAGGTATATTGGGTAGTGGGTAGTGGGTACTGGGTACTTTGATTTTTATTTGATTAGTGTTTGATTTTTTTTATTTATGAATTGTTTTGTTTGTTGCTTTTGTTATACATATGTTTTTGTTTTGTTTTTGTTTAGTAAAGTAAAGTTGCTATTTTAAATGAATAAAAGAGAAAAATAATTAACATGTCAAATTTTTAATGTCTTGTAAAGTGCCGTTGCCAATATTTTTGATTTGTCACCTATTGCAACGCCTACTCCATGTTCGTCGTGTATATATATGTCTTGCATTTAGATGTCCTTGTTTAATTCGTTTGTGCATTTTCTTGTATTGTTCGTTCGGTGTTCTACCTTTTGGATGATTATAGTGGGTGTTTTGGGTTGAAGTAAGCTTTGATAATCATTCGTGCTATCAGTACGTTTCGTGGTTCTGTTATCGTCCGGAAAGTCTGCTTGGTTCATTGCTTTTTGGAAAAAGAAAACAAAAACAACAACGAAGAGAAAGAATTAAAAAACTATTGGATTAGAATAGTTTGGGAATATTCGATATGAAAAAGTGAATAAGTGTGTGAGTGAATAAGATGATGAGAGAAAGACGAAAGTGTAATAGGTTTGATTTCTCGGAATGTTTTATTACATAGGAAAAAAATTTTTTTATGTTCATTTTTGGGGGGGGACCCTTTTTTTTTTTTTTTTTTTTTTTTTTTTTGGAGGGGATTTTTTTTTTTTTTTTTTTTTTTTTTTAAAGGAAAAATCAAATTTTTTTTTTTTTTTTTTTTTTTTTTTTTTAAGGAAAAATGCCAAGTATTGAAATTTTTTTTTTTTTTTTTTTTTTTTTTTTAGAAAGGAAAAATGTCAAGTATTAAAATTTTTTTTTTTTTTTTTTTTTTTTTTTAAGGAAAAATGCCTAGTATTGAAATTTTTTTTTTTTTTTTTTTTTTTTTTTAGAAAGAAAAAATGTCAAGTATTAAAATTTTTTTTTTTTTTTTTTTTTTTTTTAGAAAGGAAAAATTATGGGTTATTGAATTTTTTTTTTTTTTTTTTTAGAAAGGAAAAATGATGGGTATTCGTTTTTTTTTTTTTTTTTTTTTTTTTTTTTTTTTAGAAAGCAAAAATGAAGGGTTATTGAATTTTTTTTTTTTTTTTTTAGAAAGGAAAAATGATGGGTATTCGTTTTTTTTTTTTTTTTTTTTTTTTTAGAAACGAAAAATAAAGTATAATCGAAATTTTTTTTTTTTTTTTTAGAAAGCAAAAATGAAGGGTTATCGAATTTTTTTTTTTTTTTTTTTTTTTTTTTTTTTAGAAAAGAAAAACGTAGATGCATTTTTTTTTTTTTTTTTTTTTTTTTTTTTTAGAAAGGAAAACAAACGTAGAAGCATTTTTTTTTTTTTTTTTTTTTTTTTTTTTAGAAAGAAAAGGAAACGTAGATGCATTTTTTTTTTTTTTTTTTTAGGAAAAGCCAAACATAAATGAAAATATCACTTATTGATGAAAATATGATTACTTATGAATGAAATTATAAATTATTTAACGAAGAGAAAAAAAAATAAAAAGTTAAAGATAATGATGTCAATGTAACGATGTTCAAGGAACGAAAGTAGAACATGAAAAGAAACTTCGAAAAGAAAATGAAGATCAAGACGAAGAAGAAAAGAAAGAAGGAGCATAAGAATAAAACGAACGAGAAGAGTAAGACAAAGAAAAAACAGAAATAGATGAAGTAGAAGAAAATGATAAAGAACAACGAGAAGAACCAGAAAGAAGACGACGAAGAAGAAAAAGAAGGAGCAGAAAAGGAAGAAGAAAAAAAGCTTGAAGAACAACAAGAAGTGGAAGAAGAAGAGCCAGAAAAGGATGAAAACAAGAACAAAAAGAAAAGTAAGAAGGATCAAGGATGATGTCTAATACATGAACATGATCAGTGATGACGTGTGATTTCAAATTATTTTTGTTGTTTTTTTTCTTTCAAGAATTAAACTATTCAAGCAATTTGATTAGGTATGTATACATACATTAACATTATATGTGCAACAAAACAAACCACATCCAAATACAATACTTAAACACACAAAATGGTGTATGATTTTTTTTCTTTTTTTTTCTTTTGATGTGTATACATTAGTGTACATACATAATATACTTGGTAAAATTCTTTTTTTTTCTTTTTTTCCTCCTAACCAATTGTTTATGATGTATGACGACGCGACATACCTACCTATACATGAAATTATTTTTCTTGTTTTTTTTTATTTATGCATGAGGAGTGAGGACCACCAACCTACATATAAATGCAATTTTTTTTTTATTTATGATTATGAACAATGAAATTTTGTTGTATAAATTCATTTTTATATATAAAATTGTGACATTTTGTTGTAAATTTTCTTTTTCTGTCAAAGTTAGGTATATTGGGTAGTGGGTAGTGGGTACTGGGTACTTTGATTTTTATTTGATTAGTGTTTGATTTTTTTTATTTATGAATTGTTTTGTTTGTTGCTTTTGTTATACATATGTTTTTGTTTTGTTTTTGTTTAGTAAAGTAAAGTTGCTATTTTAAATGAATAAAAGAGAAAAATAATTAACATGTCAAATTTTTAATGTCTTGTAAAGTGCCGTTGCCAATATTTTTGGATTTGTCACCTATTGCAACGCCTACTCCATGTTCGTCGTGTATATATATGTCTTGCATTTAGATGTCCTTGTTTAATTCGTTTGTGCATTTTCTTGTATTGTTCGTTCGGTGTTCTACCTTTTGGATGATTATAGTGGGTGTTTTGGGTTGAAGTAAGCTTTGATAATCATTCGTGCTATCAGTACGTTTCGTGGTTCTGTTATCGTCCGGAAAGTCTGCTTGGTTCATTGCTTTTTGGAAAAAGAAAACAAAAACAACAACGAAGAGAAAGAATTAAAAAACTATTGGATTAGAATAGTTTGGGAATATTCGATATGAAAAAGTGAATAATTTAATTTAATTTAATTTATTCATCTTCCCTACACATTAATGTGTAGGCAAGAATTATGACCCTTTTCCTTTCGGATGTGGGCCAATCTTTTACAATTACATGCTTTTTTTAATACTTAATTCTAGTGTTAAATTACTTATATATTTTTCAGAAAAATTAGTTGTTAAATTTTATATTATCTAGTTATAGATAGAAAGAAGTTTAAAATAATAAAATAACCCAATATTAAAATTAAGTGTTATTAGTTCAAATTTAGTCAAATTATTAAGAGTTATGTTTTTGTTATTATTTGTTTGGTGTTTAAATACACCTCAAAAAAACGTCTGATATCAGGAGAGAATAAAAAGAATAAAATCAAAACAAATCTAAATCTAAAAAATTGTTAATGTTAAAATTAGGTTAAACAAATTAATTTTGGGTTATGTTACTGTTAAAACTTGTTTGGTGCTTAAATACACCTCAATATGCTTCTGCTGCCAAAATAAACTACAAAGAATAAAATAATTATAATCCAAATCTTAAAATTAATTGTTAATATTTACTTTAAATTGATTAAGTTATTTATGGGTTAAGTTATAGTTAGAACTTGTATGGTGTATAAATACACTACAATACAAGTCTAATGGCAAAAGAAAATAAAAAGAGTAAAATCCATTATTATACAAATCTTTAAATTATTTGTTAGTATTTAAGTTTAATTTAAACACATTATTAGTGGGTTATGTTATAGTAAAAATTTGTTGGGTGTTTAATTACACCACACTGCAAGTCTGATAGAAAAAGAAAATAAAAAGAATGAAACCCATAATAATCCAAATCTTAAAATTAATTGTTAATATTTAAATGTGATCTAATTAGTTTAAATCTAATTAGTTTAATTTAAGAGTTATGTTTTTAATACTTGTTTGGTGTTTAGATACAGCTCAATTCACGTCTTATGTAATTATATGTCGTTCCATATTCCCTGGTTTGTTAGTCTGTCTCGTATAGTACTTATGTCTTTGTCATTGTTTAGTTGTAAAGTTTCTATAGTTATTTGATTGTTTTGTATGTATTGGCAGTCTAGTAGTACATGTTGTATAGTTAGGGGTTCATTACATTGTCTACATGTAGGTCTAGGGGTATTGTCCAAGAGATACCGATGGGTTGCTTTTGTGCAACCCAAGCGGATTCTTGTGAGTTTTACCCCTAGTTGTCTTATTTTCGTTTTAGTTATGTTATTGTTAGTTACGTTTGTTGTGTGTACTCGTCTAAATGATGTTGATATGTCCCAAGCTTCTTGTCTCCTTTCTCTGTTGAAGTTATGTATGTCTAGTTTTGCCTGTCCGTAAGTTAGTGGTGTTATTGTTAGTAATGGTCTTTTAGTTGCTAATTTGGCTTCTTTATCTGCTAGTTCGTTTCCCACTATCCCTGCATGTCCTGGTACCCATATTATTTTTATTTTCCCTCTGTTCCTTATTATTGTGTCCCTTATCGTATTTATAATGTGTTCAGTGTTGTCAATGTTTTGTATAGTTCGTATTGTACTTAGGCTGTCAGTGTATATAAGTGTTTGTTTGTTTTGTTTGTCTGCTAGTTTTATTGTTAAGTATAGTGCCGTCAGTTCGGCAGTGTATATGGAGCAAGCGTTGTCCATATGTGCCGTTGTCAGTGTTCTTTGTTTTGTTACTATGGCAATGCCTACTCCATTTTCGTCCTTTGAGGCGTCGGTGTATATGTGTGTTGCGTTCGGATGTTGTTGTTTTATTTGTTTGTGTAGTTGTCTGTATTGTTCGTTTGTTGTTTTGTCTTTCGGGTGATTTGCAAGCACATCTATTATGTTTTGTTTCCATTGTTTCCAAGTAGGTTCTGTTTTTGATTTCTCTATGTTGTTTGTAAAGTTAATTCCTGTTTCTAATGTTATTTCTATTGCTTTGTTTATGGATGGGTTATTGTAAATTTGTATTTGTTCATGTATTGTGTGTTTTGTTATATTGTGAAGTGGATGTTTGGGGTTGTAATATGCTTTACAAACCACCCTAGATGTCAGTATGTTGCGCCGTTCTTTTACAGTTGGAAAGTCAGCTTCTGTTAATAGTCCGTCAATTCGAGTTTGTCTTAGAGCTCCAAGTGCAATTCTTGCTGACTGGTTTAACGCTTTTTGGAGCTTGTCTAAGTTTGTTTTTGTCGAATGTCCGTAAATGGTTAGTGCATAGTCTAGTTTTCCGTATTGTATTGTCTTGGCAATTTTTGCTGCAACGTCAATGGGGGGTCCTGTGTTGTTTCTGCAAATGTATTTTAATAAATTATTTGCTTGGTTTATTTTGGCTATTGTTTTTTGTGTGTGTAAGTTAAATTTGTTGTTTTTGGTGAAGTGTAAACCTAGTATTTTAACTTCTGTTTTGTATTGTAAGATTGTTTGGTCTATTGTAATGCTTCTTTCCCCACATTTCCGTTTGCAGCAAAAATGTATTGCCTCTGTCTTGTCTGTGGAGATTTTACCTCCGTTTTGTGTTGTCCAGTTCTGTATTCTGTTGTTGGCGTCTCTTAGTATGTTTTGTCTGTTCTGTTGTTGTCCTTCTGATATTAATAGTATATTGTCTGCGTAAATTAGGTGCTTAAGTTGATGTATTTCATTTAGTTCCTTGCTAAGTCCGTATATGTAAGTGTTAAATAGTTGTGTTGAAAGTGGAGATCCTTGTGGTATTCCGGTGTTAGTCGTTCTGGGGTTTGAATGTTGTCCGTTTACTTTTATTGTTATTGTTCTGTTTTCTAAATAGTTGTGTATGTATTTTGTTATGTTAGTTCCTGTGTTCCAGTCTATTAGTTGTTTTGTTATAGTGGTCCTCGGTATTTTGTCAAATGCTTTTTCTAGGTCTAGTGATAGTACGTCTATATGTTCTTTGTTTTCTAAAGCCCTCCCTACTTGGTAGTCCAGTACATGTAGTAGTGTATTCGTTCCCCTCAGTTTTCTGAAACCATGTATTTCGTCCGTTAATTTTCCCTCTAGGTGCCAGCTAATTCTCTTAGCTACAATCTTTTCCATTACTTTGGAGGCTACTGAAAGTAGCGAAATAAATCTATACCCCTCGTATGCTTGTGGATTCTTATCAGGTTTTTTTAAAGGTATAAGCTCTGCCATCTTCCATGCCTGTGGGAGTTGACCCGAGCTGTATACTAAATTATAGAGATCCCTCAATCTATCCCTGAATTTGCATGAGGCATGTTTGAGCATGCCATATGAAATGCCGTCCTTTCCAGGTGTGGTTCCCTTGGAATTCTTTAGTGCCCATTTTATCTCCTCTTCTGTGATTTTGCAGTCTAGTTCGTCATTTGGAATTATATTGTCCATTCGTAAGTCTCCCTCTGTCATTGAAATATTATTACTAGGATTAATTCCGTCTGCTTGGTTTGTTGTGTATTTTTCTATGAAGTGTTCTGCTATCTGAAGATTGTTGTCCAGTAGCGAATCCCCTATTTTAATTGCTATTATTTTCTGTCTTTGTCCTTTTTTTAGAATTCGTCTCGCTCTTTCCCATGTTTCAGATAAGTCTTGTCCGTCTATGCTGTTTACAAAGTTCGTCCAGGTTTGTCTCCGTGAAGTTAGTATTTGTCTGTTTAGTATTGCGTTATTGCGTTTCAAGTTTAAAAGTTTGTCTTGAGTAGGTGTTCTTTTGTACGATCTCCAAATTCTGTCTCGTTCTTTCGTAAGTTTTAGTATTGTTTTATTATACCAAGTCGGTTTGTTGTATTTTAGGTTGTTGTTGGTCTGTGGTATTGTTAAGTTAGCGGCAGTCCTTATAGCTTTCGTTAGAGTTCCTGTCTCCTTGTTTATGTTTGATGTTTGTGGTTTGCTGTCCAAGTATTTGTCAAGTACATGTTTAAATTTGTCCCAGTCCGCGTATTCTTCCTTGTATTTAGGTCTTTGCTTATGTTGTTCATTAGTCTGTCCCCTCCTTGTAATTGTCAGTAGTATCGGGTTGTGGTCCCGGGCCTTCGGGTTGTACCCTACCTCCCAGTCAAGCTTATACGCTATTTCAGTATGTGCTATGGTCAAGTCGATTGCAGTCTGTGTACCTTTCGGGCAGTTGTATGTCTGTGAGTTGTCGTTGAGTAGTACTAGTTCGTTGTTGTCTTCTGTCCATTTGTCTATAATTTTCCCTCTTCCTGTTGTAATTCTGTCTCCCCATGTTTGGCTTCTAGCATTAAAGTCCCCGAGTATTATGTATGGTTTTGTTAGTTGACCTAGTATATTGTCCAATTGCCGTCTGTCCAGTTTGGTGTTTGGGTCAATGTATATGTTTATTATAGTTATTTCGTCCTTTAGTCCTGGTAATTGAGTTTTTATGCCAAGTAGTTGCAGTTCTGTTTGTATATTTAGTAAAGTGTAGTTAAGTCCTGACCGTACTAGAAATCCAACACCTCCATAACGTTGGTGATGGATAGGTAGTATGCAGTCATAGTTTTTGTATTTATTTTGTGTTTGATGAGGTTTAATGTTGGTTTCCTGTATTGCCAGTATGTATGGTCTGTATTTGTATAGTAGTATGTCAATGTAAGATTTGTTAGTCTGGAATCCTTGTACGTTCCATTGTAATATGAGCGTGGTTTTGTTTACGTTGTTATTGGTTGAGTTGTTTGAGTTGTTATACATGTTGATGTTATTGTGTTGTTTATAGTTATGTTTCCGTTGAAGTCTTAAATTTATTTTTTATTGTGTTTGGTATTCAAAATTTCGGAGTCCGATTCAGACGAATTTAACTCCGCTGTTGGTATTTTGTTTGTTTTGTTTTTTATTCTTTTTGACGTTCTTATTTCGGAGTCTGATTCTGATGAATCTAGCTCCATTGTTGGTGTTCTTCGTAAGTTGTTGTTTTGTTGTTTGTTTGCTGTAAGTGTTGTTTTGTTTACCTGTTCCCTTGGTAGGTCTGGAGTTGTTGTTTGTGAAATTGTGTTAATGTTGTGATATTTTATTTTAATTTTTTGAGCTAGTTGTTGCTCGTAATTTAGTTGAGTTGTTTTTTGGTTTGTTTGCTGTGATGTGTTGTTTTGTTGAGCTTGTTTGATTTGTTCTTTTTGTATTTGTATTTGTTGTTTTATTATTTGATGTTTTTGTTTTTGTAGTTGGTGCTGTTGTTCCTGTTGTTGTGTTTGTTGTTGATTTTGTTGTTGTTGTTGATTGTTTTGTAGTTCGTAGATTATTGTTTGTAGTTGTTGTATTTGTTTTTGTTGCTGGTCTATTGTCTTTTTGAGCAGAGCAGTTTCCGTGGCATTGATGTTTTGAATGTTTGCAGCTTTTTGCGCGTATGTTTCCTTATTTACATTATTCCTGTTGTTATTGAGATTGTACATTTTCCTGTACAATGTCCAGGCCTCTTTTCTGGTTGTTCTTTTTTCCGTTTGAATAGATAGCACCTGTTTGTGCATTAGATAGCTCCCACAGTCTCTGTCTGTTGTTGGATGATTGTGAGGGAAGCCCTCTTTCATGCAGTTTCTGCAGCATAATGTTGTGCAGTTTCTTTCGTGTTCTGCTATGCCATCTTCAATTTCACCGCTGCACTTGCGGCAATTTTGCGTAGAAGATCTGCAATATTTCTGCTTGTGACCAATTTCTTGGCATCTAGTGCAACGGGTTGGCAGCGGGTAAAGTTTTTTCACTTCCACCACTAAGAAGCCAATTTTTACCTCTTTCGGTGGTTCCCCTTGCTCGAATGTAATAGAAATTTGGCCGTTGTATTGGCTGCTGGAATGATTGCTTTCCGTTCTACTTTTATGTCTGTATATGTATTTAATATTCTTATTGTCATTCTTTATATTATCTAGGAGCTCTTCATCAGGTACTGATGACAGTTCTCTACAAAAAACCATTCCTTTGGATTCATTTAGAGAGTTTAATTCTTTAATCTCTACTTCGATGTCACCAAGTTTATTTGTATTTTGAAACTTTTTTGCTATGTCATTGGAAGGTACTTCCAATATGATGTCCCCTTTCCTGTTAAAGTCAGCTTTGAAAAAAGCTGATATAGTTTTCAAGAGTTTATTTAATAAGAAGATGCTGTGCGACTTCATTGATGTACCTACTTTTGTCGCTGATACTAATAAAAATTTTTTCTCTAACCCTTGTTGATTTTGTCTGTTGCTAATGTTTAATTCAGGGAATGGTTCCTTTATGGTTTTTTTACTTTTCATTTTTTTTAATGGGGTACTTGACCCTGGTTCCTCCTCCGAAAGGATATCGAATTTATTTTTGCTCCCCATCGGAGCAGCTGTTTTTTAACACCAGTGTTTTTATTGTGTTTTATTATAATTATTATATAGGTCTCTTGTTTATTAAATTTGTTTTTATTTATTTTTTTTTTTTTTTTTATAAAATATGTTTTGAAAATTATTTGAATATATTTTATGTACAGCTTAATTTAATTTAATTCCACTTTTTGATTGGTTTAATTACTTATTACATAACTTATTTTTGCAATAGCACATAATATATAATTTATTCTACTTTTACAAATCTATTCTTATAAACTGTCTTGTTTTAAATTTTATAAGACTAGTATCCTTTTAGTTCAAAAAATTTTTTGTATGCGATTATTTTTGTTGTTTATGTTATTTTTGTTTTTAGTTATTTCTTTAAAAGCACTTGTTTATTAATTTGGTTATTAAATGATTTTTTATTTTTTTAAAATTTATTATATTTTTATTATGTTTTTATTGTGTTCTATGTTTTATGCAAGTAAAGATTTTCCTAATAACGCGAAATACGAAAAGACGCGACTTATACATACGAATGATTTTAACTTTGAGTTTGTTTTGGTATGTTTATTACAGTATATAAACATGCAATTGTATCAACACTTATTTACTATGTATAAAAGTGACGCTATATTGGCGTCCTTTTAACAAAAAGTATATTATGTTTAATACCACTAATTAGTTTTTATTTATATTTAAACAAATTATTATTTATTTTAGTAAATCCTTAAATTTTAGTTTTAGTTAAATTTACAATGTTGTTACATTTTACAAATCTATTCTAATAGACTGTCTTGTTTTAAATTTTATAAGAACAGTATCCTTTTTGTTTAAAAAATTTTTTGTATGCGATTATTTTTGTTGTTTATGTTATTCTTGTTTTTAGTTATTTCGTTAACAGCACTTGCTTATTAAATGATTTTTTTTTTTTTAAATTTATTATATTTTTATTATGTTTTTATTGTGTTCTATGTTTTATACAAGTAAAGATTTTCCTAATAACGCGAAATACGAAAAGACGCGACTTATACATACGAATGTTTTTAACTTTGAGTTTGTTTTAGTTTGTATATTACAGTATATAAACATGCAATTGTATCAACACTTATTTACTATGTATAAAAAAGACGCTATATTGGCGTCCTTTTAACAAAAAGTATATTATGTTTAATAACACTAATTAGTTTTTAATTTATATTTAAACAAATTATTATTTATTTTAGTAAATCCTTAAATTTTAGTTTTAGTTAATTTTAGAATGTTGTTACACTTAAATATAAAGAAAAAACAACTAAGAAAGATTTTTTTATATTGTTTATATGCCAACACCATTTAGGCTTGGCTTGTGTTTTTCTTTCTTCAAGAAAAGTATCCTTTTTGTTCAAAAATTTTTGTATGTGATTATTTTTGTTGTTTATGTTATTCTTGTTTTTAGTTATTTTGTTAAAAGCACTTGTTTATTATTTTGATTATTAAATGATTTTTATTAAGCTTAATTATATTTTTATTGTGTTTTTTGTTTTATGCACTATTTATAATTTATACTTATAAATCTACATATAGAATCCCTTTATAAAAAAGACGCCATACTGGCTTCTTTTTCTTTTTCTCTCTATATAACTATAGTTTTTTATTTAGTTTGTATTATGTGCTATTATTATTAGTTAAAATATGTTTACTTATAATTGTTTTAATTAATAAACTATTTTTATTAACGCTTTTTAATTTATTATTATTTTAAATACAGTAAAATTTTTCGGAATAACGCGAAGTACGGAAAAAAAACACGTCTTATACGCACGAATGCTAACGAACGAGTGAAAAAGTGAATAAGTGTGTGAGTGAATAAGATGATGAGAGAAAGACGAAAGTGTAATAGGTTTGATTTCTCGGAATGTTTTATTACATAGGAAAAAAATTTT
Source organism: Argyra leucocephala (assembly GCA_963942445.1). Lineage (NCBI taxonomy): Eukaryota > Metazoa > Arthropoda > Insecta > Diptera > Dolichopodidae > Argyra > Argyra leucocephala. The sequence continues at coordinate 167,520,081 of OZ012679.1, forward strand.
TTTATGTTCATTTTTGGGGGGGGACCCTTTTTTTTTTTTTTTTTTTTTTTTTTTTGGAGGGGATTTTTTTTTTTTTTTTTTTTTTTTTTTAAAGGAAAAATCAAATTTTTTTTTTTTTTTTTTTTTTTTTTTTTTAAGGAAAAATGCCAAGTATTGAAATTTTTTTTTTTTTTTTTTTTTTTTTTTTAGAAAGGAAAAATGTCAAGTATTAAAATTTTTTTTTTTTTTTTTTTTTTTTTTTAAGGAAAAATGCCTAGTATTGAAATTTTTTTTTTTTTTTTTTTTTTTTTTTTAGAAAGAAAAAATGTCAAGTATTAAAATTTTTTTTTTTTTTTTTTTTTTTTTTAGAAAGGAAAAATTATGGGTTATTGAATTTTTTTTTTTTTTTTTTTAGAAAGGAAAAATGATGGGTATTCGTTTTTTTTTTTTTTTTTTTTTTTTTTTTTTTTTTTTAGAAAGCAAAAATGAAGGGTTATTGAATTTTTTTTTTTTTTTTTTAGAAAGGAAAAATGATGGGTATTCGTTTTTTTTTTTTTTTTTTTTTTTTTAGAAACGAAAAATAAAGTATAATCGAAATTTTTTTTTTTTTTTTTAGAAAGCAAAAATGAAGGGTTATCGAATTTTTTTTTTTTTTTTTTTTTTTTTTTTTTTAGAAAAGAAAAACGTAGATGCATTTTTTTTTTTTTTTTTTTTTTTTTTTTTTTAGAAAGGAAAACAAACGTAGAAGCATTTTTTTTTTTTTTTTTTTTTTTTTTTTTAGAAAGAAAAGGAAACGTAGATGCATTTTTTTTTTTTTTTTTTTAGGAAAAGCCAAACATAAATGAAAATATCACTTATTGATGAAAATATGATTACTTATGAATGAAATTATAAATTATTTAACGAAGAGAAAAAAAAATAAAAAGTTAAAGATAATGATGTCAATGTAACGATGTTCAAGGAACGAAAGTAGAACATGAAAAGAAACTTCGAAAAGAAAATGAAGATCAAGACGAAGAAGAAAAGAAAGAAGGAGCATAAGAATAAAACGAACGAGAAGAGTAAGACAAAGAAAAAACAGAAATAGATGAAGTAGAAGAAAATGATAAAGAACAACGAGAAGAACCAGAAAGAAGACGACGAAGAAGAAAAAGAAGGAGCAGAAAAGGAAGAAGAAAAAAAGCTTGAAGAACAACAAGAAGTGGAAGAAGAAGAGCCAGAAAAGGATGAAAACAAGAACAAAAAGAAAAGTAAGAAGGATCAAGGATGATGTCTAATACATGAACATGATCAGTGATGACGTGTGATTTCAAATTATTTTTGTTGTTTTTTTTCTTTCAAGAATTAAACTATTCAAGCAATTTGATTAGGTATGTATACATACATTAACATTATATGTGCAACAAAACAAACCACATCCAAATACAATACTTAAACACACAAAATGGTGTATGATTTTTTTTCTTTTTTTTTCTTTTGATGTGTATACATTAGTGTACATACATAATATACTTGGTAAAATTCTTTTTTTTTCTTTTTTTCCTCCTAACCAATTGTTTATGATGTATGACGACGCGACATACCTACCTATACATGAAATTATTTTTCTTGTTTTTTTTTATTTATGCATGAGGAGTGAGGACCACCAACCTACATATAAATGCAATTTTTTTTTTATTTATGATTATGAACAATGAAATTTTGTTGTATAAATTCATTTTTATATATAAAATTGTGACATTTTGTTGTAAATTTTCTTTTTCTGTCAAAGTTAGGTATATTGGGTAGTGGGTAGTGGGTACTGGGTACTTTGATTTTTATTTGATTAGTGTTTGATTTTTTTTATTTATGAATTGTTTTGTTTGTTGCTTTTGTTATACATATGTTTTTGTTTTGTTTTTGTTTAGTAAAGTAAAGTTGCTATTTTAAATGAATAAAAGAGAAAAATAATTAACATGTCGAATTTTTAATGTCTTGTAAAGTGCCGTTGCCAATATTTTTGGATTTGTCACCTATTGCAACGCCTACTCCATGTTCGTCGTGTATATATATGTCTTGCATTTAGATGTCCTTGTTTAATTCGTTTGTGCATTTTCTTGTATTGTTCGTTCGGTGTTCTACCTTTTGGATGATTATAGTGGGTGTTTTGGGTTGAAGTAAGCTTTGATAATCATTCGTGCTATCAGTACGTTTCGTGGTTCTGTTATCGTCCGGAAAGTCTGCTTGGTTCATTGCTTTTTGGAAAAAGAAAACAAAAACAACAACGAAGAGAAAGAATTAAAAAACTATTGGATTAGAATAGTTTGGGAATATTCGATATGAAAAAGTGAATAAGTGTGTGAGTGAATAAGATGATGAGAGAAAGACGAAAGTGTAATAGGTTTGATTTCTCGGAATGTTTTATTACATAGGAAAAAAATTTTTTTATGTTCATTTTTGGGGGGGGACCCTTTTTTTTTTTTTTTTTTTTTTTTTTTGGAGGGGATTTTTTTTTTTTTTTTTTTTTTTTTTAAAGGAAAAATCAAATTTTTTTTTTTTTTTTTTTTTTTTTTTTTTTAAGGAAAAATGCCAAGTATTGAAATTTTTTTTTTTTTTTTTTTTTTTTTTAGAAAGGAAAAATGTCAAGTATTAAAATTTTTTTTTTTTTTTTTTTTTTTTTTTTTTTAAGGAAAAATGCCTAGTATTGAAATTTTTTTTTTTTTTTTTTTTTTTTTTTAGAAAGGAAAAATGTCAAGTATTAAAATTTTTTTTTTTTTTTTTTTTTTTTTTTAAGGAAAAATGCCTAGTATTGAAATTTTTTTTTTTTTTTTTTTTTAAAGAAAAAATGCCTAGTATTGAAATTTTTTTTTTTTTTTTTTTTTTTTTTAGAAGGGAAAAATTATGGGTTATTGAAATTTTTTTTTTTTTTTTTTAGAAAGGAAAAATGATGGGTATTCGTTTTTTTTTTTTTTTTTTTTTTTTTTTTAGAAACGAAAAATAAAGTATAATCGAAATTTTTTTTTTTTTTTTTTAGAAAGCAAAAATGAAGGGTTATCGAATTTTTTTTTTTTTTTTTTTTTTTTTTAGAAAAGAAAAACGTAGATGCATTTTTTTTTTTTTTTTTTTTTTTTTTTTAGAAAGGAAAACAAACGTAGAAGCATTTTTTTTTTTTTTTTTTTTTTTTTTTTAGAAAGAAAAGGAAACGTAGAAGCATTTTTTTTTTTTTTTTTTTTTTTTTTTTTTTTTTTTTAGAAAGAAAAGGAAACGTAGATGCATTTTTTTTTTTTTTTTTTTTTTTTTAGAAAGGAAAAGCCAAACATAAATGAAATTAAATTAAATTATCACTTATTGATGAAAATATGATTACTTATGAATGAAATTATAAATTATTTAACGAAGAGAAAAAAAAATAAAAAGTTAAAGATAATGATGTCAATGTAACGATGTTCAAGGAACGAAAGGAGAACATGAAAAGAAACTTCGAAAAGAAAATGAAGATCAAGACGAAGAAGAAAAGAAAGAAGGAGCATAAGAATAAAACGAACGAGAAGAGTAAGACAAAGAAAAAACAGAAATAGATGAAGTAGAAGAAAATGATAAAGAACAACGAGAAGAACCAGAAAGAAGACGACGAAGAAGAAAAAGAAGGAGCAGAAAAGGAAGAAGAAAAAAAGCTTGAAGAACAACAAGAAGTGGAAGAAGAAGAGCCAGAAAAGGATGAAAACAAGAACAAAAAGAAAAGTAAGAAGGATCAAGGATGATGTCTAATACATGAACATGATCAGTGATGACGTGTGATTTCAAATTATTTTTGTTGTTTTTTTTCTTTCAAGAATTAAACTATTCAAGCAATTTGATTAGGTATGTATACATACATTAACATTATATGTGCAACAAAACAAACCACATCCAAATACAATACTTAAACACACAAAATGGTGTATGATTTTTTTTCTTTTTTTTTCTTTTGATGTGTATACATTAGTGTACATACATAATATACTTGGTAAAATTCTTTTTTTTTCTTTTTTTCCTCCTAACCAATTGTTTATGATGTATGACGACGCGACATACCTACCTATACATGAAATTATTTTTCTTGTTTTTTTTTATTTATGCATGAGGAGTGAGGACCACCAACCTACATATAAATGCAATTTTTTTTTTATTTATGATTATGAACAATGAAATTTTGTTGTATAAATTCATTTTTATATATAAAATTGTGACATTTTGTTGTAAATTTTCTTTTTCTGTCAAAGTTAGGTATATTGGGTAGTGGGTAGTGGGTACTGGGTACTTTGATTTTTATTTGATTAGTGTTTGATTTTTTTTATTTATGAATTGTTTTGTTTGTTGCTTTTGTTATACATATGTTTTTGTTTTGTTTTTGTTTAGTAAAGTAAAGTTGCTATTTTAAATGAATAAAAGAGAAAAATAATTAACATGTCAAATTTTTAATGTCTTGTAAAGTGCCGTTGCCAATATTTTTGGATTTGTCACCTATTGCAACGCCTACTCCATGTTCGTCGTGTATATATATGTCTTGCATTTAGATGTCCTTGTTTAATTCGTTTGTGCATTTTCTTGTATTGTTCGTTCGGTGTTCTACCTTTTGGATGATTATAGTGGGTGTTTTGGGTTGAAGTAAGCTTTGATAATCATTCGTGCTATCAGTACGTTTCGTGGTTCTGTTATCGTCCGGAAAGTCTGCTTGGTTCATTGCTTTTTGGAAAAAGAAAACAAAAACAACAACGAAGAGAAAGAATTAAAAAACTATTGGATTAGAATAGTTTGGGAATATTCGATATGAAAAAGTGAATAAGTGTGTGAGTGAATAAGATGATGAGAGAAAGACGAAAGTGTAATAGGTTTGATTTCTCGGAATGTTTTATTACATAGGAAAAAAATTTTTTTATGTTCATTTTTGGGGGGGGACCCTTTTTTTTTTTTTTTTTTTTTTTTTTTTGGAGGGGATTTTTTTTTTTTTTTTTTTTTTTTTTAAAGGAAAAATCAAATTTTTTTTTTTTTTTTTTTTTTTTTTTTTTAAGGAAAAATGCCAAGTATTGAAATTTTTTTTTTTTTTTTTTTTTTTTTTTTAGAAAGGAAAAATGTCAAGTATTAAAATTTTTTTTTTTTTTTTTTTTTTTTTTTAAGGAAAAATGCCTAGTATTGAAATTTTTTTTTTTTTTTTTTTTTTTTTTAGAAAGAAAAAATGTCAAGTATTAAAATTTTTTTTTTTTTTTTTTTTTTTTTTAGAAAGGAAAAATTATGGGTTATTGAATTTTTTTTTTTTTTTTTTTAGAAAGGAAAAATGATGGGTATTCGTTTTTTTTTTTTTTTTTTTTTTTTTTTTTTTTTTAGAAAGCAAAAAAGGGTTATTGAATTTTTTTTTTTTTTTTTTAGAAAGGAAAAATGATGGGTATTCGTTTTTTTTTTTTTTTTTTTTTTTTTAGAAACGAAAAATAAAGTATAATCGAAATTTTTTTTTTTTTTTTTAGAAAGCAAAAATGAAGGGTTATCGAATTTTTTTTTTTTTTTTTTTTTTTTTTTTTTAGAAAAGAAAAACGTAGATGCATTTTTTTTTTTTTTTTTTTTTTTTTTTTTAGAAAGGAAAACAAACGTAGAAGCATTTTTTTTTTTTTTTTTTTTTTTTTTTTTAGAAAGAAAAGGAAACGTAGATGCATTTTTTTTTTTTTTTTTTTAGGAAAAGCCAAACATAAATGAAAATATCACTTATTGATGAAAATATGATTACTTATGAATGAAATTATAAATTATTTAACGAAGAGAAAAAAAAATAAAAAGTTAAAGATAATGATGTCAATGTAACGATGTTCAAGGAACGAAAGTAGAACATGAAAAGAAACTTCGAAAAGAAAATGAAGATCAAGACGAAGAAGAAAAGAAAGAAGGAGCATAAGAATAAAACGAACGAGAAGAGTAAGACAAAGAAAAAACAGAAATAGATGAAGTAGAAGAAAATGATAAAGAACAACGAGAAGAACCAGAAAGAAGACGACGAAGAAGAAAAAGAAGGAGCAGAAAAGGAAGAAGAAAAAAAGCTTGAAGAACAACAAGAAGTGGAAGAAGAAGAGCCAGAAAAGGATGAAAACAAGAACAAAAAGAAAAGTAAGAAGGATCAAGGATGATGTCTAATACATGAACATGATCAGTGATGACGTGTGATTTCAAATTATTTTTGTTGTTTTTTTTCTTTCAAGAATTAAACTATTCAAGCAATTTGATTAGGTATGTATACATACATTAACATTATATGTGCAACAAAACAAACCACATCCAAATACAATACTTAAACACACAAAATGGTGTATGATTTTTTTTCTTTTTTTTTCTTTTGATGTGTATACATTAGTGTACATACATAATATACTTGGTAAAATTCTTTTTTTTTCTTTTTTTCCTCCTAACCAATTGTTTATGATGTATGACGACGCGACATACCTACCTATACATGAAATTATTTTTCTTGTTTTTTTTTATTTATGCATGAGGAGTGAGGACCACCAACCTACATATAAATGCAATTTTTTTTTTATTTATGATTATGAACAATGAAATTTTGTTGTATAAATTCATTTTTATATATAAAATTGTGACATTTTGTTGTAAATTTTCTTTTTCTGTCAAAGTTAGGTATATTGGGTAGTGGGTAGTGGGTACTGGGTACTTTGATTTTTATTTGATTAGTGTTTGATTTTTTTTATTTATGAATTGTTTTGTTTGTTGCTTTTGTTATACATATGTTTTTGTTTTGTTTTTGTTTAGTAAAGTAAAGTTGCTATTTTAAATGAATAAAAGAGAAAAATAATTAACATGTCAAATTTTTAATGTCTTGTAAAGTGCCGTTGCCAATATTTTTGGATTTGTCACCTATTGCAACGCCTACTCCATGTTCGTCGTGTATATATATGTCTTGCATTTAGATGTCCTTGTTTAATTCGTTTGTGCATTTTCTTGTATTGTTCGTTCGGTGTTCTACCTTTTGGATGATTATAGTGGGTGTTTTGGGTTGAAGTAAGCTTTGATAATCATTCGTGCTATCAGTACGTTTCGTGGTTCTGTTATCGTCCGGAAAGTCTGCTTGGTTCATTGCTTTTTGGAAAAAGAAAACAAAAACAACAACGAAGAGAAAGAATTAAAAAACTATTGGATTAGAATAGTTTGGGAATATTCGATATGAAAAAGTGAATAAGTGTGTGAGTGAATAAGATGATGAGAGAAAGACGAAAGTGTAATAGGTTTGATTTCTCGGAATGTTTTATTACATAGGAAAAAAATTTTTTTATGTTCATTTTTGGGGGGGGACCCTTTTTTTTTTTTTTTTTTTTTTTTTTTTTGGAGGGGATTTTTTTTTTTTTTTTTTTTTTTTTTTAAAGGAAAAATCAAATTTTTTTTTTTTTTTTTTTTTTTTTTTTTAAGGAAAAATGCCAAGTATTGAAATTTTTTTTTTTTTTTTTTTTTTTTTTTTAGAAAGGAAAAATGTCAAGTATTAAAATTTTTTTTTTTTTTTTTTTTTTTTTTTTAAGGAAAAATGCCTAGTATTGAAATTTTTTTTTTTTTTTTTTTTTTTTTTTAGAAAGAAAAAATGTCAAGTATTAAAATTTTTTTTTTTTTTTTTTTTTTTTTTAGAAAGGAAAAATTATGGGTTATTGAATTTTTTTTTTTTTTTTTTTAGAAAGGAAAAATGATGGGTATTCGTTTTTTTTTTTTTTTTTTTTTTTTTTTTTTTTAGAAAGCAAAAATGAAGGGTTATTGAATTTTTTTTTTTTTTTTTTAGAAAGGAAAAATGATGGGTATTCGTTTTTTTTTTTTTTTTTTTTTTTTTAGAAACGAAAAATAAAGTATAATCGAAATTTTTTTTTTTTTTTTTAGAAAGCAAAAATGAAGGGTTATCGAATTTTTTTTTTTTTTTTTTTTTTTTTTTTTTTAGAAAAGAAAAACGTAGATGCATTTTTTTTTTTTTTTTTTTTTTTTTTTTTTTAGAAAGGAAAACAAACGTAGAAGCATTTTTTTTTTTTTTTTTTTTTTTTTTTTTTAGAAAGAAAAGGAAACGTAGATGCATTTTTTTTTTTTTTTTTTTAGGAAAAGCCAAACATAAATGAAAATATCACTTATTGATGAAAATATGATTACTTATGAATGAAATTATAAATTATTTAACGAAGAGAAAAAAAAATAAAAAGTTAAAGATAATGATGTCAATGTAACGATGTTCAAGGAACGAAAGTAGAACATGAAAAGAAACTTCGAAAAGAAAATGAAGATCAAGACGAAGAAGAAAAGAAAGAAGGAGCATAAGAATAAAACGAACGAGAAGAGTAAGACAAAGAAAAAACAGAAATAGATGAAGTAGAAGAAAATGATAAAGAACAACGAGAAGAACCAGAAAGAAGACGACGAAGAAGAAAAAGAAGGAGCAGAAAAGGAAGAAGAAAAAAAGCTTGAAGAACAACAAGAAGTGGAAGAAGAAGAGCCAGAAAAGGATGAAAACAAGAACAAAAAGAAAAGTAAGAAGGATCAAGGATGATGTCTAATACATGAACATGATCAGTGATGACGTGTGATTTCAAATTATTTTTGTTGTTTTTTTTCTTTCAAGAATTAAACTATTCAAGCAATTTGATTAGGTATGTATACATACATTAACATTATATGTGCAACAAAACAAACCACATCCAAATACAATACTTAAACACACAAAATGGTGTATGATTTTTTTTCTTTTTTTTTCTTTTGATGTGTATACATTAGTGTACATACATAATATACTTGGTAAAATTCTTTTTTTTTCTTTTTTTCCTCCTAACCAATTGTTTATGATGTATGACGACGCGACATACCTACCTATACATGAAATTATTTTTCTTGTTTTTTTTTATTTATGCATGAGGAGTGAGGACCACCAACCTACATATAAATGCAATTTTTTTTTTATTTATGATTATGAACAATGAAATTTTGTTGTATAAATTCATTTTTATATATAAAATTGTGACATTTTGTTGTAAATTTTCTTTTTCTGTCAAAGTTAGGTATATTGGGTAGTGGGTAGTGGGTACTGGGTACTTTGATTTTTATTTGATTAGTGTTTGATTTTTTTTATTTATGAATTGTTTTGTTTGTTGCTTTTGTTATACATATGTTTTTGTTTTGTTTTTGTTTAGTAAAGTAAAGTTGCTATTTTAAATGAATAAAAGAGAAAAATAATTAACATGTCAAATTTTTAATGTCTTGTAAAGTGCCGTTGCCAATATTTTTGGATTTGTCACCTATTGCAACGCCTACTCCATGTTCGTCGTGTATATATATGTCTTGCATTTAGATGTCCTTGTTTAATTCGTTTGTGCATTTTCTTGTATTGTTCGTTCGGTGTTCTACCTTTTGGATGATTATAGTGGGTGTTTTGGGTTGAAGTAAGCTTTGATAATCATTCGTGCTATCAGTACGTTTCGTGGTTCTGTTATCGTCCGGAAAGTCTGCTTGGTTCATTGCTTTTTGGAAAAAGAAAACAAAAACAACAACGAAGAGAAAGAATTAAAAAACTATTGGATTAGAATAGTTTGGGAATATTCGATATGAAAAAGTGAATAAGTGTGTGAGTGAATAAGATGATGAGAGAAAGACGAAAGTGTAATAGGTTTGATTTCTCGGAATGTTTTATTACATAGGAAAAAAATTTTTTTATGTTCATTTTTGGGGGGGGACCCTTTTTTTTTTTTTTTTTTTTTATTTTTGGAGGGGATTTTTTTTTTTTTTTTTTTTTTTTTTTTTTAAAGGAAAAATCAAATTTTTTTTTTTTTTTTTTTTTTTTTTTTTTTTTTAAGGAAAAATGCCAAGTATTGAAATTTTTTTTTTTTTTTTTTTTTTTTTTTAGAAAGGAAAAATGTCAAGTATTAAAATTTTTTTTTTTTTTTTTTTTTTTTTTTTTTAAGGAAAAATGCCTAGTATTGAAATTTTTTTTTTTTTTTTTTTTTTTTTTTTTAGAAAGAAAAAATGTCAAGTATTAAAATTTTTTTTTTTTTTTTTTTTTTTTTTAGAAAGGAAAAACTATGGGTTATTGAAATTTTTTTTTTTTTTTTTTTTAGAAAGGAAAAATGATGGGTATTCGTTTTTTTTTTTTTTTTTTTTTTTTTTTTTTTTTAGAAACGAAAAATAAAGTATAATCGAAATTTTTTTTTTTTTTTTTTAGAAAGCAAAAATGAAGGGTTATTGAATTTTTTTTTTTTTTTTTTTTTTTTTTTTAGAAACGAAAAATAAAGTATAATCGAAATTTTTTTTTTTTTTTTTTAGAAAGCAAAAATGAAGGGTTATCGAATTTTTTTTTTTTTTTTTTTTTTTTTTTTTTTTTTAGAAAAGAAAAACGTAGAAGCATTGTTTTTTTTTTTTTTTTTTTTTTTTTTTTTTAGAAAAGAAAAACGTAGAAGCATTTTTTTTTTTTTTTTTTTTTTTTTTTTTTTTTTTTAGAAAAGAAAACAAACGTAGAAGCATTTTTTTTTTTTTTTTTTTTTTTTTTTTTTAGAAAAGAACAAACGTAGATGCATTTTTTTTTTTTTTTTTTTTTTTAGAAAGGAAAAGCCAAACATAAATGAAAATATGATTACTTATGAATGAAATTATAAATTATTTAACGAAGAGAAAAAAAAATAAAAAGTTAAAGATAATGATGTCAATGTAACGATGTTCAAGGAACGAAAGGAGAACATGAAAAGAAACTTCGAAAAGAAAATGAAGATCAAGACGAAGAAGAAAAGAAAGAAGGAGCATAAGAATAAAACGAACGAGAAGAGTAAGACAAAGAAAAAACAGAAATAGATGAAGTAGAAGAAAATGATAAAGAACAACGAGAAGAACCAGAAAGAAGACGACGAAGAAGAAAAAGAAGGAGCAGAAAAGGAAGAAGAAAAAAAGCTTGAAGAACAACAAGAAGTGGAAGAAGAAGAGCCAGAAAAGGATGAAAACAAGAACAAAAAGAAAAGTAAGAAGGATCAAGGATGATGTCTAATACATGAACATGATCAGTGATGACGTGTGATTTCAAATTATTTTTGTTGTTTTTTTTCTTTCAAGAATTAAACTATTCAAGCAATTTGATTAGGTATGTATACATACATTAACATTATATGTGCAACAAAACAAACCACATCCAAATACAATACTTAAACACACAAAATGGTGTATGATTTTTTTTCTTTTTTTTTCTTTTGATGTGTATACATTAGTGTACATACATAATATACTTGGTAAAATTCTTTTTTTTTCTTTTTTTCCTCCTAACCAATTGTTTATGATGTATGACGACGCGACATACCTACCTATACATGAAATTATTTTTCTTGTTTTTTTTTATTTATGCATGAGGAGTGAGGACCACCAACCTACATATAAATGCAATTTTTTTTTTATTTATGATTATGAACAATGAAATTTTGTTGTATAAATTCATTTTTATATATAAAATTGTGACATTTTGTTGTAAATTTTCTTTTTCTGTCAAAGTTAGGTATATTGGGTAGTGGGTAGTGGGTACTGGGTACTTTGATTTTTATTTGATTAGTGTTTGATTTTTTTTATTTATGAATTGTTTTGTTTGTTGCTTTTGTTATACATATGTTTTTGTTTTGTTTTTGTTTAGTAAAGTAAAGTTGCTATTTTAAATGAATAAAAGAG